>JAEMWC010000246.1:692500-780000 GCA_016490735.1 Pachyseris speciosa | reverse complement strand
TTTGCAATGGAAGTAATTCTTGCGAAAGGACTGGTTCTTAACTGGACAAATGACAGAAAACTCCATCAGCATTTCCAAGAGTGGAAAAAGAAGGTTTTGATTTTATGGTATTTTAGGTAAGGAACTCTCTAGCCAATGCACCCAAATCGATCCCATCTTCTCCTAGGATCTTGATCATAAGTTCATGTTCGGGAGAGACTTTACGTACTTCTCTGCACCAGAGGTTGAGAACTCTCTCTAATGGTGCACCTCTTCTTAGTACAATGTACAATGACTCTTTTTCTCTTAACACCTTTCCTTCTAGTGCTTTAACTATGCCAGCTTCATCATCAATTGCTGACCGATGATCGATACCCTCGTGCAATTGGCTGAGTTCAAAGTCAGATACAGATATCTCTTGGTTGAACTCTTCTTGTAGGGACAACGCAACTTGTTCATCGCTCTTGATTTGGACCACTTCATCGTCAGGATCACTGGAGGCAAGGTCATTGACAAGTGACCCAGCAAATGACCCAGCCAACCCAACAGGTGAAATACCAGATGGCCCAGGCATTCCAACAGGTTGAATACCGGATGGGCCGAACTCTTCTCTTCTCTAACATTTTCGTGGCATGCATTTTGGTGGCAGACTAGCTTCATCCTGGTTATTATCAGAGTTGTGGTCACTGCAGGTCTCTTTCCCCTTCATGCCACTGTTGATTCTTGCATCTAAATCTTCAGTAGTACACAGAAAGAACGTGATTCGCTTGTAATCTTTCAAGAGTTCTTCCTTGTACCTTACAAGGGAAAAAACTCCTTGTTTGTCCCAGGCAAGAAGACAGCTTCTTGTCCGTCTTGCAGTAGAAGTGTGTATTCCTTGTCATCTTCATATAAATTACTATGAAAGTTTTTCCACTTCTCCGCGGCTTTTTCGAGCAGAGTTTTGTAATTGGCATTTTTATTAACTCGTACAGCTAATCGCTTCCCTCTCTTTTCTTTTAGCACTTCATCATTAACATCCCACACCATCAAACCAATGGAGACGACAACCTCCCCATTATCACTGTCTTCTTTCTTGCCACCTCTCTTCTTCTCGCCAAAGTTTCCTTTGTTTGCAGTCATTTTGGACGTCTTGTATTCAATGAATGACTGCATGTCTACACGGCCAAATGAGCCTTTGGGCAAGGTGTTTTTTGGAAGGAAAATGCCTAGAAATCAAAAAAGACAAATTGAATATGTTGACATTTTGGTCATTTTCAATGATTTCTTATTTTCTGTAGGTGAAGGTGGTTGTAAGGGTTGATCCTTAAGTTTTTGAAATGGAGCAGAGATTTGAATGCTGGCTGTAACCCCCCCCCCCCCCCCCCCATCGCTCCCCCCTCCCACCCCCACCAAGAACAAACTCGTTTTCATAACTTACCCCTACTCTGGAAAGCTTGCATTTCATATGCCAAAGTTTTGTGCTTACGTTTTTAGGCCAAAAAAATCGCTACTGATCCAGCCGTAAGTGACTCAGTAAGTGATCCAGCATTAAGTGACTGAATCAGACAAAAGGCGTTCTATCAGCATCGCTGTTTGCGTAAGTTTGTTAAATCTTACACCCTGTGAATATCTGGATTTATGCATCGAAAAAATATTGTTCAATACGTAAGGGTTATATATGTAGACTCTGTTTCAAGCTGTTGACGAGACTGGTTTTAACTCAGTGTAATTTGTATTGTTGAACTTTTGCTCCATCCGTCTGTAGTCACTTCTGTGACAGTGTGCATTGTACATTGTACACTTGCTCGCAAAGCCTCGCTCATTCTTTTTTTGATGTTCCACAACTCGCGAATAAAAATCCATATGCCGCACTTTCTATAGCCTCCCAAGAAGACATTTGTTTGGCTCTTCACGCAATCTTTCCTCCCCAACATAAAGGCGGAATGCGTGGCAAGCCCAAAGAACGTCTGCAAGGAGGCTACACTTTCTATGAAGTAATCTATATATATATGCCTCAATTTCTGGCTAAAAGCCTCGCCTGCTCCTCCCCCCTCTAAAATTTGCCTGCAAGTAATGCAATATGCTGTATCTTTCCGCGTTACCTGCTGCATTACTGTGGATGAAATATTCCTGATATTGTATACTACATATAGTATGTACTTGTGCTGTAAAAACTACAAGGCTAATTACTCCTGAATTACCAGTAGTGTACACAAAATATAATGACATACGAATCCGACGGTATTACGAAGTAGCCACGGAACGTACACAAACAGAGCACTCGTGTCAGCTGAATCAAAGGTCCTCAAAGGTTAAGATCCAATTTTGTAAGGACTGACATTTGCATTTATCGCGTGATGATAAGTTTTCAAACATTTAAAAATCGTTATTATGTTTCCACATGGTTAGAATCGAACGTAATTCTACTGACACAAATACACAATTACAAACAAATTCCTTGATGGAAGCGAAAACCTACCTTTTCCACAGTGCTGACAGTAATTAGCTTCTTCAGACGATATTTCTTTGTCACAGCTTGGACAAAACATCTTTCGATCTCTATAGAAATGAGCTTAAAGTGAAAGAACACTAAGAACAAACTTCGTCATGATTTTTTTCATGAAATTATGGTATCGCTGTGAACAGCACCGTGGTAACAAGTACAGTTCCACTGTGGCATTTCACTTCCGCCATAGCATTTTACTTCCGTCATGTTAAACTCTCACGGTTGTGCCTTGAGTTGGCGTGTTTGTGCCGTGAGTTGGCGTGCTGTGCCGTGAGTTGGCGTGTTGTGCCGTGAGTTGGCCCGGTTGTGCCGTGAGTTGGCGTGGTTGTGCCGTGAGTGATGTGGTTGTGCCGTGACTTGCTGTATGTGCTGTGACACTTGTGGGTCACCGTACTAACATCATTGCTGAAGGAGTACGTTCCAGATCAAGCATCGGTCGGCATCATTATGTCTCAACCACGATGAAACATTAGACCCAAGGTCCGACCCCTTACCCTTTTATAAACCATTTCAACTCGCGAAATCCCTACCCTTTCAACATCCTGAAGCGTGAATAAGGTACCCCTTTTAGGTGGAGCCTCCTCATATAGGGCATTATAGGGAGTACCCCCCTGGGGGGGTTAGTCCATCTTCAAGACTGATTGAAGAAATGTAGAGACACTAGAGAAATTTAAGGCCTTACTTAATTTAAGGAAAGTGTACAATAATAGGCTTGTTGCATGTATCACCCATTTATTTGTTATTTCCTCAACTGTAGTTGTAGCAACTTTTTTGGACGAGCATGTCTTATTTTTGAGACAAGTTTTAGGTTCACGAACACTAAATAGCATGCCATTTTTTTTCTAGCATGGATGCCTTACTCTTTTAAGAAAGGAGAATGTTGTAATTATGACATTACATCATGCATCATGATAGTAAGTTAGCTTAAATTGGTATATTGAACATGAGAACTCATGAACATTTCTGGCATAATAAATTAATTCATTGCACGCACTGATATATATTCAAGAATACATGTATGTGTGATAATTTCAGTTTTAGTTTGAGTTCAGAAGCGGTTACAGGATAAAATAAATAATGCTGAGAGTACAAGCCTTGTCCCATTCCTATGAGTCTTTTCTTCATGGGATTAATAGAAAGACTTGAGGAAACAAAGCCATTTTTTTATGCTATGTTTCAAATGCACAGCATGACTTTTCCATGTGACATAGTCAGTCACACTGGTAAGTCCACTTATGGCAACCTCTACTTGGGGCTTGTCTGAAACATTTACTGATAAAATTAATATTCTGTGATTCCCAGTGAATTAAATGATAATTATGGAAGAAACACTGCCATGATGATTTATTTTTGCCTTAACAAAGTAGACTTGTATCTTACCTGTCAGCATAAGAGAGGTCAAAGTTCTCTATCCTCACATCTCGGCTTTTATTTGTACCACTTAACTCTAGTTTGTTCTCTCTTTTGTTGGAACTCTGGCTAGCTGACGCATTGTCTATTTGTCTGCAATTAAGAGGGGCCATGGTCATCAATTAGAGGTGTAACATATGGGGCTGGGGAACCATGCATACCATTTAGTGTCACCTGGTAAGTTGTAAAGTGGGAAGACTGTGTAACAGGAAGACAAAAATGGGGGACATTGTGCAGAGTTACTGAGAGGGATGCAACATGTGAGACTGTGCAAACAAAGCCCACAGTCACTCAGTGGGATGCACAGCTGCAACATGAGATAACTGAGGAAAGAGACGTTAAAGTCAATTAGCATGAGCATTTTGTGAGGACTGTTCGAAGTTGGTGAGAGGCAACCAGTAAGGTACATTAATGAGGGAGAACTCTGCAAGGGGAGACAAATGTCAAACAGTTGGGTGCAATTTGAGAAGTCTTCAAAAAGCAAACAACAGGATATCCATAAGGTGTTGGATGACAGATAAAGAGGTGAGAGACAATCAGTAATGCACAATGTGGGAGGACTGTGTAAAGAGAGGTGCGCAAAGTAGGGAGACTGTGCAAAGAGAGGTGAGAGGCAATCAGTAACGTGCAATGTGGGTGGGTGTGCAAGAAGAGGTGAGAGGGCCTTGCGCACGGTGTTGGTTACTGCGGGTAAACAACCCTTAGTATTTGACTTTCGCCCTAAATTTTGTCGCTAGAACGCTAACTGTTTCAATTGTCGCCTACAGATCCTTAACACTTATTATTTAAACAATTCAGGCCTACCTTTCCAGTTGACTTAAGTTCACGTCATTTTAAGAAAACATGGAAATTGTCTTTACCACTTGCGCCTATATTTGTTTACTTCCGTCACATTTGAGGACAATGTTTGCATCATTTATCAGCGTTTCGATCGTGCAAGAAGCGTGCGTTTGGTTGGTTTGACCGGCAATTTCAAACGTGCGTTTCTTTCGTTTCAAGAGTTTGGCATCGTGCGTTTCTATCGTTCCAAACGTTTGGTTCGTTTCAAACGTTTCGAAGGTTTCAATCGATGTTTACGCTGAACCTCGCACCGAAAACTAAAAGCCATCGAAGATTTTCTTCGCATCCCAGCTCCAAAATATAAAAAAGAACCAGTTTCAATGTGAAATAAAACATAACTTAATTCAGAAGCTTTGATAACACGGGGCACAAGAATTGAAGTGCTAACTTTCGCTGCTGAAGTTAAGCTTAGAAAATTTTTAAGACGCTGGGAATTTATATTTTCGTGCTTAATGAAATTTGATCGGCGTAGAAATCTGCCGCCTTGGACATGACGAATGTTGTTGACTCTTTTTGTGTCATAGCGATTGTAACGTTTGGCAAAGCATTCAATCTGTATTTCTTTTACTTAACTTACCTGTTATTAAACTTATAACATTTTGATCGACTGCCTCGTTCAAAGACAAAATAAGAAATTTGTGTGGCCGTGTTCTTTTGGGAATTTAACAATGTAATTTCCTTGGCGCCGTTCCGACGTGACAGAAAATGTACATTCAATAACAAAGAATACTTGAAGAATCGCCGGTTTGCGATGACATGCAGGGTATATTTTCCACAGAAGCGAAATTTATGAATGGAACGATATGTTGTATTGTGAAAAAATTCAAGGTTTTGAGTTTTGGAACTGTTTGAAAAGAGGTATAATCAAAAGAGCTAAATTAATTCCAGTTCGTGGGATAATTTCCCGGGAATTATCAGATCAAGTAAAGGAATTTGCACAAATGCAACAAAGCTAAATTTATCATTTTGTACAATTATTTTTAGACTTTGATCGATAACGTTAGACAGGAACCTCTCATACAACTGAAGTAATTCAACTGGTTGTGAATTATATTTATATATGTACTGTACTACGGCGGAATGATTAAGGATGATTGTGTAGATGAAACCGACAGCAAACGATCAAAAAGTTCCAAACGCTTGAAACGATTGAAACGCAGCTAAAAATAAGAAACGTTTGAAACGATTGAAACGATTGAAACGATTTGTTTTGCACAATTCACACGCTAAACTCTGCGAACCAAATGCACGATGCAAACGCCATGTACACGATAATTCCCATGGCCGGGATCTCTTGCTGACGAACCCAAACATGTGACACTGAACTTGTCAAAGCCACTGCTTCATTACCAACTTCTTCAAAGTTTAATGCGACGGATGCGAAAGTACAATTAACGTGCATCTCAAAAAGGTAAGAATTAGTGTGATATTGTAGTAGGCCGCAATTCTAAGTGCAAATTTGTCCACCTTGTTTCTTCAGAATTTGAACAGTTTTGCACGAACCCGTTTAAGTTTTTTTAATTTTTCACAAGAAATAATAGGTTATCTTGATAATTTCTTGTATACAGGTTCATGCACATAAAATTTAGTTTTAGTTTCTGTTTTTGAAGTTTCCAGATAGTTTCTAAGTTTCTTGCTTTAGGCTGTTTTCTAGTGTCACACCTAATTTGTTACGCGCGTGGTAACCAACACCGTGCGCAAGGCCAGAGGCAATCACCAACATGCAATGTGGGGGGACTGTGCAAAGAGAGGTGAGAGGCAATCAGTAACACGCAATGTGGGGTTCTGTGCAAAGAGGTGAGAGGCAATCACTAACATGCAATGTGGGGGTCTGTGCAAAGAGAGGTGAGAGGTATTCAGTAACGTGCAATGCTGTGGGTGAATATGATAGAACTCTTCTAAGAGAGGTGAGACTCAGTATGAGGGGTGCAATGTGGAGGGAATGTATAAAGAGAGGGGACAGTCAATCAGTTGGTGTTATGTTACAAAGACTGTGTGAGGCAAGGAAGAAGGGAATCAGTGGGTATCATGGGGGATGAAAGAGAACCAAAGAGAACCAAGATTCCACCAGTGGTTGCAATGGACTACTTCAACGATCTCACACAATAATAACAATAATATATTTTCAGATTTTTTATATAAACAAAAAACAACCTCCATAGATCAATTTACCAAGCCAAATTTAGTAAATATGGGAAGTTTCATAAGAGTCTGTTGCAAACTTGTGGAAATATGAGCTCCCCAAACTTGCCAATTTGTACAAAGAAATGTATGCCAGGGGACAAATGCTTGTTCCCTGGCATACATTTTGTAAAAATTGAGAAGTTTTTTTCATATTTCCACAAAAATTGTCACATTGAAAAGTTGTTATATTGTGTGATATCATCGAAGTGGTCCAGTTGAGAGTACTGTGGTAAGAGGAGTGCAGTTGTGAGTGATCTCACCTGCTCCTGATCTCATTAATAGGTTCATTCTCCTGAGCTCGTTTCTCTTGTTTTGCTTTAAGTTTTGCTTCAGCTTTTTGAAGCTTTTTCTGATCAACAATCTGAATATACAACACATCAAATATCACATATCTGTTAAAGTTCATTTAATAAGATTGTAAAAAATTGCAAATCTTGTAAGATATACATGTATAGCCTCCTACACAGATGTCTTTTGGCTTGTCACACGTTCCTCCCCTGTGAATGTCTGCTCAACTGAACCACCACTTCCATTCGCAGTAGTTAGCCAATCACAGTTCATCTTCCAATTTGTGGAAAGTAGGACTTCAACCCCAGGATTTACTCCAGACGATGCATGTGAACTGTTTGGCGGAATTTACTCTGCGGGTGTCAATTTCCATTCTTACACAGCTCGTTATTGGCTATCTGTTATACAATAGGCTAACCACCGGCGAACAGAAGTGGCAGTTCAGATGAGCAGACACTGGTGGGGGAGGAGTGTGTGACAAGACCAAAGACATCTGTGTACGAGGCTAGTCAGATATAATGATCATGACAGTGACATTATATGTATATGTAGGTAAGTATGTGTATGCAACTTCTGCAAGGTCATGAGCTCTACTCCCATAGAAGCCTAAACTTTTTCAGGCTTTCTTTTCACAACTGCTGAAGTTTCAGACACAACTTGGATGATCCATTACAAATGTACATGTACATCTTTACACCACAGTTCAAATACACTGCATATGATTTTCATCATTTCATTGTTTTTTCAGAAAACATCTTACAGTGTACTTGATACAATCATTCACCTAAATAACTAAGTTTATCAACCTACTGACTATACTCTCTCAATTTGACAACTTACTGTGTTGTTCTCTCTTTTCACCAACCAAATACTTGAAGTGTCTGTTTCTGAGGAATCTGCTGTTGGTAAAAAATATAAAATTATACAGACATGGATGTTACAAGTGTCATCAGTAAAGTGTACATAATGATTGATATACACTGTATATGTGACCCTCCACGGGAAAATACATGTAGGTAAAAAGGTGAATCTAACAATAAAATGTGCCGAGTTTGCTGCCGAGTGAAATGACACGCTGTTTGGCAAAATGGCACGCAAGTGAGTGAAATGACACGCAAGCCGTGTCCACTAGGTTAATTTTTCCCAACTTACCACGTCCTTGCTCAAGTAGACCCAAGTACTGTTGATGGATTTCCACCCTTTTTGTGACTTTAGTGTTTGCCCGAGCCACTCAAGCACACCGCAGAAAATTCATTCAACTGTTTACGCAGAGTTTGTATCAAACGTAATTTGCCTTCACTAGTTTTTGAAGGAAAGTTGGTATTTAATCGAACATAAAACTGAACTTTCTAAAACCTCTTAGCACTTGCTCACCGTTCTTTAATGCGTTAGCGGTGTGATGACAAGAAAATAATGGAAAATCCTGGCTTTTCGAATCCGAAGAGTTCGTGCACGCTTTCAAAGAATTCATTGTCTTCATTGATGCTCCGATTTATTCAGCACACACTTCCATAATTTTACAGGCGCTGTACAAAATTCAATCGCTTCCACCAAGAAGCAAAGGGCAGATGTAGTCACGAACGTATAAATATTCTGTGCGCTGTTGAAAGGCAAGTTCGCGAAGGATACGTCATGTTGACAGTGAAAACAATATTCCTGATTGGTCGAGAGGCGAATTAGTCGCTCCTGATTGGCTGAGCACGCCATCTCTACATTTAGTTGCTTTCCTCATTTTGTGCTCAACAACAGCAAGTTTGGATTAAGCAGGGTTGTTTGTGTTGAAAAATACAGGGAAATCAAGCGCCATAACTATAAAGAGAATTCCTGAAGATTGATTTTCGTATCTTACGATTGAAAGAGCAAAAGATTATTTGTGTCAAAAGCTATAAAACGCTGCGAGAAGAATGATAAATCATCTCCAGTGACATGCGATTTCAATGATTTCATGGTCGAAAGTTGGATCTTCGACAGCCGCCGAAAAATAAAGCTCATTTATTTCGTCTTCATTCTGAGCTGCTGCACTTCGACCAAAATATTAATTTCGAACAAACTTTGGCTGACAAAATGCGTGTTGCGTTACTGTATGCAAACGAGTGACTAGCAGTTTTTTCCTGTTACGCAATTATTTCACGTCTGCTCGCAGATTAATCCAGTTTAGACCAACAGATCATAGTTTCAGCGACCTTTTTAATAAAGTGATGTGTAGCCATTTTAAATGTAAACATTTAGCATGCAACTGCTTGTTTTTTGTTATTCAAATTTTGCAAACTATAGATTTTCATTTCGCGGTACTTGCGCAAACTGCCGTCTTTCATCACGTTTCATTACATTTTGTTTCGCAAAGTATAATAAGCCACTGACCGGCTTGGTCAGTGAAATGTTTTGCTTTGTACTGTTTGTTTCCTGGTCCTCTTTGTGTAGTGAGTAAAAAAATGGCACAAGGTATATAGAGGATATTGCATGACCAGACGGTGATACGAAATGTTGAGAAATATTTCACGAGTCGCGTTTAATCTTTTTTCTCACTCATCGTCTTTCGAGCTTCGATGAGTGTACCGTGCAACATTGCTTGCGTGTCTTTTGGCGCGCATGTCATATCGCACGCCTAGCATGGTGTTTTGCACAGTGCTTTAGATAAAGGCTTTTGCGTGGCAAACAATAGCACCGTGACACTCTTTGTTTTAGTCATTAAATATGCGCATATCTGTGCCACTTAGCGTGCCGTGTCATCGTACGCGTGCCCGTGCAATCAGCTTTTTCCCTGTTTTCCCGTGGAGGGTCACATATGCAGATCTCAATCTCTCTAGGAGGATCAGGGAAGTGGAGGTTTGAGGTTACATAACTTGCACTGCCCTGTTGTTTGATGTGACAGTGAAAGTTAATTTACAAACTACAGCAAAAGAGCATGCTTACATGTATGTCTCTGGGTGGCAAAGGATCTCAAGATAGCTTTAGAGAATTTTGCATCCACCATGGCTCTTAAGTTACCACAAGCTGCAAATTTCCCAAGGCAAGAAATGTTCTCAAAATTAATAGATATTAGCTGAGAAATGCAGCCTTGAGGGTCCATACATCAAATACTTAAGCTATTTCAAAGAGTATCAAATTTCAGAGGGAGAATATCAGTCTGATGTTTTTTTTTCATGGATTGGTCCATCTCTAAGTTTTCTTACTAGCAAGAACTCAGTGGAACTGACATTTAGATTTTAAGGCATACCAACTGGACCCTGTCAGTGAAAGGTTAACTTAAAGCAATAATCTTCCTAAAATTACCACTTGTAATATAAGTGATCAAACTTCCGTGCACTCAGCAGCTAAATCAGCTCAGTCTCTGGGAAACGAGTGTTCAGCAGCAGTGATCACTTACCATAATTCTCTGCTAGTTCCTTCATCTTAACAGGTGCCTGTAGTAATTTGTGTTTACCCTGATCTGTTGTTGTTCCATTGCAGCCACCACTTCACAAAAAACAACAACAATCAAACAATCAAACAAACAAATAAAAAAGGTGAAGACATTTCCACCGTACTATTTCCCTATCAAGATTTACTGTGGATTGTCACACATTACTCTTACATTTATAGATGGGTAAGATGGGTTGAGGGTCCAAATTATAGAATACCTCCCTACAGGAAGCGCATGTATGTACATGCATACATGTAATCTCTGGACAATTGCTTGTTTCTAGGACTTTTTATAGATTTAAATTATTACGTTTTTATTACACTGCACTGCATGTCTGTTTGTTAATACAGTACAACCAAACATTTAAAGCTTCAGAGAATTCTTGGTTTCATAACATGACTATATAAATATAGTTGACACAGTCTGTAATTTTCTGATGTCGTCTTAAGTTAACAACCAATTTCCTGAGTTTATTAAATCTTCTGACAACCTACCCTTTTAAACCAGTCATCAGCTGATTACAGATGTCAACAACATTATCATCTCCTTCATCGCCAGCCACCTCTGCCAGTATACTTCCCACAGCATCATATATATCTTCACCACTTTCAAAGTCATCTGATCCACTCTCAAGGATATCTAAGATTAAAAATTTGGAAAGGAACAAGGGGTAATCTCAAAAGCCAATAAAAATTATGAAGGTAGACTGAAATTGTCATTATTTACAAGAATAATCACTTTATTTGCCTGGCAATGAAATTTCATCTTCAAAAGAAAAGCTGAGTGATAAGCCTTGCTTGATCAAGATGGTCAATATGTGCCTTTGAATTGGCTGGTTTACCTACCTTTTAAATACCCCAAATGTTATCTCCAGTTTAGACTACTCTATAATTTTAACACCATTATTAACAACAAGTGAGGTTCATAGGAATGGCTGATCGTTCGCTCAAGTCATTAAAATTCTGTGTGTTAAAAAATACTTGTCTATCATACATTAATTCCGGTCCTGTATTTGAAAAGCAACACTTTCTTTGGTTGGTTTAAGCTGACGGAATTTTAATGGCAAGAAGAATAAAATCACACCAGTGACTGCCGCTGCACCAGACAATAGTGTTTTCCTTTCTACAAACCAATCACGAAACTTCGAAGATAAAATTAGTTAAAAATACATGTAAAAATGTAAAATGTAAAAATGTGATCTTATAAACGACACACGAGGACAGATTCGATTTTCACAAAATAAATGTTCGGTAGCTTAAAACTTGAACTGATTTCGATCAACCTTAAGAAAAATGCATAAGATAGACGGATAAGTGTTCAATAAAAGAAAAATATTGGTTATTATGAACTCTTAAGACTTATGTAAGCGTAAAGAATTAAGCTTAAGCTTTATTAGTTTCTTATATTAAGCTTAATTATTAGTTATATAAGCTTAAAAAACGCGTAAGCGTGAAAAACTACTTTACATAAGAAAAAAATCTACTAAGCAAATAATCATTTACCTGTTACATACTGGAAAAGATCGTCATCTATTGACGGAAATCTGTCTAAAAGAATTTGCCGGCAGGTTTCAATTCCGTCCGCCATGTTGTTACACCATTCATTCTACTTGAGTCTGCAATAATGATGCGGTCTTCATTACCAACCGGAAGAAAAGTTAAGTAACTCGTCTGGACTCGTACCCAGACTCCTTAGGCTCTTTGGCCAGCGGTTCAGGAGAGACTTTAACCCATTGGCACCCGTGCCGGCCAAAACCGGCCGTAAAAAACTCCCATGCTTCAAAACATTGCAACTCTCTCAATCGCACGAATATTGCCTTAACTGTTAGTTGTGAGCACGAAATGGAATGCCCTTTAAATTTGGATATCCAATAAATGCAAGAAACGTAGCGATTTTTACCAAATATGGCCTTTTGAGTTTGGACAAGAACGAAACTGGCCGTTTTTAACGTCAAAGAGAAACAACAAAAATGCCCCTTTTTGCCTTCATGTTTTTTAGAGAAATCATCGTCGAAAAACCAAAATTCAACCGTCATAACGAAATTCAGTCCTTTTTCTAGCTTAGAAATGACTTTTTTTGTTCATATTCTTCTCCCGAGCGTAGATACAGCCTTTTGTTCCAGTGCATTCGGGCCTTCCCGACATTTTCAACATCTTGAGCGCATTGCATGCTGGGAACTAACGAGAATTTTTGACAGCACCCGTTCCTTCCCCCAATTCTTTCACACAGCCACTCCGACCTACCGCCAAAATTTCCTGCTCGTGGTCATCTTCAGTACACAGAAATTCCAAAATATGTGGCGGTAGGTCGAGAAATTCATCAATAGTCGAGTCCCAAAGGTACTAAGTGTTCGACCGGCCAAATTCCCAGTTCGTCGAGTAACAAGCCAAATTCAACAACAAAGTACATCACCTTGCTCGATTCTTTGAGAAAGTGGACTCTTAGCTACCGTCACGCTTAATGATGCTCATCCGGCAGCCGCTAAAGATGAAAAATGGCTGTAAATTTAGCAGAAATCGCAAGCAAACCCAACTTGGGCCATTGTTGTCGCTTCACGGATAAAAAATAGCTACGTCAAAATGACGTTTTCAGAAACCTTGAGCCTCCAGTGGCTTAGGACAGCACCACTTTTCCCTGGTAGTTCAAATAAAGAGTCACGAATTGCTATTCATCGTTTATAGGTGGAAAATCACTCCGAAAATGTAAAAACCTGCGGTAGTCAATGGGTTAATGGCAAAAAATCAAATTTTTTTATTGGCTGGCCCGTAACGGCTTCCATTGTCTTACCCCAGATTTTCTGGGAAAATGGCGGTCCATTATCCCAGGGTTAGCCTCCTTCGCAGATGTCTTTGGGCTCGTCACGTGTTCCTTGCCCACGAACGTCTGCTGAACTGAACTACCACTTCCGCTCGCGGCGGTTAGCCAATCATAGTTCGTTTTCCAATTTATGGAAAGTAGGACTTCCACCCCGGGACTATTTTCACAGACGATGCACGTGAATCGGGTGTCGATTTCCATTATTACTGTTACGGGACGTTTTTCTGTAAAACTAGATTTTAAGTGAAGTTCACAAACATCAAAGTCTTTCTGATCATGAAGCGACTCATTTAGGTGTTTTCCACCTGCCTTTGGAAGAAAGTCTTTGGAATGTGAAATGAGCTTTAAATTGTAAAGGTGTGTATAGTGAGAATTTCTTCAGTTCGCTAAGCTTACGTAAGTGAATGAGCTGTTCGAATATTATTAGTCGGAATTCGCATATGACAATTCGCCTGTCAGTAAGAGCTTTGGAGCTTTGCCTGTAACGAAATGAGTCAAGATCTACAATAAACGCCATGTTCCTGAACGAAGCTCTGGGCCACTTGATGTAGAAAGATCCCGGAAGGTGGCTGGGCACCTCTCGCTCAGCAATGGAAGTGAAACCCTCGAAAAGCCCCTGTTACATTTCGCAGCTCGTTATTGGTTTCTTCAAAACAAAGGCTAACCGCTGACGAACGGAGTTGGCAGTTCAGTTCAGCAGATGTTCGTGGGCAAGGAACACGTGACGAGCCCAAAGACGTCTGCGAAGGACTCTGCGAAGGAGGCTATCCCAGAGTCTCTCCGGGTGTCCACCCGCTGACCAGACAGCCCGATGACTCTGGGTACGAGATTGCTCACGCCTGGCCGCTCACGACCAGACTGCTTTCGGCGCCTCTCATTCTCGTCCGTCGAGTTTTCGCTCCATACTGCGCAGGCTTGACGAAACGAGAGACTCTCGAAAGATCCGATAGGTTGACGATTCTGATTGGCTTTTTCAAACAATTCAAATAAACGGAAGTAAAACCGAACTCTTACAAACTCTCTGAGCCCTAAGCATGCGCAGTTCAGCCGGAAGTCCGTTATTTTCGGACTTTCAAATCGGATCTTTCTAGGGTAGTTCGTTTCCCGACCGCTGGTCAAGGGGAACGAAGACCCTGGGTACGAGGTTGGGCGCCTCTCTCCTCCGCAGAGGTTCCAATCTCGTACCCAGAGTCCTCAGGCTCTTTGGCCAGCGGGTGGACGCCCGGAGACTCTGGGATAATGGACCGCCATTTCCCAGAAAATCTGGGGTAAAACAATGGAAGCCTTTACGGGCCAGCCAATCAAAAAATTCGAATATTTTCCATTATCCCAGAGTCTCTCCTGGCGACTAACCGCTGCCCGAAGAGCCTGAGGACTCTGGGTACGAGATTGGCGATTGGCACGGTAAGGTGTTGGAAGATACATGGTGTTTCACGTAATTTAATTATCATTTAGAGGTTTGATTTGACCGAGTAGAATTGCTCTACCTATCAGAACACTACATGACAATTTGATTTAAGACACCACGTACCAGGGAAGGTGTTAGGATGTGTCCGCTGTACAAGGTGAGTGCAGGTGCACGAAAGGAGAGATCGATCGAACCTGGCCGCTCGCACTCACTTTTCAGCGGATTCTCTCAATACGGGAAGTCCCTTCGAGCCTCTGCGGAGGAGAGAGTTTCGGCGCTGAACACTTACTGTGAAAGTCAAAAAAACCGTGAGCACTTTGATTTGATTTTGACAGGTAGCAAGGGAGACTTTTGTCTGATTGGTTGATTCTTACCATTGAATCCAGGCTCCTCTACACGCGCGCCAAAGAGATTTCAGTGTAAACAAACATGGCCGCCGGTGGAAAGATGTACTGGATCACTTATTCTATTAGTATATTTTGGATAAAAATATCAATGTTCATGTGTCGCCCTCTTTCCTAATGATAGTAAAAATTGGAAATGATTTCTTAGGGACCATAAAATGTTATTTGTACAAGTATCCGCTCTAGTGTACAAGCGGATTTTTCCTGCGTGGAGGTTCATGCGGCGTGTAAGCGTGAATATGTTGGGGGAAAAAACGGTTTGAATGAGGAGCGATCTGCTCTAAAAGCAGGAATACCGGGTTGGGAAAATTCTTTATGCCGTCAAGTTTACAAAATGACGAAGCACTACATAGCTGTGTCAGAGGTCAGCGAAAGTTCAACTGCGGCTTTGTCAACAGAAGACCGATGTGCTTCGAGGTTAGTTCTATAAATTAAACTGAACTACGTACTTTCACGGGCTCTTTCTGTACAACATTCAGTGAGTTTTTCGGTATAATTTAGACTCAGTTTGACAGTGATGTACACAGAAAAGGTCAAAGCGCAGGAAAACCATTTCTAGTGAAAATAAGCGGAAGTGTTATTTTTAAAATGTATTGGAAATATTCAATAATTGAAGTTATATAAGCTTACATCAAGGAGCTCGTTTATCAAATTTCATGATTAGGCTAGGTTAGTGTATTAGGTTTTCAACTGTCTAACAGTGTACCGGACAAAGCTCCTTATACTTTTTTCAATAAAAGCAGAAAGCTCTTAATGTTAATTTTAAGATTCAATCACTGCAAAGACAAGCACTAATGAACTGCTACATTTGACTTATGATCAACAGATTCCCTTGTTTCTGCAACTGGGCTTTTGCTGTTTAACATTTTTAAACTATATAATTTAGGCGTTGCTTGGATCATAGTTGTGCTCGGATTAAGAGTAGACTGGTGTGCATGGAAAACGTTCGAGTATAGGGAAACCATTTCAAGTCAAAATAAACCAAAGTGGTTATATTTTTCGAGTAATTTTGCCCATTGGAATAACTGAAGCTTTGTCCATTGAGGAGCTCAGATTTCTTGGTAATTCCTCACTTGATCTGTTGGGCTTTGAATTGGCTGCTGTTGCAAAATAAACTCACTGTTATACTTTTCTTCATAAATAGTGAACCCTCATGTTCATTTTCATAATAAACAGCCGCCCTTACCTGCTTGCTTTGTTTGTTCTAAGAATGGAATTATAATTAAAATTTTCTACATAAGCTATGAAACACAACTTGCCTCTGATCTTCTGGTTTATTTCGGAGAATCTTCTAAGAAGTGACAAGGCCCTCAGAGCTAACAATATCTTTTGAGTTTTATGCTGCTGCAAATATTTTTGATTCATTTTGTTTTGCATGACCTCCTCCCAACATTCTGATGATAGTAAAAAGAATTTTACTAACCAATCTACAAACGCATTGCTGCTGTTTTGCATCAGTTCTGTTTTGATCGTTCACTAAAATATTTTTTTAATGGTAGAGGTTTGTTTTACACTGTTGAAGTAAGAGGCCTGATATGTAGTAGTTTTACTTGAAAGACCAAAATGTGTTCAAGTTGAGTTATAATAAAACCATCACTTGTGCAAATCAACAATAAATGAGGGATTCATTTCAACAAATATCATGAGAGGAAAAACCCACAACTAGTGAAATTACTTGTGACACAATAATCTGTGTAAGTAACATTCACCATAGGAAACTACTATTTTCTTTAGTTTCTGAAATATTAATAAACGTACATTACAACACATTAATAAAAACAAATGTAAGTACATCAACAATTCTTTGTAGAGATGATCAAGTCTAGATAGTGATGATTCAGTTAAAAGAGAGGTTACAAATGTATATGATTACTTTTTATTCAACAATTTTCATTCAGGTGTCAGCCAGAAGGGTGTCCATTTAGCTAATATTGTAACACATTTATTCCACCTCTGCTTCCCCTGCAAGTGAAACAAAAGAAAAGCACATTTGTATGTATTGAATAATCAAATTTGGAAAAGAATTTTAAATAAACAACACAATTTAAGATTCAAAATGATGTTTCAATATGAAAATTGAGTGAGTTGATGCAACACCAAACAAAAACTTGTAAAATGTTTTGGTGTTTTTTCAGTTAATTCCTAACATGTGTTGAAGGATCCAGTTGCTAAACTGCCTTCTTCTGGTTGCGTTGATGTTGCAAACAAAAACAGGCTATCATAATAACAGAAGAATTGGTGAAAATGTAGCATAATCAGCTGTCAGGTTGGAAATTCTTCTGCCATCCTATCACTTAAAATCACTACTCCTATGAATTCTCCTAATCTGAAATAGTTTTACGTTCTCTACCCTCTTAATTTGCAGTCAAACTCAAAATTACCTGAGAAAAGTAAGAAAAAGGATGAGCAAACAGACGTAAAGCTGCATTAAGGGGGCTTGACCAAGGCATATTGACAAATTGACGAATTCGAGTAGCATCCATCAAAGGCGGAACAAACTTGCTCGCGCAAGAATCATCTTTGATCGAAAATTTGGTCTATCACTGCAGTACTTAAATTTCTTTTGTTTCGGTCAAAGTATTGAGATGGTATTAGAGAATCTCTCCTCCTGGCCGATCCCCGTATCACGAATTAGTTATTCGGGAATACACAAAAATGTAGTCGCAATCAAATCTCGAAGCACAATTTAATTTCACTTGCGAACGACTGTCCTGACAACAAACGCCAAAATAAGTTAACGGAATGGTCTACAAAGTTAAGATTTAAAACAAAATAAATTTGGAGTAAGTGCAACTTGGTGATAACTTAATATTGATAGTAGATTATAATTTGCGAAATCTAGACAGGGTAAAAGTGTGAGCCTAAAAATCCAATATTTTGAAAATGAAATTTGATCAACGAAGCTTTGTCTGGCTAGGGTGAATAGGGGGTGCACCACGAAATTACACCAGATTTTGCTAACAGGTAGTACACTAACAGAAGTATCCCCTGTTAATGGGAATTCCCATATCACGAAGGGAAACAAAAGTCTCGGGGGTATGATGACAAACTTTTAGTTGAGGTAATACAAAAACTAAATTTACTAATCAAACCATTCATCTTGCCTGACAACAAAGATCATGGATATGGAACGACGGCTGTAACCATCAAATGGAAGGATTAGTTAATTGCAGTGTTGTATTCGACTTTCATGAAGAAATGATGTAAACGAAAACGGTAAGATTATCTTGTTGAACAACACCATGGAATTGAAAATGATAGCAAAACGATTTCTTCCTTGGCAGAAAACGAAGCAAATAAAAACCTAAAAAAACAAACTCAAGGAACCAAAGATGGGTTGTACTTACCACAAAAGTCCCACTTGTTTAGCTTGACATTAACTACGATCTGAAGCAGACTCTTGGACGGCAGAAAAATGCATCGACACTAGGCTCGTCAAATACTCGTTGCAGACAAACCGCCATCTTGACCGTCGACACCGGGTAACACTAATCTGTGGAACTGCAGACCGCGGAACCTGTGGAACCGCCGGAACCTGCGGAACCTATATTTTTTGTAATAAAATTTAAAAAAAAATAAAAATAGTAATAATAAAAATGTCTACGAGTGGTTTAGTTCTTAAAAACAACAGAGAAAGAAAAAAAAAAGAAAAGAAAAATAAAAAGGGAGAAGGCAAACAAAAAAGATAGCGTACAACAAGGGGTATTTTTTGTCGGTCACCCATCCAAGTTCTAACCCTGCCGGATTGGGCTTAACTTCGGCGATCGGACAACGAGCACGCTTTCCTTGTGGTATCACACGCAGACAATACAAAGTATAAATGGTTCGCGTAAGTTGAAGAAAGCGAAATGATAAGCGAGAAATTACTAGAAATTCTAGAATTCACACAAACAAACATTAGCAACAAGTCGGTCATATCGTAGTCGAAAACTGAGACGGAGATAAATCAACACGATTTAAATCCAGGCTTTGTACAAGTAACAAGGGTAACACATCAAGGGTGAAACCAAAACTGATTACACATACATACTGGGGTCAAACTGATAAAAGGTCTTTCCTAACCTGTTAATTTTCTCTAGGCTTGACATTGCCACATCACTTTTGAACATAAATAGCTGAAGATGCTGTCAACAATTCACATGCCATGTGCGTGACTTGAAGCAAAGCCCAAGTTCCCTACCTTTCCTTGGTTAGATCAATCACTTCAGGCTTGGAGTTCTTCATCCTGTTTCAAGCAAGGTCAGAGGCATTCAGTCTATTTGTGAAATGCAACCGATGTTACTCAGCAAACGACTGTTGTACTTACCCAGCATTGAGATGGAAGCGCCATTCGGCCATTTTGGTGGCACTACAGTACCACGTGACTATGATACCGGAAATAAGAAATTGACCGGAAACTTAAACGGAACACTTGTTGCTAATGTTTGTTTGTGTGAATTTTAGAATTTATAGTAATTTCTCGCTTATCATTTCCCTTTTTTCAACTTACGCGAATCATTTATACTTTGTATTATCTGCGTGTGATACCACAAGGAAAGCGTGCTCGTCGTCCGATCGCCGAAGTTAAGCCCAATCCGGCCGGGTTAGAACTTGGATGGGTGACCGACAAAAAATACCCCCTTGTTGTACGCTATCTTTTTTGTTCACCTTCTCCCTTTTTATTTTTCTTTTCTTTTTTTTTTTCTTTCTCTGTTGTTTTTAAGAACTAAACCAATCGTAGACATTTTTATTATTACTATTTTTATTATTTTTTTAATTTTATTACAAAAAAATACAGGTTCCGCAGGTTCCGGCGGTTCCGCAGGTTCCGTAGGTTCCGCGGTCTGCAGTTCCACAGATTAGTGTTACCCGTCGACACCTCCACACGAACAGACCTTTACCGACCGCAAAACTACGACAATTGATGTCACACCCAAATTTTTTTCTTCACCGTAAATTGCTTTTCGTGGTAATATGTTTGATTTGGCTTGCTGACGACCTGTTTAAGAATGCCTTATCTTTAAAGTTTTGGTTGTCAAATTCAACAGCACACAAAACCGCGTGATCGTCGAAAACTGAGAAAACAAACAGGGCTGAAAAACGACTGCGCATGCTCTAGGTCAGATCGATTCGAGCGATGATTTTTTAATTCGTTCATTTGATCGTGGCGAGATGTGAATGTGAATTTGTTTCTCATCTGTGTCCTTCGCTTGTTTCGTGAAAGACGGATTCTGAAAGCAATTCAAATCAAAGGAATATCTTTCCCGAACATCTGGGATGTTTTTATGAGGTGGTTACTCAAAGTAAACCCAGGGAAATCTATGGCAAGCCGTTTGTAGCAAAATTTAATCCTTGAAATATATGTTTAATCCACCAAAATATTGGTTTAATTTAAACCAGTGAAAATTCATTCAATCCATAATCCACCAAATATTGGTTTAATTTAAACCAGTGAAAATTCATTCAATCCATAATCCACCAAATATTGGTTTAATTTAAACCAGTGAAAATTCATTCAATCCATAATCCACCAAATATTGGTTTAATTTAAACCAGTGAAAATTCATTCAATCCATAATCCACCAAATATTGGTTCAATTTAAACCAGTGAAAATTCATTCAATCCATAATCCACCAAATATTGGTTCAGTTTAAACCAGTGAAAAGTCATTCAATCTAATTGTAAATATAAATTTTCATTCAATTCAATCTTTTGATTATTATCATTTAATCCAATGCTTCGAGTTTTGATTCAATCCAAACCTTGAAATATTTGTTTAAACCTCTGTCCGGTTTTATGCAATCTTCCTGGGCCGAGCCCGGTCAAGAGAGTAATCACGTGATAAATGTTTTGCCGTCTTTCGGTAAACGCCATTTTGTTGTTGTGATGGAGGGGGCAGAAGATAATTCATCGTGTTGCTCAAATGTTGGAAAATGCCTCGAATATCCTTCGGGAAGCGGCATCGACGGCAAATTCCCAGATGCAACAGGCTTCAGGTTCCAACAATCAGGCTTCAAGTTCCAATACTACTCAGGCTTCACGTTCCAATTCTTCAGTACAGAGAGCACTGGATCATTGTAGAAACATGATCAGAAACAGCACAGCTAATGGGACCTATCGTCGTCTGAATCGTTCTGAGAGGCTTCGAGCTGCTGCCCCTTTTAACAATCGAAGTAAGACTCAAGCAAAACAAGTTACTAGAAAGAAGAAGGCGCTAGAATTTACTTTACTAAAGTGCTTCGGTGATTCGAGCGACGAAGATGTCGGCGAAGAGCATCACTTAAAATGGGACTCGGTCATTGCCAATGGTATGATAATGCTGGACGAGGAAGACGATGAAATGTCTGTCAGAAATGCTACCAAAGAGTCTGTCAGCAAGAAATTTCCCATCATAGGAGCAAATGACTTTAAAGTGCGTCAAAAGAAAATATGCACATGTTTGCTTTTGTATAAATACACAGCTGAATTAGAAAATTGCCAGTACTGATTGATTCATGGGTTGAGTATAGGATGAAAATACTTATTAGAGATATTATGATTAGAATTTTTCAGTACTCATGCTATTTTTTAAATAGTCAGCTGTGCATTTATAAGGAAACAATCGTTCATGGAATGTGTTAAGTATGACATTATAAACACTTATTTTAACTTTGTTACCTTGGCAAAAGGAAACATTGTTATAACTTTCATTAACTTTAGAGGTTTGGTGCTGCCAATTTGGACTATTTAAGTTCTTCTTAGCTTAAGAAATTTCTTTATTCTTTATTGTATAGGTACCTTATATTAAAAAGTAATAGTTCTCAATATTCTGTGACATCAGAACTTCCATCAGCTTGTTGTGAATTTTTGAGGGGTACTGCCAAAAATAAGACTGATTTTGACCCACAGCAGGAAAATTAACATTATTAATTAACAGCAAGCTGATGAAAAATGAGTTTGCAGAATAGTGTGAATGGCAGAATGAAAAACTTTGATCCCTGTTGATAGGTTTATAGGAAGTTAGACTTGCTATCATTAAAGTATATTTTGAGGTTTCATATTTGAAAATAAAAATCATACAGAAGTGAATTCACTTAGTAATTGCAAGGGTGAGATCCATTATGAAGTAAGCCCTCCAAATCCCTCTTTCCAGAATACCTGGCTGGCTCCCTACATCTTACACCTTAAGGGATGAATTAACCTCATTTGGACTGAGCTTTCTGGACATGTCATAGACCAGGCAATGTCACTGCCCTCCTGCCTCTTGCCTCCTGCCCTCCTCCACTGTGAAGGGACCCACTATCAACTTTATCATATATTTAGTCTCTGACAATAAAACTGTCTATTTAAAGTGTTACTACGATCAGAAAATCCCTTGTGTTTTTTCTTCAAATTTCGAAAGTGTGTTTGCTTAACAACCGACTCACGAAATTTCAAGCTTTAATTTGGAGAAATCAGTTTTTTATTTTGACTGAAATATTCTATTTAGTGATCCGCCATTACTACCTTCAAAATCTTGAGAGAACTGGATCGAGGACAAAATGATGTAAAAAGCTCACAAGAGTAAGAATGCAGTGTGTGTAAACTCGGCTGATTTAGTATGCAGCACGGGAATTTTGAGCTTTCAGACTCTCAAACTCGTGTTTTGCATACCTAAGAAGCTGCATTCACACACTGCAATTTTAAACCCGTGAGCATATGATGTCATTTTATCTTGGATCCAGCTCTCCGAGGCCTAATCAGTCGGTTACGAACGTGAGTAATGGCGGACCGTTAAATTAAAAAGTTGCACTCAAAGTAAACAGTCTTCTGCTTGAAATTTCGCGAGTCGGGTGTTAAGCAAACACACTTTCGAAATTTGAAGAAAAAAGACAAGTGATTTTCTGATCGTAGTAGCACTTTAAAGATATTGAGATTTTTGGGTGTTGCTTATCACTAATTGACTGTGAAGCTGCCCCTCCCTTCCCCTCTAGTTTCTACTATTGCATCACAGACTAGGACGTTGTCAACACCATAATCTACTCTTATTCTTGATGGCCAAAGATCCCCATCATTCCTAACAGCATTCAGAAACAATTCAAGAACTGTTTCTGCTTTATTGTTGGCACTGCATCTCAAAAACATTATTCTTCTAGAACAAGTTTCCAACGGATCAGGGAATGGTGGCCATCAAGATGCCAAAGTGAATTTGGCCAAGGCACCTGGTATTTCCTGCGTGCCACAACAGCACCCCATCTTAAGGCAGTGTTCTGAGGATCTAGTTTTGCTAACCTTTCTCTTACTCTTCTACGTTGAATACGTAACCCAATCGAGTTAAGAAAACCTGCGATCAAATTATATCCAGTAGCCCTCCCATGGTTACAAATATACCCCTTAATTATTTCGTCAAGTTCTTCATCAGATAAGTGGTCGAAACCCCTTATGTCTTCTAAACCATACTCGGCTACTCTTCTGTGAATTGTCCACCTCGAAACACCAAGCATTTCTGCAATCCTGGTCCAGGTGAATCCTAGTCCTCACAGTTCCTCAAGCATCTCAACAGGAATTTTAAGACATGGTCTTCTGCGATTTCCCTTTTTTTCGCTTCCTGTCGTAAGAGAATCCCCAGCTACGGTTGACGGAGTAATAATACTGCGCTGCGACGCAATACACTAACCACATCTCCAAAAGCCACAGCAATAGAATCCAGATTTTCCTTATCGCTCGTGCTGCAGTAATCCCTTAACGACCTAACCAAACAAATAGCTTGATCAAGAACGTCAGCGTTCGCTTCTCCTGTTTCCACGTCAAAATTACCTTGAAAAAGGTTCTCGGTTTTATCTAAAACTTCTGCAAGAAACTTCGGCAAGTCTTTTTCTAACTCAAAATCTTCTTCGCTCGCCATGTTGTCGCTACTCTCTCGTACTCAACCTACTCTGGTTTCTCTTGACCGTGCTCGGCCCAGGAAGATTGCATAAAACCGGACAGAGGTTTAAACAAATATTTCAAGGTTTGGATTGAATCAAAACTCGAGGTATTGGATTAAATGATAATAATCAAAAGATTGAATTGAATGAAAATTTATATTTACAATTAGATTGAATGACTTTTCACTGGTTTAAACTGAACCAATATTTGGTGGATTATGGATTGAATGAATTTTCACTGGTTTAAATTGAACCAATATTTGGTGGATTATGGATTGAATGAATTTTCACTGGTTTAAATTAAACCAATATTTGGTGGATTAAACATATATTTCAAGGATTAAATTTTGCTACAAACGGCTTGCCATAGAAATCCAAGTATTTGGCTGAGGTGTGGGGCGCTTCAACAGCTATTTAAGAAAACATTTCCATGGTAAGTACAGCATCAAAGCTTGTTTTATTTAAAATGCGGTCTTTATATTGAATGGTAACTTCAATGGACAAACCTTTCTTTAGATATTAGTTCTTAACATGCCCGCTTAACAAAATTTTTGACCCCCAAATTACAAAAACGCGTACGCTCTGAAAACTTAACTTGAAATGATTCCATTTGGCCGATTGTAAATCATACGAATGTGTTCGTTGCGGTCATGAAAGGTTCCCAAGATTGCTGGTCATTGCTAAAATATTAACTTTAATTCCTTATGTTAATACTCTTAACTGGGAAATGCCCTGCTAGTTTCCCCTGTAATGGAATTTTACATTTAATTAATTGTAACTGTTCTAAGAACGTACTGAAAATTTTCACACTCATGAACTAAGGAGAGGAGTTTAAATGAGTGCTGGCATTCAGCAAACGCAACAGAAGCACCAGAATTCCCATGTAAATGACTGCCCAAAAGGGAAATACCACTTGAAGTAGAAATGAACACAACAGTGTTTCTGCCTAAAATAAATAATGTGTTGTTTGTATGTTTGTTGCCATTGGAATCTTTGTTGGCTTGTACATTAAAGATGTACACAAACATTCATAGCCCAGATAGAGCCCTAGTCTTTTATATATGTTAAAAACGCCTTTTTGCTGCTTATTTTATGGGGAACTTAATTTTAGAGGGGCTTATTGTTGGACGTACCATAATATTTGCATTTCAAAATGGGTTGTGCTTGGCAGTATTAAAAGAGCTTCAACAATTTACAGTTAACAGCAGTGCATCTGAAAATGGGATTAAGGTCATGGAATTCTAATATGTCCTGAACTGGATGCGTGCATGAATTGGTTATGTTTTTAAATGCAGAATATCGACAGTTAAAAATTTAAAACATGTTTTTCTTTTTAGGGTTGTTACCTGGTATGATTTGCCACAGTTCTGTGAAATGCTGTGGAACAGATCAAGTAAAACCTCTCCTCTTTGTCCAGCAATCAGCCACAAGTTTGGCTTACTTTGGCCATGGCAGTAGAGTGGGACAAACGACTCAATAAAGTTGCTGTGAAATCCTGATGATGCAATTGATTTGGCTGTCTCTTCAACCTCCTGGGCCATTTCAAACTTTCTGGTGTTCTATTGTAACACAGAATGCCACACTTCCACTTTTTTCTCAGTAATCACCTTCAGGAGACTGGCCTTTTTGGACCAATATTGTGGAAGGTGATTACTCTGGTACACACAGTCGCTTAGGAAGAACAATGTTGATTTATCATAATGGCATCTTCCCCAGCATAGTTATAAAAATAATCACCACTTCAGCCATTACTTTCTCGTAGAGTTGCATGTCCCCAGTTCTAAAAATGTTGTACTGGTATAACACCGGCAGGGAAAAAGAACAACGAAAAAGAAAAACACCAGGGGGATAACATGTACAAGGAGGTGCACAGTATAGTAACAAATTCATGTTCTTTATACATAGCAAACTTTTCTAGTTCTTTAGATCGTATTAGCTGCAAAACAAGTAATGCGGCAGTGATACATAGAGATGATCTGAGAGGTTTGGGCTTTGTTGCTAAAATTCCACATAAGACATTTGAATATAGTTTCTCAAAAAAAAAAACTTTAAGTGGTAAACAACATCTTCGTTTGCATTTGGGCACACATGAAATGGCCCTTGTTCTGGTTTAATACTGATACTTGAATTCCAACCATTTGCTATTAACTTTTGAGGATAGTACCATCCAGGCCAGTCTACAGGTTGTGACAGAATGAAGTTCTTGGTGTATTCTTGTAGTTGTGAATATTTGTTGAGTATGGTACATGTTCTAAGACTGTGTTATAGTTGTCCATGCTTTTCAAATCTTGTTCAAATTCATCAATCAACAGACATGTCTCTAATGTCATAACATGTTCTGATGATTGATCTGAATAGCAAATAAAATAGGTATGTGAGAGCACAGCTCTGCACACTACAAAAACACCGGGAGAAAAACACAGTCAACTGCCTCTTTAAATGTCATTAGTAAAACAGAGGAGTCTGCCTAAATCTCATTCCACTCTGTGATTTTGTTGTTTTCTGGCTGACTGGTTTGTAATGTTTTATTTTGATGTAAGCTGTGAGTTTTAATCTTTTCATAATTTTTGACAATTGCCACCATCTGAACAGAGATGTGCACTGAAAATGTATTAAATTTATTCTGATAATGGGTTACTGTTAAAAAGTATGACACATTTAGATTAACCTCTGTTCCCGTAGTGCTGCCTGTAGTCTTCCTGGGTCAATATTTTTCATGTATGGTGGTGATTGGTCCAGAAACTGGTTTTGCATGTGTACTAAGAAAGTGGTCATTACATCTTTAATTGAGGTGATATTGATGCCACCAAGGCAGATTTGTTCATGGCCATCTTTATTCAGAGATACTCATCTGTAAAGTGGCTATGAGAATAAGAGTGCAGAAGGTACTTCCGTGATTGTATGGTGTATGTCTGCTAAGCAAGTGCACATGTGGACAACAATAATTTTGTTTTATTCAGGTCTGTGGGTATGTGGAGTTTATGTATGTTGTTGAAGTCATCCAACATGAGAAAAATAAAACATGTCGACTGCAGAGAGAGAAAAACAGTAAAACAATAAGTCAGAACACTTAAGTTGGTACTTGTATTTTTATTAGTGTGGGGAGAAACAAGTATGTTTTTGCTCCTGTTTAGGTTACAAAATAATTTTTAACAGTCTTTTTGTACCGCTTCTGTGACAGTAATGCCTTATTAAGTTGTTCTTTTCAGAATTACCATGTTACTTTCTTCAGGCATGTGTTGTAGGTTAAAATAATTATTATTTACAGATCAAAATTATCTCAAACTAGTTGGATTTGTGTTTTATACTCATAAAACTGAAACAGGAAACTACAAATCAAAATAATTTTAAATCAATTTGACCTGAAATTCATTTTAAATTTCAACACACGTCATTTAGACATACGCAACAGAAGTCAGTAGTGTTTAACTTGCATTCATCTCTGGGCAAAATTTTGTATGTCCTTAGGGTGTATGAGGTGCTGGTTAATCACTCCTGTGGTGATATATACACCAGTAAAGTGTCAGTGAAATGTGGTGTATGTTTATACCCGGTATAGTGAATCATTGTGAAATGTCAGCAGACTGACTTCAATTGAAGGGGTCGGGGCATAACCATTCTATGTCGAATTTTGTCGGGTTTTTTTTTTTTTCGTCCAAATGAGCTGAATTTTACCATGTGGTCTCTAATTTAATAGAAAACTACAGTCCTGCACTTTTTTCCGCTGGTTTGCGCTTCGTATTCGAGTAAAAACGGATGGAAAAAACTCGGCGGCGCTTTTTGAGATCTTGCGTTAATCGAAAAACAAAAGAAACCTTTTGTTTTCTTGAACAATGAAATCAGTGAAGCATCGCGTAGCCGCAACTCGTTTGTAACGATACAAGCATTGTTCATTTAAAATTAACACAATTTGTTATAGATTCATCGGCGGCGCAATGGTAGTGCGCGGGCCGAAGTAGACAGTGGTTTTTCCGAGATGACGGTTCGATGCGCGAACATTCGAAACTTTTTTGGTCCGCCATTTCGTCTCTTCTTCTTCTCCACCCTTTTTTTTAGTCAAAACCAGCATTAACTAAAACTCGCGCGGTCAACGCTGCTTAAATTAACCCTAAAAGCTCGTGTTGAAACCTACCTTCGAACTTTCGGAGAAATCGAAAGGTTCGCCGATTTGCAAATGCTCTTCAATATCTTGATCTGTTTCACTTCGCAAACTTCACTTGAAGGCAATTTTGAACGTGTAAATTTTTGCATATGGCCTTCAATTTACTTACTTAACAATGCCTTGCTGTTTTTTTCGCCAATTTGCTTTTCGTTTTCGAGAAAAACGAAGCCAAAATATCGAAGAATCGGTGAATGGTGTGCAATGAAGCGAAGCGAAAGCTGCGTTCAATGATTAACATTACGTAGCAACGGCATTGTAATCAACCGGTAACAGCGCACGGGTAATGAGCACGCCTTTCGCGCTATTAAGTCGCGCGTTCAAAGCCGACTTACAACATTGGTAATTACTTTTTTTTTTTTCTTTTTTTTTTTTGCCGGTTTAATGATTTTTTAAAGATTTATACAGCATTTTGCCCTTGCATGGAATAAAAAAAATTTCGCAGTATTGAATTACATGGCGTCGTCTTCCCTAAACAACTTCTCTTGTTTTAAAAGTAGAAGGGCACAATCAAACACTCCGTAAAAATGATTTTCAGGTTTGATTACTTGATAATCCTTTTACAAGTTTGATATTTGAATATTAATTTGAATTTGCTTTTCGTTTTCGAGAAAAACGAAGCCAAAAATATCGAAGAATCGCTGAATGGTGTGCAATGAGCCGAAGCGAAAGCTGCGTTCATTGATTAAAATCATTACGTAGTGGCTTTGGCGTAAGACACCTTTGTTAACGCACGGGTGATGAGCTCGCCTTTCGCGCTGTAATTCGCGCGTTCAAGGCCGGTTGATGTTTTCTACTTCTCCTTCTTTTTTGTTTTTTCTTTCCTTTTTTCTTTCGCCGGTTTGCCGATTTACAAGATTACCGAGGAAATTACCGGCTAATTACCGGGAGCTTCGAGAAACGGGCCGCAGATACTTGGTGCAAAATCAGCGTATGCCTAATATACCGACTTATACTTCTGCTCCTCAACACCAGGATTGTAAGTTTGTTTGTGGTTGTTGTTCTTGTAGCTATTAGGTTATGCTTCAGGCTAGGGTGACTTAGTCGGTGGTATGGAAAGTCTGTTCTCCTGTTACTTCTAAAGATATGCCACTACTGCATTCGGCACCCGGCAAGTTATTCCAATTTCTGACTAGCCAATTATTATTTTGTTTTTTATCTTAGTGCCAACAAAACCGAGCGCCAGTTGTTAAGTAATATGGCGTATTCATGAAAATCACTTGAATGTAATGTATGTTACAATCTGTTTTCGCCGTCTCTCGACGGCTCTCTACCGGGTTTGTACTGTCCCGGGTATCGTGAGATTATTATTCATTTATTTAAACGTGGAGACCTAACGTGCCTATCACTGTCGGTAAAATATTACAATATTTGTAGTGAACAATTTCCTGTGTTATTAGAGTTAAGTTTATTGTCTTAATTCACAATCAATTTTCTTATAGAGCTCGAGTGCGACGAAATTTGGGGCAGAAATCGATCAATACATGTGTTAAAATAGACAACCAAGAAAAGCGTGAAAATGAGTCTTTAATACGAATGCAGAAAAACCGCATTCATTGTAACAATTTAAAACTTATTCTAATAGTGATCCAGATGACCGTTTTAAATGTCACTTTAGTTCAGTTGGCTACCGCAAGGCGTCAACAAAAGAAAAACTGACAATAGTACTACACTGGCGGTTAATTGAAACTAATTTTTACGCCATTTTTATGTTCCTGCAGACTCGTATGTGGCAGCGTAGGGATTTTGTTACACAGTAGTTAGTTTAAAAGAAATAAAGACGATGCAATGTTTGGCTGTGATTACAGCAAAACCGACATGATTTAATCCTGGGGCAAATTTGAGAAATTTCTTTTAGATGCTCCTAACTTTTCGATTGTGTGAGGGGCCAAGGCCCCTCGAAAGAAGAGCTGAACGAAGTCAGTCAGCGGTAGGACCCTTTGGGTTTACAGCTTCAAGAAGCTTTGTTCCCCAAAGGGCGTTCTGCCGCTTTAGACGTGGAGGAGGAGAAGGGGGAGGAGATTCTTCCTTTAACTCATCCATTCTATACAGCAACACACCATTGGAACAGTGTGAATTAAATACGGGATGTGTTCCCTGACACATATGGGAGTGTATTTCATGTGAGCATGCGCAAATTACCTTCTAAATAAGCTTTTACCTAAAGAGAAAGCCAGTGTGTGCCAATTTGATAGAGATTGTCCAGATACCTACACCAAATAGGATTCTTGATTAATGAGATTGTGATTTTTTTGACGATTAGTGTTCTGTTGTGGTGAAAGGTTTCCTTTTGATATCAAGAGCCACTACAGTTTTCCTGGTCTTTACCCACTTGTCGTTACCCTCTTGTGTATAAACAAACCGGAAGCAAATAAATCAATTGAAAAGTGTTAGGTGACAAGGACGATATAAAAGTTTCGATAAACAGATCTTCACGAGTGTATTTAAAATAAGGAAAAAGAAAGACAAATTTCCTGTCGTGCACTCACGTTCTCGAGAAAACCTAAAATTTGGTCTTTTCACGTTGTTGTTTTGCCGAGGACGACAAAGAAATGTACCAAAATGTAAAACGCGCGTGCAGAGCGATTGTTTTGCTCATTAAACTTGTTTTGTGGCGCTCTCGTTGCCGTTTCCGTCCTCGTTGCTAAAGCTCCCTAAAACGAATCGCCAGCTTCGGCTGCCTGTCAGTAGACAACAAAAATAGGAGACACTCCCTTGTCCCGCTCCCTTGATTTTTGCGAAACAAAGAATGACGAGTTTTTTGGATACGTTTTTTTTTTCCGAAAAAGAAACGGAAACTGGCAAAAAATGCGTGGCAATGTTTTTCTGTTGAATCAAAGGCCACATGCAAAAATTCAGATGATTTGGACAAAAAAAATAGCCCTTAAAGTAATTTGGGTCGGTTATGCCCCCAGCCCTGCAAGTGCATAAATTGCGTTCACAACTGCGTGGATCATATACATTGATTCCTAACCATTCTATGTCGAATTTTGTTCTTTTTTGTTTTTTCGTCCAAATTAGCTGAATTTTTCCATGTGGTCTCTAATTTAATAGAAAACTACAGCCCTGCACTTTTTTCCGCTGGTTTGCGCTTCGTATTCGAGTAAAAACGGATGGAAAAAACTCGGCGGCGGTTTTTGAGATCTTGCGTTCATCGAAAAACAAAAGAAACCTTTTGTTTTCTTGAACAATGATGATGTTTGATCACCAAACATTTGCCGTTTGGCCAAGGCAAGCCCTGTCTAAACGGGAAATGTTTGGCGACCAAACATCAAACATTGTTTGGTGATCACCGTTTGGCCAGCTTGTTTGATGGTGTTTGATGTTTGAACTGCATCAAACATTCGATGAAACAACTTCAAACATTTCTTTTGTTCTCATGTTTGTTTGGTGATATTTGGTTCGTTTGGCCAGCTATAACAAACATGTTTTGTTTGCACATGAGAGATACGTTATCTCATTCGCTTGTATCCATAGATACCGGGTAATTGTGTGGCCCGTAACACCTTGCGTGCGGATGTTTGACGTTGTTTGATAAGACATGTTTGAACCGTTTGGCCAGGGCTTCAAACATCAACATGTCTGGTCTCCCATGTTTGATGATGTTTGATCATCAAACATTTGCCGTTTGGCCAAGGCTTACACTCAGTAAACGTCACGCGTGACTAGAATTTTTATTTCGAAACTTGAACAGAGTTTTGAACATCTTGACAGAGATTTCAGAATTTCCGTATAAATTTCCCAAGTTTATGGTTCGTATAAAGCTGTTTTTCTCGGATCACTAAGAGGCGACGCTTCTTACATACGAATAAAACCAAGTACCCAGTGTTAAATGTTAACTATATATTTATTTAAACAAAGTACTTTGGTTGTTCTTACAAATCTTTATCTCAAACAATGCTAAGCAATCTTCAAAGTCAACGTGTCACATTACTATTATTATTATTATTATTATTGAATGGTTATTATTAATTAAGTACTACTATGTACAATGTATAATTTATTTTAATCGACCCTACGCCAAATTTTACAAACATTTTTTCAACCAATGCTAACAACTGGCTCAATCTTAAGTATTACTTTACAGTATTACTATCGGATAGCTATGACACCTATGTACAGTGTCGATACTTTTTGTATCACCAAAAGTAGTACGGTTTTTGATTTCTAATAACAATAGAAATTTTTAAAATGGAGATTATTTTCACATTACAGTATCAGTTCTAAGAAAGTACCTGCGGTGATTTCAACTCAGATAATGGTCGATTGCCAATCAAGCCGGTAGTCACGACACAACTGATAAAGGAGCCAACATCACGGCCGGGTTGTTCGAAAGCCGATTAACCCTAATCCAAGAGTTAATTTCTATATTCAGGGAGTTAATTTCTATATTCACGAACGTTGTCCAACGCTGATATTCTGCAAAGTTTTAGATTAAAGGACGTGAATCCTGAAAAGCAAAAGCCAGCAAAAGAAACTTTCATCCAAAAGTTAAAAACTGCAACCAAAGTTTACGCTAATCCTGGATTAAGTTAATCGGCTTTCGAACAACCGGGCCCAGTTTTACTGTTTCCTGTTATTGCACAAGGTAATGGAACACAGTCACGGATTTGCATACGAAAACCAGGCTCGTTTCAAATAAATTTGAAATATCCTTTTCGAGTTATCCGTTTTCCACCGTAACTGCCCCTACTAGTCGACGGTATTTTGAAATTAAGACTTCAACGTGAAAAATACAGGCTGTAATTCACAAGTTTCGATTCCAGAAACTGGCACATACACCCTCGTAACAGTGTCCCTAAAATAACAGCACCTAACAGGTAAACAGGTACCAAAAATACAAGCAACGTAGAATGCTTGCATTTGTCTCGCTGGTATTTTGAAAGTTACTGAAAGGTGTTGGAATAAAAAAGATGATATTTAACTGACTTTAATTTTCAAATGGCCCGGTACCAATTTTCCAGCAAAGGAATATTAAAAACGGATCAACAGGAACTAGAGACAATTATGGGGAAAAAACAAATAAACTGAAATAAACGAAAATTAAGCAAAATAAATGGAAACCCAGGGAAAAAGAAACTAAAGAGTATGATAAAAAAATAAATGAATAAAAGGTATACTAAACATAAAATAAATCAAATGAAAATAATGAATGGGACATAACTTGTGGACTAGGAGCCGGGGAAATGATATCGGACGTACCAAACAGCAAAATATGGACATGTAGGCAAGACAGTGGCAATAAGGAAAGAGAAAGCTGGTAGACAGTAAAGAGCAGGGTAGTGTGGCAAGTACATTAATGTCTTGGAGGAAAGAGTAAGGAAAGGGTAGGAAAAAGGAAAATGAAAACAGATAGACAGTAAAGAATAGGGTGGTGTGGCAAGTACACTAATAGCTTGGAGGAAAGGCGTAAAGAAACAGAAAGACAGAAAAATGAAAACCGATAGACAGTAAAGAATAGGGTGGTGTGGCAAGTACACTAATAGCGTGGAGGAAAAGCGTAAAGAAAGAGAAAGAGAGAAAGAAAAAGGCAGTAGTGCAGCAACACTTGAGGTTTCTAAAGAAACCGTTGCTGTAGAAGGATGGAAATGGCCAAAAAGATGAAGAGAACGTCCACAAAAATCAAGACAACGACAAGTTAGTCATCGTCTTCATGTTCTGTTTCCGCTCCATCGTCATCTTCTTCAGTCATTTCCAAGTAAAAGTTTCGCTGGGGTGAAGGAATGTAGTCCCTAGCCATCTTTTTAAGGTCACGGACCTTCGCCGCTGCTGGAACCAAAGGGTTGGGGTACAACCGGTCCAAAGCAACATTGCCTGGTCTATCCTTCAGGATCTTCACCTTTTTCCAAGGTTCCCCAACAGAATAAGTGCAGCGCATCCAGACCTCGTTTGGATGGTGCACTAACGTGACCTTTTTAGTGACAGGGTCTACTTCTTCTCCCCAACCAAAGTTGAGCCAGTGGATGTCACGAAAAGTGGACCCACTCGAAGAAACATTACGGTTAGTGTACTTGCTAGAAATATGATCCTTAAAGTTCATAAAGTCCTCCTGTTGCATTGGAACCACTTCGAAGGGGCTCTTGTGGTTGGCTTCTTTAACCACAGAGAACCAATCACTCGGAAGGTACACCGTAGCACTTGCCTTCCTCTTCTCGATTTGGGCGAAGTCAGTGTCATTCCTGAGGAAGGTATGACCCCTTGTGAGGAACTTATGATTAAGGATGTCATAGACCCCACTTAAATGAAGTTCATTGTACAAGCCAACGATAGTGAGGTTTTTGTTTTGGCCACCGCAACCATCAGAATACGAAAGCAGAGACCTAGCACCCGAGCGGTAGGCCTGAAAGAAATGCTTTAGACAAGAGGCAACCTCCGAGGATCCACGTTTTGCCACTGTCTCATCCCACATGTACATGTATCCCTTTCCTACAACACAATCATGGATGCCGAAGTTGTACGTCCACAACTGACGAGCATAGAACATGTCATTGTGCTGCAGATTGGGGGTACCAAGGTTCTGTTGGAAGTCGAACGATATCATATCCACAGCATCCACAGAGTTATGGGGAGCTGACCCAAGGGGACGGCGAATATTGGACCAGCTGGCGACAGCTGCCAATGTGTCACCGCGCATGGACTGGTACCCTTTGTCTCCCTGATCCTGGTGATCCGCTAGCTGGCGACGGGCATTTGTGTCACTTGGATTAGACTTAATGGCGAGATTAAGTCTGTCACAAGTGGCACAGGTGTCCGAACGGGGAAGACCAAACCCAAAATTAAAGTCAGAGTTAAATATCCTATAATACCTGTCCCTTGAGACTACCGGCTTGATTGGTTCAGGTAAGGGGAATCGCTTTTCCTGCCTTGCGGTAACAATTTCCTGTTTTCGCTGGGCCACTTGTGGTTCTTGTTTTTCTATATACATTAGATACATTCTGTTGACGTTCAAGTCGGGACTTAGGTATCTTTTCAGTGCATTATCCTCCCGGGAGTAGTGGCTGGTCATCCTAGGAAATGACTTGATATGATTCCTCACCTAGAATAGAAAAAGAGTTGAAAGGATCTTTTCAGATATTTTTAGTTCGAGATATTTATTATTGACATTACAATACAATACAATATATTGACGCATTACATTAAACGATATTTTGTTAAGGAAAAGTAACGCCAAGTGGGCACAAAAATGACAATGCGCGGGAAAAAACAGAATGAATGTATATTTTAGTCGTTGCCAGTTGTTTTTAATTTCCCTCGCGTTCAGCATAGTTAAAACCTTAAATGAAGCTCAAGCTTATTTTCTTTTTCGTGAAACCTCCGTTAGAATACAATTTCTGTGTAACTGAGTTCAGCTGTGATTGTCTTAAGCCTACTTAATTATTTTCGGTGAGGCAAGAAAATAATGCAAGAGATGTGTATTTGTGCGCCTCGGTTTGTCGATCGTTCACTGCCGTTAGAGGACTGTTTTCTACCAAAAATTCATTTGATATTTTCGTGAATTTCTATGGACTGAAATCTAACCGGAGGATAAATTTTATTCCTCGATTATCAGGATTTGAAACCCTCGATTAGCACTAATCGGCTTTTCAGGAACCGGGGCCAGAGTTTTATGAACGGTTTAATGGTACTGAGAATGCACATGTCCTACACACTTTCAACATTGACCAGAAAAACTTTTTTGCCAAAATTTGAGTTGCTAAAGTCGGGGTGCGGTTGCTCTCTGCAGATGTTGAGATACATGTTCTTTATGTCCTTTACTTAAGTTTCCTTTTAACTGCTGTACTGTCTAGGATGTTGTGCTGAAAACTAGAACCTGGCCAGTGGATACACCCTGCAGGGATATGCCACAGTTGGCTGTAAACAAGCACCTTTCCTTTTGTAGTAAAGATGTCTTTTGAGACCTGCTATGGAAATCACAAGTTTGTTTGCAGTGTTACTGCAATTACCAACAGTGTCTAAATTCTGAAAAAAGTCTTAATAATTTCCAAATTTTTAAATTAAATATGTCTGCAATGATGTGAAGTAGAGAAACCACTTTCTGATCTTGAAGCTCCTTTCTTTTCTTTGGTAAGTTATTCCAGCAATACAGTTGAGCAATTTTTGGAAAAGCCCGGGACTATATTTTTTGGTGGACATTTTCATCTGGGATGTATAATTTCTGCTATGGAGTTGTTTGTTGAAGTTTATACAGGGCAATTTGAAAAGATTTCACTTTTTTGTTGACTGTTGATTCTAGAAAAAAAAAACCGGTATTTATTAAATATGAGAGAAGAAAAGGAAAAGTAGATGAGATGCAATAACCTTGCATGTCTGTTAACTGTTCTTTCATCTCGGTCAGGCTAGATTAAAGGTGATTGCTTTTTTCTGCCTCTTGTCTGTAGAGCTCGTTGACATCGACCTCCATTTCGTTCTGGTGGGTCTTCCTTTCATCATTTTTTTTTTGTATACAAAATAACAAAAGAATGCTATTACAACGTACGGTCACTGAAAGAATAACAACATGATAGGATTAACGCTTACCTTCTTGCATTTTCTTCTGTGCATGGTAGAATTGTTTACAACTTCATTCAAATAATAGATTCGTTTACACGCGTGACACAACTTGCTGCCTGGTCGATAGTTCTGCTTTCTCTCCCCATAATTATCCAATACAGCATAAAGTCAAACTGGAATGACTGGAATTTTTTTGTGTGCGTGTCAAGTAGAGGCGACGAACAGTGATTGTACTGTCCCTCGATCGATCGCCGATGCCTCACGCACGTTTGAGTTCCTGCTGGCATGTTTCCTGCTCTAGCCAACCGGTTGGTAAGGGGCTTATTTCGCCTAAGCAGACTTTTTGAGCGTTTCTTGTTTTCCCAGAAAACCAACAATTTCTATAAACCGACGAGAAATGTGCGAGAAAAAGCCAATACTAAGACAACCCCGTAAGCATTTTGTCGCAACTTTTGAAACAAGTCCGCGCGGGGACCCTTTTCCACGAGAAAACGATTTTTACATAATTCCTACACCCTCTAAATTTTTGAGAAAATTTCTTTCCTCTAGGAAAATTCAAATTAAATTCTTATCTTTTAAAGGGCATCCTTATTTTTTCACTTTAAAGCCAGGGTGTTTTCCTCCCACGAAAAGCTGGGCATATTTAATAAGCGCGCGCCCGAGCCTGCGTTTTTCGCCGCAGGTCAATGCACATGCGCTGCCGTTTTTCAGCCCTGTTTGAGAAAACATAAAAATTTACGCGCCTGCGCAGTCAAAAGTCTCCCTTGTTTTGACAGGTCCATTGCGTAGCCACCAATCAAACGCGAGATGAAAACGCAAAGAAAGCAAACAAATTTAATTAACAAAACGTTGTCTCGATCAGTCACGAACTTTGTTAATTTGTTTTGATCGCTTTTCCTTCCAAAAATGGCTGTTACCCTGTAGTTTATTCGTTATCAGTTTAACCTTGTGTATTTATGCAAGCAAAGAGGAATTTCGAGCGACTTTAAACAAAGTGAAGCTCAATCTGGTGGCTACGCAATGGACCTGTCAAAATCAAATCAAAGTGCTCACGGTTTTTTGACTTTCACAGTAAAGCTCATTCACAAAGCGTCAGAAATTTCAAGGGCTAATTAAACCTTGGAATATTTCGGTCTGTTAAGTCCTAATGTTGAAAAAAAAAGTTACAAGACCTAGCCCGATCCTTAGTCCTTTGAAAAAGAGACATTTTTTATTCCCTCGCTTCAGCCCCGATTTCAACCTACCATTACGAATGCTTCCTTATGATCACTTTATATGGATTTAATGCGTGGGGCGTTGCGAATAAAACTTACTTAAGAATTTTAATCCTTCAGAAACGACCACTTAGATTTATATTTTTCTGTCGTTTACAGACGCTAATAGTTTACCGGTTAATTTTCATTACCACAAATCAGTTTGTTGTTTAATTAATGCACAATACATGTAATCAAAAGGCAACCAGTAACATTTTGATTATGTTCAGCGACACCAAAAGCACTCATTCTTATAAGGCGAGATCTTCTACGACTAACAACTCCTATATAAAGAACTCTAGATAAGAAATCCAAAAGAACGCATTTTCAAGAGTTGGAGCTAGGATATGGAATGAGATACCAGTTAAGGGAGCTCTCGAAAAACCAATTTACAGCTAAACTCCACTCTTTTCTAATTAATAGTTTCAAACAACATGATTGCATCGCTACCTCCCAAATTAGAAGAAATACAGATGTTAAGTTGATATAACTTTATTTTATTACTTTAAATAGTTTATCATTGCTTAACTTTCCAGTCTCCTTCGCAGCCGTCGTTTGGGCTCGTCACACAACGCGCTCCCTTCCACCGCGTTGCGTGACGAGCCCAAACAACGGCTGCGAAGAAGACTATTAACTTCCTGGAAATGTTTAATTATGATTGAAATCTCCTGTGTATAATATAATTAATGAAAATTGTAACGTTACATAATGTCTCATCTTTTTTTCTTTTATGTCTTTATAATTGACTGATCCGCCTTGATTAGCTAGTACTATTTGCGGATTAGTCTAGTTTGCAACTGTTTTCGCTTATATATTTTGAATAAAGTGTGTGTAAGTGTGAAATCAGTACATGCGTCCTTTTGTCTTCAAGAAGTGCGACGTATATTCCAAATATAAAAAGGTGCTTAAATTTCGCTTTTTCGTGTTCTAACGGTTGTTTGAATCAATTATTTGTTAATGATCATTTCAATGATGGTTATAAATTTAAGCCGAAATTCAGCCGCATCTGCATACAATAACTCACTGCTTTTCATTGGTGGACTAAGGGCCACGAAATGACATCTTTTGGCCTCTTTTGTTCTGTTTTGCCTTGAACCCATAATAGGTCCTGTTATGAAATAGTTCATAAGCCACCGTGTACATGATGACTGCTGCCAATTTGTACCTTTTCCCTATTTGTGTACACTCCAAACATCTCTTGACAAAACAAAGTCAGTAAGCGATAATGTAAGGGCGGATCCAGGATTTTTCAATGGGGTTGGCCGATACCAGTCGGCCATCAAACTATACGTTATTAGTATAAATCTAGTAACCATCCTAAACATGGCGTTTTAGGAAGGACGAACTAGGGGCCAACGTATTTGTATATTTTTTGGGACCCACGTATTTCCGTTTGTTTTTCCACGTATTATATTTTTTGGTGGGCTGTTCTAGAGGGGGGTGGCTAGCCACCCAATCCACTGCCACTGGATCCGCCCCTGGAATATCTTAGAAGCTGAATTCCATGGCCCCAATCACGATATCAGTACGTAAGTACGCAAGTAAAAGTGAGCTCACTAAAGGTGTGACATTAATAACTTCGTTTATTATCTTCCGAACGAAAACGTGAAGATATTGTTGGTTTGCATGTATGATGCAAATATAGCGTAGCAGTGTACTCCACAGTCAATTGATAAAGGCTTGGTGTTTTGTCATCATAACTGTTTTTGGATCGACACTTGAATTATTGTGCTCTGTGGAACAGAACGTTTTACGTTACTCTTAGTTTTTTGCCTGTGTATGGATATCATTGCCAACATTTAACCGGCCAACTTCACGCGACGTTTGCGTATGTCTAAGCCCCGCAAAAATTAAAACCGTATGAACAACGCAATGGTACGGTACGAGACTTCCCATTCCAGTCAATTACAAGCCACACAATCTTAATTTCTTGCTACGGTTTTTTTGTTTGGCGTAATAGACTATAATAGTTATATAATAGATTACAATACTCATACTAAGAGTTGTTACATTTGTTATTTTCAAGAAACTTCTGTCTATTTCGCCCAGTGACGCCAAACAATACTGTGCAAAGAGACGTAAATTCGTGACTTGGGCTTTCAAACACCCCCGGTTTCTAAGTATTCATTGGATGCCAATGACTACCAAGATTAAAGCCTTGCATAAAAGCCCAGAAACAGCTTTGTAAATTCCACTTGTATTTTGTTTTTCCACTCTATCAGACTGTTTTATTCGGAACACGATCAGGGATAGAAAAAATTCCCTAACTTTCACTGACCACAAACTAATTTTCACTGACCATCGAAGACAAATCCTTACAGAAAAAAGTCAGCAATGGAGCCACAGAAATCAATTCCTTTGCTGCAATATTTTGAAATGACATTACCTATACTAGCAAGCCAGTTGATAATGAATGGATTTAATGGAACCTCCTTAAGCTTACAGGACAAAAGTTCATGATTAACACTGTCGAACATTTTACTGAAGTCCAAATGTACTACAGTAAGCGTTTCTTTCTAGTACACCTTGTTATTCCACATGGTTCCTTGTACAGAGATGTTCTTTTCGAACATCTTTATGAAACAGTTCGTTGTAGAGGGATCTTGACTTCCCAGTTGAGTCTATCAGTGAATGTTTTAAACGTTACATTCTAGCACACCTTCTGATGCCTCATACAACTGTCTGAAGATCCTCGTTAACAAATCATTTGTTGTCTGGGATCATGACTCGCTGAATCTTTCAGTGAACGTTCTAAATGCTGCTTTCTAGAACGTCTTGAGATGCCAGACAGAACTTTTCACAGAGATGTTCTGTTTGAAGATCCTCATGCATCAAAGCAAAGCCCAGTGCAGCGTACGTCGCCTGTGATCCTACCGCCCGCGTCCAGGTGGTCAACATCACGAAACACTTGTCATAAAGTGTTGTTTGGTCAGTATCAATGTGCACCTGCTGCGCGTCACTCAACAAAATGCGGCACAAGTCGCTCCAGTGTGGACCCAGTTCCTGAGCTAGCAACAGCAGATCATCACGTGACACCAGGCCAGGCTTATACGGCAGAAGGTCTGCAATGCAAATGTATTATTAGTGGAAATTCTTACCGTGAAAGGTATATACATTCACGCCATATAGTCACCATCGTAGATTGTTCCCATACACTCTCAAGTACGTAAAGCACCTCAAGAAAAGCTTAAGCTTCTCACATAACAATTTCAACTCCAGTAGAAAAGGCATTTAGGGTATCTGGTCGAGAAAATTACTTGTCTACTTGAGGTGCTTTGGTTTCTTGAGATGCTTAATTTACTTGAGTTTCTTCACTTGAGAGTGTATTGGAATAATCTAAGAGGGCTACAAGGCGTGTTAACATGAAGTACATACCATGAAATCAGCCTCACACCTACAATTCGGAAAAGCATAATTTCCCGAGTTAAAAAAGTAAGAGGATAGGGAATGGAAGAGGTCTCTTAGTCTCGCGTTCTTGAAAACGAGCAAATGTGCAAGCCAGATAGTATGACATTAGCATACTATGTAGGCTCTCAAACAATGTGCCTGTGAAAAATTCCACTGATTATTCCGGAAAGATACTCCGGAAGAATTTTGGCCATTTAATGTTTGGTCGTTTTATGCTAGAAGAGCTTAAGCCCCTGGCAAAAAAACCCCTGGCTTTGGATCTTCATTGTATCTACTATTTTGTGCTACTGGTTGTTAATAAATAAATAAATCTTGAATAGTCGTATTGGTGAAAGGGGCAAATAAAGAAATTCAACATCAAATGCTCAGCTGAAACAACTTAGAAAAGAGATGTTTACCTGGATAATGATTGCGACGGAAATACTGAGGGAACAAAACAGAAATGCAGTTAATATAGTTTACCTTTGCTGAACAGTCAAGGACAACAGATTAAACCTCAGCAGTCATTAATGGGGAAGGGAATGTTTCGAGTCACCATAGCAGAGAAATTCTCCTGAGTTATAACTTACACTGACCATCCACATCAAATACACCACCACATTTCTATACTGATGAAAGTCCCAGCCAAAGTGTCTTAACAAAATCTACCAACAAATGCTTCTCTGTACAAATATCCAATACCTAAACAAAGCTACGTCTGCATGCGATCATTCGTACGAGAGAAAATCTGGATGAAAATTCGCCTTTTGGACGTAATTGTTTACAATGCTATCTGTTTACAAACAGGACCATCCTGTAGCAAGAGCTTCAAATTGCCGGGATCATGTCACAACCTCGCAATTTTTACAGTTTGGAGTTTGAGGCCTACTCAGGGACCTAAAGAAAATAAATGAAAACAACAAAACAAAACAAAAAAAAGCTGAGGCAGTAAATAACTGTTCTGAGAAACAGTCACCGAAACCTAAATGCTTGGGTGAATTTGCCTCGAGGGATATGCGATAGTCGTGTCATACCTTCACCCAAGGTTTCAGCTTGTCCTCTTCGAGCCTTGCTTTGGGCTGCAAGGTGGCATCACACCTCAAAGGTTCTGTGCGGAGTGGAATGAAGTGGGCACAGTCAGGATGAGCACAAGCGGAAACCCGGTGCAACAAACAACCATCAGGACCGTCAGCCTCACCCACGCACCGATCACAGCGAGCACACAGCTGCCAAGTCATGGAGTGCAGCCACGGGCACTGCTGACGCAGACGGTCTAGAATATCTTCAATACAGCTGAAACAGTGAAAGAATAATTGTCATATGAGATCAGTTTGAAGTACATGAATGGTGCAGGTTCGAAATCACCCGTCTTTTGATCAAAGTGGGCCGGTTTTGGTTCTCGGCCTTGGGTCATATTTGGGTGGAGTTTTTCGACAGGATTTTTGTCCCGATATGCTAGTGCCATCAACTTCAATGACCAACATTACAGGCCGCAATCCCTTGGCCACTGGTTATTTTAAATAAGAGTGCCAAGCGTCACCCTCGTTAAACTACTCGATGATTTATTTAAGCAGCTCCTTTTTATATCATAGCTTCCGAAACACTCTCCCTACCAGTTCACGGTTGAATTTTGGAGTTTCCTTTTCGTGAACACAAACTACAGAATTCAACCAAAGGAAGGGTTTTGCTTACCATCAGAGAATGAAAACTAAGTGACCGTATAAGTAGCTTTAAACGCCAGTAAGATCATGAAATAACCAACAAAATTTGGCCCAACAACAACAAAACACAACATAGAGCTGATGAAATTGTGACATTGTTTTAAGTGCACAGATAAGACAGATCAGAGGCCTAAAACGTATCACAAAATCGCACATTGTGTTCGTAAGTATATTTTCTCCACACCCAAGAAAGTATTATAACTGGTGCTCAAATGATCTGTTTTTGAACCTGTCTGGCCCTTTCCAGTGTTGCCGTTGTCTATACTGTTGTAAGTGCGTGTTGAAAGAAAGGTGTATGGTGTTTATAAGATCACTTTTGTGTTAGTTTGAAGACAAACGCCTTCTTTTATCATGGTTGTGTAATTTTTAACCAGAGTTAGTATTATGATTAGTTACATAGCCCTTTTTTTATATCACTTTTTATCTAGTTGTTACATGTAATTTTTTATCTTTAATTGTACATTGTAATCAGAACTATTTTTATTCTATTTTATTTTCCTATATAGGGCCTCTATTGATAGCAGTTATTTACATTGTAAATACTGAAAGTGTTACCCTATCTAAATAAGGTCTTATTATTATTAAAACCAACCTGGAAATTTGCTGGCAAACAGCAGCAGTCTCCTTTCCTTCCTCTTTGCCCTCTTGCAGCAAATGAATCACAATCACTCTTTTGAAGCATGCAAGCATCAAAGTGAAGTTGTTCTTCTTGCCAATGTAAAATCGTGCTGCGTTTGCAAAAGGTTTGCGAGAAGTTGCAGAATGTTCATAAGAAGCCCACTGATCAAACAACGCCAGAAATCTGACGAATAAACCATATGGAACATATCCAGTGTTAAAGGTGACGTAGACTGGTGCGACAGACCCTTCGTCAATTAATCTAGATACTTCCTCTTCTGGTTTCGCCTTCAACATGGAAGGCACAAGGTAGATTGACTGTTCACTTCGGGCATCCCAGCGGCAAACAAGATTGGATTTCTCCATGATAGAAAGAAGGGATTCTTTCGGAATGTCAAGGCCGAGGTTTTGACAAGCAAAGCTGACCAGTTCTTCTGATAAGATGCCATCTTCAGCAAGATTTCGACGATGTTCGCGGATTGTCATTGGTTCCTTTCTGCCGGGCACAACTGCCATAATTTGACAAAATACATGAATTAACCACTGTGGATCCAATATAACAAGACCATCAGAGACATCTCTTTCATTGAAACAAAGCACTGCACCACAATCGCACAAAAAGTGCAACAGCTCTTCACTGTCTTCTTCCACCTCAAAATGACAAATTCCCTCTGCGATGGACTTAAATTGTGCTTTTGTGAGATGCTTGACACCATTATTGGCCCTACGCTGGAGTTCTTTCTCAACATGAAGCCACCGCAGGGGAATTTCTCGTTTTATGTGAGGTAATGTGGAGGCCACTGAAATGATTGTCTGCCTCAGTCTTTGGATGTTTGAATCCTCTTGTTGGAAAGGTTGTCCAGAGTGAGTGTTGTCCACAAAAAACTTCTCATGAACAATATGGGATGAAAATGCTTGTCCATGAAAACTGTTCAAGATGGCGTTCAAGGAATCCCAAGGATCTCCAACAACTTTGTCTGCATGCGTTCCAACTAAGATAACTGGGGGTTGGGCACAACCTGAATAGTTCACAGTGCTGGGATCCTGAAATGAATGAACCAAGTCCATCCAACTCATCAGGCGATAAATACTGGATGCACCTCTGCATACCATGGTACCCCCTTCTCCAGACTGCCCAGACTTTGACACACAAGTATCCTCCTTCTTGAACAAGTCTTTGCTCAAGTCACATACCAGAAGATATACAGCTTGCTGTGACATGAAGATGGGATGTATGGCATCGAACGTGGCTTGGCCTGTAAAGTCCCAGATCACTGGCAATACATCTTCATTCACAACGGAGTGTTCTTGAAGAAGGATACGCTCTACCAAGCTCGTAACCGTCTGTGGCAAGTCTTGTGAAGGTTCAGAATCACTTATGAAGACATCGTCTTCCATGTGACCATTCATTCCTAAAGACGACAGCAGTATGACATGGGTTCTAGATACAACTTTTTTTCTTATTTGTTTGGAGTTCTAGTATGCATTGGCATGTCTATTGACTTGGTAAATCATTGTATCTGGGTGGGAAGAGTCGTCGGTTTGAATCCAACTCAAGCCTCAGTTGCCTTAGGTTTTCTATTAAATTGTGCACATAACTGCGATTACATTCTATCTCTTACATGTTAAATCTTTCATCTGCTGTTTACCTATATGTTTCATATCTTACCTGTCTCCTATTCACCTTCAATGGGTATCATTTGATCTTCAAAAAAATGACCAGCTTGCCAAGGGAGAGGTAGAATTTTGTGATAAGTGGTCGCTTGCGGAAGGTTAAAAACAATCGAAAATTTAAAACCGTCAGCTCTAGAATTTTAAAGTGACTTGACTGAGAAAAGTTTGGTATTTTCTTAAAGAGGTGGCTTACAGGAGGTGGTCGCTTAGGACAGGAGGGACAAATATAGGCTCAACTGTATTTACCATCACAACGTGGTGCATGGGGCAAATCCACATCATTCTCAACTCCACCAAAGAAGACATTTGCTGCACAATTTCCACTGCACTTCACAGCGCTAGGCAAAGGACTTTTTCTTGCCAGGTACCCATCTGGGCACCCAGGAGTACTGGGTTGTGTGGGAGACTCTACAGACAGCTGGCGTGCCACAAGCTGAGCACTTTTGTGATCAAAGACAGTGGTGGTTTCATCAGCTTGGTGTGCTTTCCACGCCTTGATTCCAGACTTTAACAAAAGGGAATCAACCTCTACTCCCTGTGTACCAGGTTCACGCTTGTTAAACTTCTCTCCTTTCAGGGATTTCTTCACACTTGTCTTTCCAGCACCTTCCTGGCCGATGAGCATGATTCGAACCCGCGTGTCACATGTTTTACCATGCTGTAACGCTCTCTTGTATGCTGCTTTGGCTTTGCTTCCTCTTGCCAACATAGCTGGTGGAATGAGGCCTGAGTTATACAAAAAATAATACATTAAAGGCCATCGAAGTTAACCCATTGCCACCCATTGCCCTTGCAGAACCACGTCCCTTCTACCATTTGTAATGTCATCAGTTTTAATGCTCATAGACAACTTTTACATGTAGCATGTGTAGGAGGAAGAGATCTTTGCAACCATACCCAAATGAGCATGATTTCCTCAACCAGGCCGGAGAAAACGCGAAAAAACCAAGTGACCTTGAGCCGAAAATTTGAATGAAAATCTTGCTCTGCTACCCACCTGCAGTTCCTTCAACCTAATCCTATGATCTTAAAAGTTTTCCACAAATCTTTTCCCACCGAAAGGGGAAGCCCAGAAAATGCCCAGCAAAAGAAAAAGAAAGCGAGACAAGAAAAGTGAAAGAAAAGGGGAGGAGAGAAAGCAAAATTTTGTTTTCTGCGCATGCCCGATCTTGGAAAATTAATATTAAGCATCAGGAACAGAAGGGCGCGATGAATTCAACCAGCAACCAGGTTTTTGGGCAGTTTTGGTTCTTTTTGGCTAGAATCTGGCCAGAAAACGACTTGACGAGCTTCAAAAGTTGTTTTTCGGAAAAATGCTCCGTAGTCAATGGGTTAATCAGAGCTTTAATAGCTGTGGAATGATAGTAATTACATCAATTACATATGAACGTCTAGGTCTTGAAGTGACAAAACGTTTCGTTTTCATGCATTGGGAAAGCAAGAAGAAGTATATTTATTTACCAGAGATGAGGCATACATTCATCCAGATGCTTCAAAAACCGGTACGAAAATTGTGACACAAAGAAAAATCTAGATTGAATGGTAACAGCATGATGCATAATATCCAGGGGAAGTTAAGTTGGGATGTATTTAATTGTTGCCTACCTTTCCGTGCTATGTTAATCTTGACAGGCTCAGTGAGACGTGTTTTCAGAGGACCACAGTTGCTTTTGTAGTACTGAGAGGCAAATGGGTCAGTCAGAGAAAAACTCCAAAATACACATTACTAGTCTATTATCTACACAAGAACAGTTGTTCTTCCAAGCTGCAAAAACAATGGGGGTGGCCGATACCAATCGGCCACAAAACTATACAAAACTACAAAACCATAGTACAAATCTAGTAGCGTTCTATCATGAATGCCGTTCTCTGATTGGCTACGCTATTCACGATCTATTCTGTGACTGATAGTGAGTAGCGGTTGTGAACAAAATGGCGGCCGCTTCTTCGCGTTTACGAAGTGTGTGCGAGAGAATTTAGACAATTAACTTGTTTAGTTTTGAACGACAAGGAGATTTACACTCATTCGCCCTCGATTTCTATACGTGATAGCTGATTCTGGCTGTGGTTTCATCAGCTATCACGCGATAGAAATCTCGAGCTCATAAATTTAATTGTTAAATATATTTTAAGTTGCCCTAGGTTTGTCCTAAAACATGGCGTTTTAGGAAGGACGAAATGGGGACCTACGTATTTGTATATTTTTTGGGACCCACGTATTTCCGTTTGTTTTTCCACGTATTATATTTTTTTGTGGGCTGTTCTAGAGTGAGGTGGCTAGCCACTCAATCCACTGCCCCTGGATCCGCCCCTGTTATGATAAATGCAAGACATTCAGTTTATGATAAGTGCAAGGCATTCCAGTCATGCAATGTCATTTTGAAAGAAAGCATGTGCAAGGCAGGAATGAACATACCTCTACCAAGGAAGACAAGCTGGCAAATTGTTGATTGCTGTTGACTGCAAAAGAACCATTCTTACTGTGCACTCTGTAGGGGAGTAAGTTGCCTTTCCACCTGTCAAAAGAATACACCAATAAAAACAAAAAGCTTGTTGATGAAAGCTCATGCTTCAATGTACGCAGTCCAGGGTAAAAGTAATGCTCACCATAGAAGAGAGTATTTCACTTGACAGAATGTTAAGTAAAATGCATTTTGAACAGGATGACCATGATATCACTAACTGTAGCTGTACTTATTTCTATACGCACTATCAATGAAACCTTTCAAAAGTGAATTGTTTGCCCTTAGCTCCTAAACCTGTTACTAAAAAATAACTTAACTAACTAACAAGTTATTGAGTAACAGGGAAGCATGATAATCCAGGGATGGGGACCAGGAGGGGGACCTTGCTTGTTAGGGATGATCGGATCAGTTCAAATCTCTCTTCAAATGAGTGGGTCCAGGGGTACCCATCCTAGAATGGACATGTTTTTGGACCTGTTTTCAAGGGCTAAGGTTTACTGTGGAGTAAAGTGAAACCAAGATTTGCACTTCCCTGCCATAGTTTGTGGATAGTTGGTAAGAAGGAAAGAATGAGAGTGGTAGGATTGTCATGGGAGGGAGGAATAAGACAACAATTATCCATACACTACGCGGACTATACTAGGCACACAATAAATCAAACATCAACTCACCATAGAAGAAGGCAATAATCTCCTGGATGTGTAATGCTCTCTCTTATGAGAAACATTCCATCAGCTAAACTGTAACCTCTGACTTCATTCTTGACCTCACTGGTAGACATTTTACCAATGTACCACCTAATTCATCCAAACAAGATCGTTCAAACCTTCTAATATCATAGAGGGCAAAATTACTGAATGCTAATTGGTCAATGAAGAGGGCATTTGTTTCTCAATTTTGCTTGTGAAGAGCGCAAAATTACTTGCCCCGGATTGGTCGTGTGCCATGCCAAAAATACTCTCTCCTGATTGGCTGAACGCACTGCTTTAACAGTCAGTTGGTTTCTTCAATTTGAGCAAACTAACATCATCTTCTTCGAAGATACCTCACAAATTAATGTGATCTGGTAAGCTGAAGCCACTCTTTGAGCACTAAGGCCACGTGGTAGCAGGAATTACCCCTTAAATCTACCAAATCAAAGATTGAGCCCAAGCATTAGCAGCCAATGACAGTTGTTTCAGCCTTGCTAGGCCTCATCAACATGGCATAGCTAATGCTCAGCCTCAAGTACCCACATATTAATAAAACAAGCAGTGCAAATGTAAAGGTTGTGGGATGTGGCTAAAAAGACAAGAATAACTTACAAATTAATGTTATCTAGTAAGCTGAAGCCACTCTTTGGGCAGTAAGGCCATGTGGTAGCAGGCATTACCCCTTACATCAGGGGCACCCGAAAACAAGTAGATATCTGTTCGGTTGAGGGTGGCCTAAAAGATTCGCAATTGAGAAATCATAGCCCCTGAGGTTTTCGAAAAGGTCATAATTGCTGTTTATGGCAGTCAACAACGTCAACTAGCATTTTCAGAAAGAAAATAGTTCCCTAGAAAGTTCGTGGAAAACTCATTTCAGCTTACAACAACAACAACAACAACAACACCAGCTTTATCACCAAATAATATTTGAACTTAATTTACAACATCATCTAATAATACAGGAAAGGTAACATTTACTCAGAATAACTGAAAAAAGCTAATCGAGCTGAGTAAAATTAAGTAATGTTTAAGTATAGGAGATTGGTTGGCACTAAAGCTAGAGCAGAGCAGTTAATAAGTCAAAAGAAGAAGACAAAAAAATAAATAAATAAATAAAATAAATAAATAAATGAATAAATAAGAGAATAAATCAATAAATGAATAAATATATATACCGGTTGAAAACTCATGAACAGTAAGACTGTAAGATGTCAAACTTGACTTTGTTTTTAAATGTTTTAAGGGAGAGGTGTTTAATGCTTTCATCAAGGTGATTCCAAACTTTTACAACCGCAAAACAAAAGTTGAATTTACCATAGTTTGCTTTGATGGCATTGATGTAATAGGTTGATTTAGAAGCAAGCCTGGTATTGTATGAGTGTATAGATGCTACTGTTTGAAAAATGTTTTCAAAGGAAGATGGAAGAAGATTATAGTGATAGTGATACATGAGGAGTGCATTGTGAAGTGTAACAAGATCAGTTAATTTAAGAATCTCTAATTCCTTAAAAAGAGGCTCAGAGTGTTCACCTGGTTCCGAAAAAGTTGTAGTACATATTGCTCTCTTTTGAAGAATTATTAGAGGTCTGAAAGTAGAACTATAAGTGTTGCCCCAAATTGATAGACCGTAGGTGAGGAAGGGGTAAATAAGTGAATAATATAATTGAAGGGCTAAGAGCATAACCGACCCAAATGACTTTTAGGGCTTTTTTCTTTTTCTCTGTCACCTTGAATAGTTCTGGCAAGGACTGGAAATGAAATTCGCTCGGCTGCGGTGGTTGAAAACATCACAAAGAATTCATCTAAGAGTGGGCAGTCGGCATCACGAGAAGTCGGTCCGTTTTCGATGAGCTGAGTATCTTGGAAAACAGTGCAAGGAAAAGTTTCATTGCCACGCGCGGCAAATATTCAAAAGTACAAAACTCATGATCGGCTGTCTGGTCATGTAAACACACATAAAGATTAACATGCTGGCGGAGTTTAACATATAAATCACTTTTGCATCAAGTACCTCGGTTAGTTCGCTTATATGGAGTCTTGTAAACATCAACAAAAAGTATTTTCATGCAAGATTAACAGCAAAAAGCATTTTTACCCGAGATAAACAGTTAAAATAATTTTCACGTGAATCGTGTGCGATCAAATTTCACAATTCAATGTACCGGGTGAGCAAATTTTCTACCGTCTTAAGCTAAAGAATATCTTCAGAACTAGTTACGTTTTTTGTCCAAATTCTTGAACTGTCGTCATTTACTTTGATTTAATACCATTTTCGTTCCATATTTTCCATTTGACGATGAAAATGAATCCGTCGACAGACGATAGGGATTAAATTTCACATCTTACGCAAATATGTACGTTTTGAAGCCAACTTGAAGCGAACAAAAATAGTGAAGTATTTTGTTCCATTTTTTTCACTGTCGTCATTTACGTTGATTTGTGATACGATTTTCATTCCACTTGTTCCATTTCACGACGAAAATGAACCCTTCAAAATCGTTTCAAATGACCAAAGCATGCGAAACGCCAGGCAAAGCTCTGTTTCGAAGCGGAAACCAACGGGAAACAGCTTACTCTTTCAACTCTTATTTTGCCCTTGAACATTGTTAACTCGAATTTTCGGTGTTGCTCACAAACAGAAGTTGTTGTTATTGGCCAAAACCTATCTTCAAGTAAAGACAGCCGTCTTTAATATTTTAATCTATTTCTCGGCTGACAGCAAGCGTTTTGAGCACTGAGTTAGAATCAAGTCCGATCCTGCTGTATGCCGTTTTCAACCAAATCACCCTCTTCAGCACTTTACTTATATTGGCCAAAGTCTTTCCAAAATAATTAAGAGTCAACCAAGAAACCTGTGCGCTCTTTTCATGTTGGAGGAACCGTTTAAGCTGATTGAGACTCAAAATGTGCCGCTTACTTTAACGTTAACGTTTGCAATGCCCTAGGCCTAACCCTATCCCTAGCTCTAATTCTAGCTCTAACCCTAACCCTACCTTTTAACCTGCGATTTTCAGATGACAATAAAAATGTCAAATCATGTCCCAAGAAGCTGTAATTGAGTAGAAAGCAAGATAATTGTGTTGTCTTTGACACCGTATGTGTGGTTTTCTTGTTTTCCCCCAGAAATTGGATATATTTTCCAATGAATAACAGAAAGTCGGCAAATCCACTACAAAGTTGTAATCGGCCAGAATAATAGGTAAAATAAAGTTTTCAGATTTAGCGTTTATTTTAGAAAACCCTTAACTGAATACGATACCTTGGCTCAACCTCGAAAAATTTTTTGAATTTTTTCGTCTTTCCAAAATGTCACTTGAGTTGCATGTCAACTATGTGACCAAAAGCTCAGAAACGAAGATTCAACTCATTTTTGTTGACGTAACCACTTTAAAAATTCGTGTAAAATCGGGGTTTTGAAGTTTTGACTTGGAAAATTTTTGTAAAATACTAGATACCCAGAAGCATGCTTTGGTGTAAGTTTTGTAAAATTTGGGCAAAGTATTGCAGAGAAATTACTATTCCATTCAAAAGTAAACTTTTTAGTACGGGTCGGCAAATCCACGATGCATCTAAAGTTAATTTTTACCTACTTAAATGCATTCTTTTGCCTAAAATTTTTAGTATATTTAATAGCATTAAGTCTTTTATCAAAAAATGTTTTTGTTTTACTTAACCTTCCTTTTTCTTTGATTTATTCAGCTTTAACATGTCAAAATGTCAGGAAATCCACAAAAATTCTGAAAATTTTTAAAACGGTCCTATTTACTTCCACTTCGAGTTTCGTTTTTGTTCTTTTAATATAAGATTTATCTTTAGCTCCTTTCTATTTTGTGAAAGCTTGAAGCTTTTTCATCGAGGGGTTTCAAAGATATAAGCACTCAAAGTTTACAATGTGTGTTTCAGCCTGGCAACACAAAAGTGACGAACCCTTGTTTTTAGTTAAATATTTCTAAGCTATATCATTTTCTCAAAGTTCTTCCTTCTGACATAAGAAAGTGAATTATGTAGACAGCTCAAATATCAAACAGCAATGTTGTAACATTAATTTCAGTGGAGATATCGCAATTTTAAGTGAGTCATGTTTTCGTGCAACATACACAAAGTACCCTATGCCCAGCACAAAGTTTTTTCCTAAGGTCGGCAAATCTCCAAAAATTTTAAAGTCTATTTTAATGCCCTTAATGCTATTTTTTATCTTAAAGAGCGAGGTTAACGTATTTCTGACCAGTTAAAGTACAAATATAAAGTTTTATGTCTTACGCTTTCATTGTTTTTTAGTTTTGCCCTTTTTTGTCACAAAGGTCGGCAAATGCACAAACAGTTGTAATAATGTTTGAGACAACACCATATTGCGAGATTTACAGGTTAACTGTTTATATTTTAACAGAAGAGAAAGCTTTTAAATCTCCACAACATACTTGAAAACCAGGTTTATAAACTGCAAATTAACTGACTTATAGGTGTTTGAATTTTTAGTAGTATTTATCGATAAGGAGGGAAAATTCTATTAATAGCCACACTTAAGTTATCACTTTCTTAATCATCTGTGCAAATATGACCTTTTTCGCTAATATTTTCGTGGCGCAGTAGTCATTTTACTACTCAAACAAATTTCAATGAACATAATATGAAGTATCCAGAGCTTCAGAACTGTGAGAACACGTTTTCTTTGCTCCGTATTTATGCTATTTTACGCCCTTAAAACACTGTGCAGAAGCTATTCAACTATCAAGAGAGTTAAATAAGGGGCCGGTGACCTTTCCAGTCGTGTTTGACTTGTGTTAAAATGAGTAACTTGTGCACAGTGACAGTTAAAAGTTAAAGGTGTTCTGTCACACTTTTAGGGTTATTTTAAAGGACTTTTTACAACACTTGATGCTGCTTTTTGGCAATATCTATGTGAGGCGCACAAGGAAACAAATGGATCAAGTGTTGTAAGAATCTATTGAATTCTTACATAGTTATGAGGTTATTCAAGGTCAAAGTTCAATTGTGAATAACTTTGCGATTACGTAATACTAACAAAAGCTGGTTGTTGCAAAAGATACTACTCAATGTGTTTCTTATGCATGTAAAGTTTGGTGGAAATCGATCAAAAGCTCGCAAAGTTATTAATGGCTGAACTTTTTACCGTAGTGTCCTTTGCGAACCTCGCTGCATATGCGCAAAAAAGGCTACCGCATTAAGTCGCAATAACTCTGAACAGTTTTAACGTATCACACTGAAACTCACAGAGATGTCTTAAATGCCCAAGAGGGTGATGCTGACTTGTATACTGTGCCCCACTGCACACGTGCATGCGGTTAGGGTTAGAGTAAACTCCATCAACAGAAAACGTTTTTTAAGACATAACAACACCATCCACAGTGATTTCATGTTCAAAATGGAGGAAATGGATAAACTACGAAGCGCGTTTGAAGCCATTGTAAGAAATGACGATGATGGAAGTGCGATTGGCCTCAACATTTTTACTGTTCCTGTAGAAAGAGTACCAAATCTTAGCTCAAGTTCCATAATGGCAGAACACTACCGTTTAAGCCTTCTTGTTACAACCTCCCACGAGTTGTGCCTGTTCCAGTTTGAGAAAACAGCTCAGCTTGCACTGGATATTTATCTAAATGTACTGGCAAAAAAAATTGCACAATAAGACGTTAAAAGACTACGAGGTGAAAAAAGATGACATAGCAGAGCCAGGCTCTATCGATGATTGATGAGGTAAAAGATTCGGTACTGTTTCAAAAAAAGGTAACCCTAGACAGTGACAGTGACAGTAGGGACTTTAAGCAAATCGCTACGGCGACCTCTACTACGGCGGTCGTGGATGCGGAGTCCTCGGGAGAGTACGTCACCGTAGCCCTCAAAATTTCAACTTTAAGCAAGCAGTGACTACGGCTCACTTGCTTTCGCTGTTATGACCTCCTTTGCAGAAGCGAATACATAAAACAACGTAGTTGTCACATGAAAGAAAAATATGGGCTTCACTTCAGACGAAGAATTCAGTACTGCTTTAGACTGTAAAACTTAATTTGCCACAGCGGACGAGATTATCTAGAACGAACCAAAAACACTGAAAATAGAAACCAATTTCCTTCTTTTGAGAGAGACTTTGTGCAAGAATTTCTGTACTTAAATTCCAATCTTTCGTTTGCCAAGAAGAATATTAATAGAAAACATCATCGGAGGGCGATTTCTACACAAAACAGAAAACTACAATTGAAGATCGGAGTTCGCATCAAGTGATTTTTCTTCTTATGTGCCGTATTTAACAAGAAATCAACAAATTCAACGTGTTAGATATTTTATTCTTGCGTAAACAACCTTCAGTGACATTTCATTAGCTTTATTGCTAACAGTCGTACTTACGGTTTTCGTCTAGCCTTTGTTTTTTCTGGCAGTATTTCCGCGGCCATATTTATGCATGGCACACTCTGCTGGCGATAGAAATCTTTTACGAGAAAACGCAGGGAAAACGTATTTACTGGAAAACCAGAAGCTTCAAGTACTTTCTTGATAAAGTGAAAAACAATCTGTGTTAGTTTTTAAAACTAGTGACCACAAAGAATAGGAGGAGAGTCGACTTTTATACTCACGTAGTCGCGACTACGCCAGAAGGCAGTTCTTCACGTTGCAGGATTTGGCGCTACGGCGAAAGCTCATTTCCAAGCATGCGCACTGCTTCATTTCTGGGCTTTTTTACTTCCGGCCGCCGTAGCATAGGTCGCCGTAGTGATTTGCTTAAAGTCCCTAGTGATGATACCATTGAACTCATTAACATCGCCAGGAATGAAATGGAGGGAGAAAAAACGGAGGAGGCTGGGCCAGCTGAGGAGTCAACAGACGACACGACACAGAAGAAGATGCGGTTGAGGCTGTGCCAAAAAAAGCGAAGAAAAGCGATCAGGCCCATAAGGAGAGATGCAAAGAAACACCTGACGATACCATTGAACTCGTTAACATCACCAGGAATGAAATGGAGAGAGCGAAAACGGAGGAGGCTGAACCAGCAGGGGAGTGAACAGACGACACAACACAGAAGAAGAAAGATGCGGTTGAGGCTGTGCCAAAAAAAGCGAAAAAAAGTGATCAGGCCCATAAAGAGAGATGCAAAGAAACACCTCAACAGAGAAAAAAGGGAAAAGCAGCAACAAAGAGAAAGGCAGATGATTCAGACGATGATGCTAGAAAGCATTATATCATCCGAAAGTGTCCTCTCTACAATAGATATTGTACCTGATTAAAGCGCCACCTTACAAATGTACAAGTGAACAAGAATGAAAGGATTCCACTGGCCCGCTCAACCCTCTCTTCGAAATGGCGTCACATGGAGAAAAGAAAACAGGAGGAAGAGAAGTAAGACAACTCAAGACCGGAGAAGAAAGGGTGTACCAGCGTCTCAAGAGCATATGTCCTAGGAGCGACAAAGTGGTTTTATACCTTCCGAACCATCTAAGAAACAAACACAAGATGGACAGAGACAGTGAAGAATACGGTGAAATAATGGCATTTGCCAGAAAATACGCTGGTAAAACATCCGAGCTGAAGTGGGACCATCGGCTTATAGCCAGTAAACGCAAGACAGAAACAGTTCAGCCATCAACAAGTGCCAAAAGGCATAAGCATGAAGTTGAAGAGGAAGATTCCACTCCGCTTCGAATGCCTTTGGAGATCCTTGCAGAAGAACTGAGTTCTGACACCTCTGATGAAAGCTTCATCGAACCAACTATGTACATTGTTCCAGGCACAAAAAAAATCAGTAATGATAACAAGAAAGTCTATCAAACGTGACTCCGAGACAGACAGAAGTAGCGGGGAGGTGGAATCCACCAGTGGTGAACACAGTGATGTCGGTGGTGATGCTTGTGACAGCACTTACAGCACATTTTGGGTGGATGCAAGGAGGTGCATGCGGTCTGGCATGCGCAGAATGTCAGAAGTATTGCCACAGCAATCAACCCTAAACAGCCATCAGTCCAGTGTATAGTAGAAGATGGTGCGTTGAATATTTGGTGACAATGGGCTAAGCCGCTCCTTGATTTGAAGAAGGCTAGACCGGGAACAATCAGAGCTTCACTGACCTCACTGGTAAAGTTTCTCGAATTTCTAGTCGACTACTCTCAACACAAAGTCAGAGGAATGCCAGTTATGGACACGTCCACCATCTCCGAAGTAAAAGCTGTGATTCCTCAGTGTGTTGCAATGGGATCCTGTGTAAACCAATTCTACGCCCATGAAAAGTGGGAACAGATTCTTGAAGAGCAATACAATGCCATCAATCCCGAGGACACCAGCAAGATGGTGGAAACTGAGCCAGCAAAGCAGGCCATCCGACTACTCATGAAGTGTCACACCGAACAACCATCAAAAAAGGATTTCCTCACAGTTAGGGATTTTCTTATCTCACAACTTGGTTTGGAGAATGGGCAGCGTCCTGGTGCTCTAGAAGCAGCCCGAATACAAGATTTTAACAGAATAGCCGAGAAGAATGGCAAGTACATCATGTATGTAAGTCGCCATAAGACCAGTAAGTTGGGGCCTGCACCTTTAACAATGACGAGCAACTTGAAGACGAACATTGAATCTTACATCAAGTATGTCAGACCTTCTATCGCCTTGACGAACGAAGATACATTATCTGTTACTGACAAAGGTGTGGCCTTCCCTTCTGGTACCATAGGTAAGCGTATCACGGCATGGTGGGAAAAGGCAACTGGTAACCCAAATGTGACCAGCACTCGAATTAGAAAGATGCATGTCTCCAAGTTTCATAAGGCAGACCCAGCAGCCAAGATGAGTGCGCACAGGCTGTGCCACTCCAGCCGCACGGCTGAGACGTACTACATGATCCATAACCTGTCGGACATGGCTGCACAAGGGCACGAAACACTCACGGCGAATATTGGTCTCAAAGACACTTTGCCAACCCAGGTATCAGAGAAGTCATCTGCATCCACAACCCTTTCCCAACCAGAGTTGGATGACATCGACTTGCTCTTTCGCCAAATCATCTCTACAAACACAACCCTAACCCTAACGCAAACAAGAAACATCATGAGTGACAGCTTCAATTTCATTGATAAAACAGCTGATGATGATTATGTGAAGAAAGTCTACTGGAGGGTAAACTACCTCCAGAGCAAGGAAAATGGGAAGTTGCTCTCATCCATGGAAGCCGAGGACAGTGTTTCGAAAGCGACCTCTTGGATTGAGAGCACTTTCTTGACCAGTTCTGAACGGAGGTTAACATGGTCACTAGAGGATGAGGATGCCATAGCTGCCGCTTTCAAAAATCTTTCACGATGCCCACTGAAGGCCTTCATGACAAACGCCTTCAAGACCGATCCCAGCCTGATTGAGATTGCGGAACGCAAGGGCATGGAAAGGTGCTACAACAAAGTAAAAAATCTTTTTCAAGAAGTGGGCAAAGTGATTCAGTGATATCTGGTAGAAAAAAAAAAACAACAACAAACTGGGGATGCATTGTCGGTAATTACGCACCTCCAAAAAAAACAAAACAAAACAAAAACACAAAAAAGGGAGTGGGGGGACCAGGATAAACACAAGAACATTACCTGGCAACAACGAGTGGGGTGGTCACCCCATGATACCCCAAACAAGAGACTTTCAATTACAACAGTTGTGATTTGTCTGGGATAAAAACACGAGCTGGGGGTAACCAATCCCTGGGGAGTGCCCCACAAAGAATGCCGTTGCTTTTTCTCCAGTCTCATGCGCTATCTTCCAAGACTCTTCATCCCCGGCGACAATGAGTCAAGTTGGTTACTTGATGAAACCCTTCCGCAGGCTGCGAAGTCTCAGATTAATACCCTCATTCGAAATTGAGGGGGGGGGGGGGAACCTCCTTAAAAACATTACATAAAACCACCCTAAAGAAAACGTAAAGATAAGCAGAAATGGTGAATAAGCAATTTTTGGTACAATATGCAAGTCGTATAGTGGGAACACTTTCATCCACCAAATGATAACCAATCATGGGTCAACCCCTTTGAGAAAATCCAAGATGGCGGCCACACAAGGAAGGAACTACTCATTATATGGCGTAGATTGCCTCCAAAAGCTCTTAAAATGTAATGTAATGTAAAGTAATGTGAACTTTATTTAAGACAGGGTGGCCCAGTCAGCTACGGGGCTGTTATCCTGAGGGGCCCTGTATACACCTAACTCATAGTATCAATAAAATGAATAATAATGAACACTTGTAATCTGAAAACTAGAGGTCTGAGAAAGAACTACAATATATATGACTCTAAAGGCTAAGATGTTACAACATTACAATTGCACACTAATAATATAAAAACTATACAAAATCGTGTTTCATCAATAGTCACTTAAAAGCCTCCAAGGACGCTGCCCGTTTGAATGTTTCAGGTAAGGAGTTAAATAAAATCGCTCCAGAGTATCTAAAAGTTCTCTTCCCGAAGCTAAGCTTGGGTCTTGAAGGATGAATATCTTCACGCCGACGTGTATTGTAACTATGGAAACTGTGGTTTCTACTAAAATAATCACAAAGATACTGGGGCACTAAATCATTGAGACATTTATAGACTAAGATTAATTTATTCCTTTTCCTGATAGTTTCTAAGTTAGGCCATCCAAGTGTATTGAGAGCTTCGCTGGTGCTATCTCGTCTGACAATTATACGTGCAGCTCGATTTTGTAGGCGCTGTAATCTACTCTTGCACTCAGCAGACAATTCACCCCAGGCCGTGTCAGTATAGCACAGGACTGGTAACACGAGACAGTTGTATACGCACTTCGCTGCCTTAAGCGTTAGACATGATCGGATACGGCCGAGTAGACCCAAGCGCTTGTTGACCTTGGTACACACTTTACTAACATGCTCTTTCCATGAGAGATATTCGTCAAGGACGACCCCTAGGTAGCAGAAATTTCTCGCCCTATCGATGTCACTGCCATGAAGCTTGATCTTAAAAAAAGCATTTGCAAGTTTTTGTCTAGTACCAAAGAGCATACATTTGGTCTTCGTGAGATTTAGAACCAGCTTGTTGTTTTCCATCCACTGTTCAACTCTTTGGAGATTCTCTTGGATTTCCATCATAATACAGTCTGATTCCAAGCCAGTGGTATATATGACGGTATCATCTGCATACATGCTAATATTTGATCGTAGTAAGCACCGTGGGAGATCGTTAACATAAAGCACAAAGAGTAAGGGGCCTAAAAGTGAACCCTGAGGTACACCATAATCCAGGGGAAGGCTAGATGATATTTCCTTAGAGCGGGTGCAGAGATAATCCCGGAACCAATTATAACTTGGGCCTCGAACTCCATAATGTTCTAGTTTATGGAGAAGGCACTTGTGATCAACAAGATCAAAGGCCTTTTTAAGGTCAATAAATACAGCCCCGGTCATTTCCTGCTTGTCCATGCGCTCCAGGATGAGGTCTGTGAGATACGTAACAGCAGTTTGTGCAGAGTGTCGTTTCCTGAAGCCTGACTGATGTTCAGATAGAACATTGTTTGTAGTTAGGAAGGAGGCCAGTTGTACTTGAACCGTACGTTCCATTATCTTTGAGATAAGTGGAAGCACGGAGATCGGACGGTAGTTGTTGACATCATCTTTTTCCCCGGACTTGAAAATGGGCATCACTTTTGCCTCCTTCCATTCCTGAGGGATAATGCCCGTCAAGATCGTTAGATTTATGAGATACGCAATCGGTTTGGCTATTTCAGGTGCTGCGTCCTTTAGAACCCATAGCAGGGATTCCATCGAGACCGGTGGCTTTTGATGATTTTAGCTTGCACAGCTCCTGTTTGACAAACGTTGGGCTTACATCCTTTAGAGTAAAATCCCGATCTATTCTAGGTGTAAGCACTCTAGGTGTCGGGGTATGAGAAAAATGCCTACATAAACTACTAGCAATGGTTGTAAAGAACTTATTAAAGTTTGTAGCTGATAGGTTCACAGTTTCATTTGTAGTTTTTTATTTCCTTGGCAGGATCTGGCTGAGTGTTTTCCACATTTCTTTCGAGTCCTGTTCCTTGGAGAGGCGAGTGGAGTAATATTTGTTTTTCTCTTTACGGAGTTTCAGATTTACTGCATTACGTAATCTTTTATATCTGCTCCAGTGAACCTCGTTGTTTGTTCTGATGGCCATCATTTCTAGGATCTTTCTGGCTATAGGCAGAATATCAGCCAATTATAAATTTTGACCAAAAACTAAAGGGGTCAACCTATGATTTTTGGTCAAATTTTCAAATTGGCTGAAACTCTGCCTATACCTAAGACGAGTCTAGAAATTATGTTTGGGGAGGTTTTAAGAGCATTTGGAAGCAATCTAACGCCATATAATGAGGATTTGGTATTAGAGTGATAACCAAGATTTAACCAGATTTGGTATTAGAGTGATAACCAACCCATTATATGGTGTAGATTGCTTCAAAATGCTCTAAAAACCTCTCCAAATATCATTTCTAGACTTCTTTTAGTATAAGACAGAAAAATCCAAAATGAGTGTTCCAATTCAAGGTATGCTAGAAAAAAACAAAAGAAATTCCTTGAAATGCACCGGACATACAGCCCCAAAAAAGAAGAGCAATGGCGGCTAACTTAAAAAAATTGTAACTCATCAAAAAATTTTGTTCAACTTTCTAACCCAAAGAACTACAATATTTATGTCAAATGCCGTCCTTCTGACCTAATTACAACTTAAACCTCTTCTTTATATAAAAAATAACACACTTTTTAAAAAAAGGTCAGCAAGTCCACAAGTCAGCAAATCCACAAATGTCGGCACGTCCACAAATGTCGGCATGTCCACAAGAAAAGTCAGCACACCCACAAAAAAAAATCGGCACATCCACAAAAGTTGGCAAGTCCACAAGAATGGTTGGGAAGTCCACGAGGAAGATAACCCTAGCTCTAGCTCTAACCCTAACCCTAACCCTAACCCTAACCCTAGCCCTAATTTTAACCCTAACTCTAAACTTAACAATAACCCTAAATCTTTTGAGTGCTGTTTTCAAGTCGGACAAAATCTCTGCGCGCTGGCTTAAGGTTAACCAAGTCTACTGTGTGCTGTTTTTAAGTCAAGCAAGAATGTTGCGCACTGTTTTCCAGCTAAGGAAGCTAGATACAAGCATCTACTTGCCAAGCACAGAGAAACACCACTCGCTTCTTTGAGAAGTGTCTGACTTGTGGGTCTACAGACTTTGAATGACATCTTTTCGACCACCAGGCTGGCGAGTTTCCATTAAATTTACCTAGCGATCGACACCTCAGAGCCATGTAAGTTTCCTATCAATAAAACTTAAATTGATGTTTTAACCGCCAAACGTGTAGTCTACGACACACTATCAAACAATCCTTTTCTGCCCGTCAATCATTTCACGTGCTCTTCAGGTAATTCAATTTGCGCATGAATATTAATACGCATACAAATGAGCATAGCTGAATTGAAGGGCTGAGAGCATAACCGACCCAAATGACTTTTAGGGCTTTTTTTTTGGTCCAAATCAGCTGAATGTTTGCATGTGGCCTTTGATTCAATAGAACAAAATTGCCCCATAATTTTTTTTTACCATTTTCCACTCTTTTTCATGAAAAAGCATATACTAAAAAGGCCCTAAAAGTCATTTGGGTTGGTTATGCTCTCAGTCCTTCAATAATATTGAAGTAATATGTTTCTGTTTACATAATATCTAATTTTAGATAGTACTCCAATTCCTCTTGAAATCTTCTTGCTCAATTCATATAAAAAATATGGTTTCCACTTCAAATTTGAATCAAAAATGAGTCCTAAATATTTAACTTGATTATCAGATTTAACAGACATATTGGAGATACTAAGATTCAACTTATGAGCTATTCTTCTTTGCGGAGAATGGAATTGCATTTTCTCAAAGGAAGATTTTGTTCTCTAACCTTTTCGGGCAATCAAAATTTCAGCTATGGATTTGAACAGATGAACTTCTTCTAGCTTATGAAAATATCACTTTAACCCATTGGCACCCGTGCCGGCCAAAACCGGCCGTAAAAAACTCCCATACTTCAAAACATTGCAACTTTCTCAATCGCACGAATATTGCCTTAACTGTTAGTTGTGAGCACGAAATGGAATGCCCTTTAAATTTGGATATCCAGTAAATGCAAGAAACGTAGCGAATTTTACCAAATATGGCCTTTTGAGTTTGGACAAGAACGAAACTGGCCATTTTTAACGTCAAAGAGAAACAACAAAAATGTCCCTTTTTGCCTTGATGTTTTTTAGGGAAATCATCGTCGAACAACCAAAATTCAACCATCATGACGAAATTCAGTCCTTTTTCTAGCTTAGAAATGACTTTTTTTGTTCATATTCTTCTCCCGAGCGTAGATACAGCCTTTTGTTCCAGTGCATTCGGGCCTTCCCGACATTTTCAACATCTTGAGCGCATTGCATGCTGGGAACTAACGAGAATTTTTGACAGCGCCCGTTCCTTCCCCCAATTCTTTCACACAGCCACTCCGACCTACCGCCAAAATTTCCTGCTCGTGGTCATCTTCAGTACATAGAAATTCCAAAATATGTGGCGGTAGGTCGAGAAATTCATCAATAGTCGAGTCCCAAAGGTACTAAGTGTTCGACCGGCCAAATTCCCAGTTCGTCGAGTAACAAGCCAAATTCAACAACAAAGTACATCACCTTGCTCGATTCTTTGAGAAAGTGGACTCTTAGCTACCGTCACGCTTAATGATGCTCATCAGGCAGCCGCTAAAGATGAAAAATGGCTGTAAATTTAGCAGAAATCGCAAGCAAACCGAACTTGGGCCATTGTTGTCGCTTCACGGATAAAAAATAGCTACGTCAAAATGACGTTTTCAGAAACCTTGAGCCTCCAGTGCCTTAGGACAGCACCACTTTTCCCTGGTAGTTCAAATAAAGAGTCACGAATTGCTATTCATCGTTTATAGGTGGAAAATCACTTCGAAAATGTAAAAACCTGCAGTAGTCAATGGGTAAAACATGTAAATATACCAAAACAAAGATTGATCCTAAACATTAGCAGCCATGGACAGCTGTTTTGGCCTTGTTAGGCCTCATCAGCACAGCATAGCTAATGCTAAGGCTCACATACCCACATATGAACAAAACAAGCAATGAAAATGTAAAGCTTGTGGGATGTGGACCTAAAAAAAGGAAGATGAATTTTTGAGTGATAAAAGGAAGAGCAAAAGATATTTCTCATGACAAGCTGAAAATTTGGACTGACGTTCACAGTGCCTTTGTAGTGGGATTATTGTGGTTGAAAAAGAAAATGATTTAATGCGTCAAGGGCTGCCACTTTACCATGGCATCTTCAACTTTCATGTGCAGAACTAAAGGAGTCAAGGGAAGGCTGAATATAACTACCAAATCATACAATCACCTGAACTGAGGCAGATGTAAACCACAATGCCCACATGATCTTTCCAGTTACATGTATTTTAAAACCCCAGTTTGCATTTTGGTCTGGGGTTTGAACCTATGACCTTCTACTCAGCAGTGCTTTTTCTACTACCAACTGAGCTCACCAGGTGGTCATGGTAGTTGGTAACTGACAATATACCTATGACCACATGGCATGATTGGTTCCTGGTATAAATACATTGCACATCAAAGACATAAAGAGTCAAGTCTAATACATGTACAGTGTACACCTACTCTTCATTCCAAGGATGAACCTGAACATGGATTGTTGAGCTGTCTGAGATGCGATGGTCACCAAGAAGAAAGTTGTCCATAATCAGCGGTTTGCCATTGAGTCGTAACAGTTGACAGTCTGTAGGCACCCCACTTAACTCTGCAATCTGCTCTTTAAGAGAATGCACTTGATTAAAAGGACTTGTAAGTAGCGACAATGTCTTTGATCCAACTTCCACTCGAATTTGGATTTCTGAAGATGCAGCCGTTTCAAGACGAGGCCTTGGCAGAGGGCTGTTTGTACATGAACCTATCAAGAGAAAAAGGGAGGACTTTACTAACTCAGCCTGTTTTCTATAGATGAAATACATGTAGCACCATGATAAAATAGGGTACTTTACACTGTACTTTTACAACTTCTCTCTGAACCATTCATGGTTATATAGAAGCTGGGATGTTCCTATAAGATAGAACTGGCAGTTTTTAATTTGGAATGGGGCTTACTGTTTTTCATGAGTAGCAATTGAAGTGTTTGGTGCAAAAAGGGCATAAGTGATGATTTGGCCCAATTATTATTTTCCTTAAAATTCACTCCCCTTTGGCCTGCAACTGGTTGAATTATCATGTACATGTCAGAAATGTAGGTCTACACTAACTTATTTTATGATCTGAAGGTCTGAATCTGCAAAATAGTGTGTGTTACTTTTAGTATAAAACTACATCTACTGAGGTGAATGAATGACTTATTTAATGCCTTCTGTACTATGCCTTTCAAATTACAGCCAACTCATTATATTCCTATACTGCATACCTTCCACTGAACACAATGAAGACTCATCTGTACATTCAGAGGACTCCAATTTGCTCACAGGTTCTGTTAGTTTGATTGGCAGGATTCCTTTGTTGTTCTGATGAAACTGGAAAGATTTAAATTACGGTAACTTACTGGAAGATCTGCTTGCCTGGAAATTTTACAAGTGTTCAAAATATTGTGCACTACTTTTATTAAGGGGAGCAGGGATGGCGCAGTGGTGAGAGCACTTGCCTTCCACCAATGTGGCCCAGGTTCAATTCCTGGACTCGACGTCATTGTGGGTTGGGTTTGTTGTTGGTTCTCTTCTCTGCTCCGAGAGGTTTTTCTCTGGTTTCTCCGGTTTTCTTCTCTCCACAAAAACCAACATTTCCAAATTCCAATTTCATCTGCTTGTAAAGTGCATTATTTTGATCATATACACATGGAAAATGCACTATATCAGTTCTAAATTATTATTCAATTATTATTAGTATTTCAACATTTTTCATTTCAATAATAATTGGTCGAGCTGATATTGTTGACAGACCAGTTGCATAAGACTAAATGATGCATTTAACTTCAAAAATGGGACAATCAGTCCAGTGAAAACCACCATTTTCAATGTCAAATGTTGTAAATGCCTCATGTTAATTTCTTTCCCCCTCCTATCCCCCCCTCCCCCCACAAAAGGTTTGTTGAGATGCCTGAAATTAATACAGCTGTAAGCAGAAACTCATTCAAAGCAAGTCAGCAGTTTTCAGTGCTTAATTATCCCAGTGGGGGGAGGGGTACTGGTTTGGTCTGAAATAGGGTACCAATTTTCACCATTTTGGTCTGAAATAGGGTATAGTTGGGTATGTTTTTTGGGTATGTTTTTTAGAAGAAGCTACTTCTTCATCATTAGGTGATAAGACCATCAACAAAAGCCCTTCTCAAATTATGGATACACCAACCATGCACATAAAATAGGTCTGAAATAGGGTATCAAATTTTTGGTCTGGTCTGAAATAGGGTTGAGAAAATCGCAAATTTTGGTCTGAAATATGGTAAGGGTTTCAGGAAATGGGCCGCACACCCCCATCCAATTTTTCTGGGAGTACTCCCCCTCCCACCCCGGTTAATTATTACTAAGGATGAACTACACACACTTTGACATAAAACAGCTCTTTCAAGAGAAACTTTTTTAGATGAAAAAGATATATTGGGTTACAACAACCTCGGGAGACAAGCCAACTCCTGTTTAACACATGCTCCTGGCATATTGTTTAACCCTTTGGCTAGAACAGTACTAGAACAGCAGCCATTTTTTGCTACTTTTAGTCAATTTCAAGTCTATACTCACTGAAGAAAACATTGCAAAGTAATGTGTGACTTTCCGTAAATCCAATTTCTACATTGCCGCAAACAGGGAAGCTCTTTCCCCATGATGCATGATTGAACTTTTAAAATGCAACAAATGAAGAGTTCTTTTAGACATCTGAGGACATCATCTCACCGAAACACAGTTTGGACATACTGTATTTCCTCGATTAAGCGCCCATCCACCTTGGCCAAAATAGCAAATAAGCACCCCCATTCCCCCCTCAATTTATTAAAAAAAAAGGACACAAGGAAGACCTGATTCCACTGTCACTTCATTTGCAATCTTTTAAGCTTCAACTATACTGACATCAGTGCATGTAGGAGAACTGTCTATTTTCTGTAAGTGCATTTCAATTATTTATATATCCTTGTGCTTGCAGAGTTCTTTTATGTGCGTTACCCAAAATAGAGGTACAGTTCTTTGGAAATAGAATGTTTAGTTAATCTCATCATTTATAGCTTAAGTGATTTGCACAGAAATGTCGACAAGTAGACAAATGAATGTAAACTTGCTTTCTTAATTGTTATTGTTATTTTCACACTTTTTCAATATTGAGGACAAAGTGTGCCAGGACCTTTGTACCAACACTGACTTTTTGCAAAAATAAACACTGAACGTTATCTTTTTTAATAAACTAAGTTTTAGATATAAATTAGTAATATAGACTTCATTCTGTTATTTTATCTGAATACTTTTTACCAATTAAGTCATTTTTTGTAAGTGCTTATTACTATTATTGTAACTTTTGATATATGTATTTTTATCAAATGAATAAAGACACATTATTATTATTATTATTACCGGTAATTATGCTTCTCATGTCAAATTTACAAAATGTACACGGACTATAACAATAAAGTAATTCACACTGCTACTTTTGTGGTGACGACTTGATGAATGAAAAAGCGAAAATATGCAACCACAGCTGGAAATGTTACTACTGTTAGGAAAATGTTGTTGGTCCGGTAGTTAAGTATCTGCCGTTTTCCCATCTTTGTTCATGAATGCCAATAATATTGAACCTTTAAATATGTGACCCTCCACGGGAAAACAGGTAAAAAGGTGAATGCATGGGCACACCAAAATGACACACTAAACAACAGGTAGTGAGTGAAATGTCACACCAGTTTACCAGGAGTGTGTCACACAACATGCTTAATTAAAAATATCCTTTCTTGTGTGTCACACGGTAAAACCAATTAAATGTGCCGAGTTCACTGCCGGGTGAAAGGACACGCTATTAGACAAAATGGCACGCAAGTGAGTAAAATGACATGCAAGCCATGCCCATTAGGTTAATTTTTCGCAACTTACCATGTCCTTGCTCAAGTACTGTCATTGGATTTCCACCCTTTTTGTGACTTTAGTGTTTGCCTGAGCCATGTGCCACTCAAGCGCACCACCAAAAATTTATTCAACTGTATATGCGGAGTTCATATCAAACATAATTTTCCTTCACTAGTTTTTGAAGGAAAGTTGGTATTAAATCAATCATAAAACTGAACTTTCTAAAACCTCTTAGTATTTGCTCACCGTTCTTTAATGTGTTAGCGGAGTGATGACAAGAAAATAATGGCAAATTCCGGCTTCACGAACCCAAAGATTTCACGCAAACTTTCAAAGAATTTATTGTCTTCATTGATGCCCCGAATTTAATCAGCACACACGTCCATTATTTTACAGTCAATCGCTTCTACCAAGAAGCAAACGGCAGATCTAGTCACGAATGTATATTTAGTGCACTGTTGAAACGCAAGTTCGCACAGGATATGCCATGTTGACAGCAAAAACATTATTCCTGATTGGTTGAGCGGCAAAAATAGTCGCTCCTGACTGGCTGAGCACGCCATCTCTACATTTGGTTGCTTTCCTCATTATGTGCCCAACAACAACGAGTTTGGAGTTCGTGATTAAGCTGGGTTGTTTGTGTTAAATTGCCAGTGGTTCCACTTAGACCAAGCACTACATGTAATCCACTTTTCAGCTGATGCCTCATTACACTACAAAATACAATCCCAGTCACAATTATATGTAACACTTGACAAAAGCGTCACATTTCACATCCACATCTCATCCAACCTACTCCCCTTCCCCCCCTCCCTCCAATATTGATTTTCTCGATGAGTGTTGATTTCACAGGTTTGCTATAAGTCTACCTTCCAGAAAATCAACATTGAAGGGGAAGGAGGGGAAATAGGGAGCTACAACCAGTTGCAAAAATACTTGAGACGGTACACTTAATTCGGACTGAAAAGAGGTTCCCCTCCCCCTCCCCTTATCAATGTTGTTGAAGCACATTTTCTGTTCGTACAAAATGCAAGGCCACGCAGGAATTGTGGCCCAACAACATCTATTAAGGGAGAGGGGGGAGGGGAGTCTTGCCTGTCCTGTAGTAACTGTCAAGGAAGAGTTTTAGAAGAAGAGTAAGTATTTTATTGGGAGTGTCTCAACATTTTTTGCAACTGGTTATAGCGTTTCAAGAATTGTGACCAGCATTGTAGCCAAAAAGAACCAAACCTGCCCAAAACTCTGTTTGCTGGTGGAGCTCCTCATGCGCTTCTGTTCCTGATGCTTAATACTAGCTTTCCAAGTTCAGGCATGCACAGAAAACAACATTTCAAGTTTTTGGGTTGAAAAGTTTCACTGCCCCCTCTCCTTCTACCTTTCGCTTTCTCTCCTCCCCTTTTCTTTCACTTTTTTTGCTTTGCTTTCTTTTTCTCTTGCTGGGCATTTTCTGGGCTTCCTTTTCAGTGGGAAAAGATTTTGGGGAACATTGGATTTAGGAAGGAAGTGCTGGTGGGTAGTGGAACAAGATTTTCATTTCAATTTTCTGGCCAACGTCACATTTTTTTTGCATTTTCTCCAGCCTGTTTGACGGAATCGTGCTCATTCGGGTATGGTTTGAAAAATCTCTTCCCCCTGCATGTATGTATGTTACATGTAAAAGTTGTCTACGAACTTTACAACTGATAACGTCACAAGTGGTATAAGGGATGTGATTTGGCGTGGCCAGTTTCGGCCATTGTAGCAGCCAAAGGGTTAAGGTTTGAGTGTTTGAGTCAAGTACATAATATGTAGTTTGCTAGTAACCACAAGACACAAGCTGTGTATAGGAAAAGCTCTTTCATAGTAGGGCATGGCAGCTATCAGAACACACAAACAAACATATATTAAAAGGGGAAAAAAAGAAGGAAAATGCATGCAAGCATGGTTAATGGTAACAATTGTAGTTTATACAAAAACAAATTAACAAATCAAAAGTGGTTTTGCGTTGTCTAATAGATACTCTTATCGACAACGACATTCGCCATCACAGTGGTGGAGTGAGTCTACAGCAAATTTTGACCACTGTGATGACGAATATTGTTGTGAATAAGAGTATAGACAGCGCTAAACCACATTCTATTCGTTTTTACCACAATATCAATGTCAAAGAAAATGTTAATTTCAGAGCAAGAGCTGAAAAAAGGCATTGCACGACACGTTGACGCGAGCAGCGTTGTCTAGACTCTTACCAACAATAGCAAATAAGCCAATCAGATTGCAAAATTACTAGCAATTGTGGTAAAATTTATGTTTGATTACATGCAGTAACAAATTCTCTCTTACCTTCACCATCTCCTCAATGCTGTCAAAAAATTGATTCTCATTGATGGCGAACATCACGTTCCTTTTGCAAATCACTCTGAAATGCCTGGGTTTGCCTTCAACACTACAATATAGATACATCAGGTGTCATTAATTATATTTAGCCTATTTGCTTCAACGATTGTTAAAACCCAGATCAGACCATTAGGCTTTGCATGCCACTGTTATTGTTATGGCTGCGACTGCAGAAATGCATGCATTGTTTTCAACATTAGGGTAACTCTTTTGTGGGATGGACACTAATTCTGCCATGTTTCAAGTCTCTTGTCATATTCATAGTAAAATTTGGTTTATCAACGGAGTTGATAATGTAAATTGACCACCGGACAGGGATTCGATTAGCTGACGTTTCGAGCGTTAGCCCTTCGTCAGAGCGAATCGAGGAATTGCGGGTTGTGTATGGTTTATATACAGAAAATGGAGCTACGCTATTGGTGGTAACATGGTAACCTGTCCTTTCTTCTTTGGTGGTAACATGGTAACCTGTCCTTTCTGTTGTATGCATCAAAAGAATGATTATGTAAATTTCGCCTGTGTGGCTGAATAATTTTTAGTTCTGCGATTTTAAACATTTTTCTTATTTATTTCACTTGTTTAATCAATGAAATTGGCCTTATATTGCTTATAAGGCTTTCTTTGAAATCATGGCGCTGCAATATTCAAGAAATCAGCTACTTTCGCTTAGGAATTGGTGGAAATGTACTTTCCGCCACTGTTACTCAACTGTGAAACGGCAATGGACAAGACCTGTTTCACCGCTGGTTTGGCACTCACTTAAATGTTTAGGAGTTCTTACAAGAATGAGAGGTCGGCGTCAATAACCACCAGATAAAGCCGATAGAATCAGCTTATCGGGCCCCTGGAACTAATTCAAATTTCATGTGCGATTACAGTAAGAACTCTGTTCTTGCGAGTAATGTTCGTTTGGGACCGCTGTCTGCTGATGCCAGAAAGTTCATGGAACTTATGGATACGTTTGGTTTTCTGCAACATATTACCACCCCTACGCATGTTTCTGGACATATACTCGATCTTATCATCTCACGGTCATCTAATGACATTAATGTATTCCCTCTGAAGTCGACATACTACATTTCTGATCATTGCTTTACTGAATGTCAATTATCTATCCCTGGTCCTAATATTCTGGTCAAGGAAGTTTCTTATCCGAAGTTCAAACAGATTGATATGGATAATTTTAGATCGGACATTGCATCATCTGTCCTGTGCAATTCACAGTGGACAAGCCTTGAAGAACTGGCTCAGTGTTATGATACCACTTTGTCACAAATCTTGGATAAACTGGCACATTTCCGACGCAGCACCACAGTTTCTTTAGAAACTAATCCCCTATATTCATACTAAAGCCTAGTTTCCACATAATTGGGGATGATCAGAGATCGCTTATCGCAGATCGTGACCAGTTCTGCTGTCTTATGTGATTGAATGCAATCTGTGACTGTATGCAATCTTGCTACATTACTGTATCTTCATCGAAGGTTTCTGCTATTATTAATAGTAATTATGATTGTGCGACCATAAATTATGGAAACCAAAGTTCCGCAATCTACTATCAACACACATCTAATGATTTACTACATTAAAGACATGTTTCCTGGAAACATATGACTGTTGCATATGCACCTCTCACTGTCGTAAACACAGTGGAAAGCAATACAGCAGCATTTAAGTAATGACAAATTTATGAAAGCAGTTGCACTGTATAAGTGTAAAGATTTTAAGAATAAAACAAAACTGTAAACAGCAGGCCAACAGTTAGGAAGAAATTCAAGATATCTAAGGCAGATGCGAAGACAAAATGGTGCAATACTAGAACTGTGTAGAAAAGGCTTTGTAGTCGTCAACAATGCTACCATCTGGATCATGCCTGACTATTCTGTTCATTAAGAATTTTACAATCTCGATTGACACACACACACACCGCCCACAGACCGTAGCTTTGACAATTTTCTGACTGAAATGTATGCTGAAACTGAGACTGAAACTGAAACTGTATGCAATAATTTCAATTCTTTGCAATAATGTGGAAAGAGGGATCTTTGTGATTGTTTGTGATCTGCAATTGTTGGATTAAGCATGGAATCTCTCCCACGTTCTTCTGAGTCTCCATAGGAAGTGGCACTGTAACTGTCTCTAAGACAACAACTGAGCAACATAATTATTCCACACTGACTGCAACTTCTCAACAATTATTCCTTCCTCACTCTAGGACAAATAATAAGAAAATTTTGCCCTACTGTTATTGGTAAATATTTTTGGAATGATCTTCCTTTTTCCATTCACAATATTCCATCAAAAAGCAATTTTAAAAAAGCAATCTTCAAATATTATTTTGCTCAGTACTAATCTCCTTGTTTTGTGCCATGATGTATCTTTGTGTGTCTGTGTCTGTGTCTGTGTCTGTGTGTGCTTATATATTTTTTTGCAATAAACTATATATATTAATAATTAAATATTATTTAGGGCACTAATTAGTTCTTACTATATCGTGCCCCTCTCCATTCTATTTTTTTTTACCTTGTATCTATTACTAATGTAATCCTTAACATAATCTCAATGGAGAAAACAATAAAATGAAATGAAATGAAATAGTTATTATTTTTCCTCAGATCACTTGTGGAAATGGACTTCAGAGAGTCTAAGTCTAAAATGCCTCAAGAGAGGGTACCATTTTAATTTGGACAATATACAGCAGTCATCTGGAATAAGTATTTCAAAATTAACTAAGGCCTTAACTCTTAGCCTTAATTAGTGACCCCAAAACCAAAAATAGAAAAAGAAACAGAGCCACATCTAGACTCTGAGTGTCTCAAAGCCCAAGTAATATACCATAAAGACTCGCAGATAAGCCGCACCCCGACTTTAGCAACTCAAATTTTGGCAAAAAAGTTTTTCTGCTCAATGTTGAAAGAAATTCAAAGTCGAGTCTTACGTCTTCTGTCTTCTTTGAACGTAAACTCGCCAACATTGAAATGGAAAATACTTCGAATTTGTACCCACAATTTTAGCTCTTTAGTAGAATAAACATCACGTCCACAACTATGACTTATGATTGATGTTATTCTTTTAGTTGTTGATAGGTATTTCTTCATTCAATAGACAGTTTTCATAGAATTTTGCGTGTTCAGGCTGTGTGTTCATCGTTCTGAATGTTCGTAGCTTAGTAGCCACACAATAGTTCGGACGATAGAAGACTGGACACCAGCGAAGAAACAGTGGGCCATTCTCCACACAAATACCCAAGAATAGCGTGTTATTTTCAATTTCTCACCCATGGAGGATCGATTGCCGTTGAAGTTACAGATCGTCGTTGATGCTGTAAACAATTTTGTGGGGGAATGGAAATTCCATGCTGTGTCACGTTCTTCTGTTCAAGAAAAGCGACCATAAAGCGTTCAATCTGTTAACAAAGGTTTAGCACTGTTTAACAGTGACAGAAATGTGAGCTTGAAATATAAAGCTAATACTTGCCCAACGGCTCTTTTAGGAGGCACCAAACTTGCAATTAAGCAATGATCAATACTCAGTTTTAGTTTTATGTAGTATATATTAATGTACTTTTCCATAAAAATGTCAATTTCACGAAAATTTACGGCACCTTCTCCAAATAGTCTCGCAGATAAGCCGCACCCCCGATTTCGAACAACAAGTTTTGGGAAAAAGGTGCGGCTTATCTGTGAGTCTTTACGGTAACTTGTGCAACAGAAGACATGACCATTTTATTTAATCCACTGTAATTCCCTGATTTCAATGTGCCCAGTGAGTGTTGGTTTCTTATTGTTACAGTTCACTGTAATTAATGCTAGTTGGGTTTCAGTGGTCAAGTTTTCTGTAATAAAGAACAGAGTCCTCAGGGTTCTCACTAATAATATTTTGCTGAAGGTTATTGAATGCCAAAGGCACTCCCCTTTTGGGAGGTCTGGGGACATGTTCCTACCGAAATTTTTGAAATTTAGATGCTCTGAAATGCCATTTTAAAACATCTCCAGGTAACCTTTCCCCTAAAAGTCTACTTAGATAAAGAGTGAAATAAGAGGCTGCAAGCAGACTTTACTCATGCCGTTTCGGCGCAAATACAGTTGATTGATGGCAGATTTTAACCTAGGTCAAAATGAGATTCCTTTGTCTCCTACCCCTAATTATTCATGACCTACAACACATATATAATGTCCTTCCAGCAGACACCACCGTACAATCATTTGTGAATCAAGCTCATAGAATCACGCCCATAGAATAGAATTGAGCCCATAGAAACACGCCCATAGAATTGAATTGAGCCCATAGAAACATGCCCATAGAAAAGAATCGAGTCCATAGAAACACGCCCATAGAATAGAATCGAGCCCATAGAAACACGCCCATAGAATTGAATTGAGCCCATAGAAACATGCCCATAGAATCATGCCCATAGAATAGAATTGAGCCCATAGAAACACGCCCATACAATAGAATCAAGCACATAGAATCACGTCCATGGAATAGAATCGAGCTCATAGAAACACACCCATAGAATAAAATCGAACCCATAGAATCACGCCCATAGAATAGAATTGAGCCCATAGAAACACGCTCATAGAATCACGCCCATAGAATAGAATCAAGCCCATAGAAACATGCCCATAGAAAAGAATCGAGTCCATAGAAACACGCCCATAGAATAGAATCGAGCCCATAGAAACACGCCCATAGAATTGAATTGAGCCCATAGAAACATGCCCATAGAATCATGCCCATAGAATAGAATTGAGCCCATAGAAACACGCCCATACAATAGAATCAAGCACATAGAATCACGTCCATAGAATAGAATCGAGCTCATAGAAACACACCCATAGAATAAAATCGAACCCATAGAATCACGCCCATAGAATAGAATTGAGCCCATAGAAACACACCCATAGAAACACGCCCAGAGAATAGAATCGAGCCCATAGAAACACGCCCATAGAATAGAATCGAGCCCATAGAAACACGCCCAAAGAATAGAATTGAGCCCATAGAATCACGCCACAGAATAGAATCGAGCCCATAGAAACACATCGATTGTAGATGCAAACTAGCAAAGAAGAAAAAGAGTTCAGGAAATGCATAACTAAATGCAGAGCTGTCAATCATCGAATCCTCTAGTGCTTTTAAAGTACCCAGAAATTCATTGAGAAACAATAGACAGAATATTATTACAAATAGTATTGATTTCTCAAGTTAAACTACATAAACACAAAATGAGTGTGAAATAAATCCATAATCAGTTCAAATGGTTTAGTGCGTAAACATTTCACCTTTTCTTTAAAAAATATATTAAGTGAATTAAACACTTGACCACAGTTGACAGGACAGGATAATAATACCCAACTCAGCTTCAACATGCTAACTTTATCTCTTGTTATAAATTTCAAAAACTTTCGACTTCCAAAAACTATGAAACCTCCAAAGTCATAGTATCTTGCTGCTTTATTCAATTTTGTTTCTACCAACTCCTAAAACTACACCATTTCATAACACGAGGAATTACTAGCCACAATTAATTTAAATCATAAACGGAACTCTCGAGTGCTGGTACTTGAAGAATGCTTTTGTCTACATAGCATGTGTTTACATGAGAAAGATTACACTGTATCTGCTGCAGGTAAAAATCAAATTCAGGTAAAAAAAAATGACGGCACACAGGGAAAAGTTATCTACAACACCTTCTGAATCGGTTTGGAGGTCTTCAGTGAATAATTGTTAACCACTTACTTTTAACCAGTACTGTATTGATTGTAGAAGGACTGAAACACTTCCAAATATAACCGGTTTCAAGCTAAAGGTTAACATTAAAATTACTATGACAAAAAATGTATACATATTAAAAACAATACTACAAATAAATTCAACAGGAAACTCTGCGCCTCAATAGTTTAATTGTTTTATTATTATTGTTCAAGTAGGTTTAGTAGAATACTGTGTAATTGTACATGTAGGTAAAGTGTAAGTGATGAATTTTGTATTTTAGTGACTTTCTGTGACCATCCAGGCAATAGGCATAGTATGAATATGTGAATGATCATTGCAGTTATGAACACTACTTAAGCAGTAATGAAAATAAAGCCTGAAAAAGATTCAGGTTTAAACAGAGTTTGAACCACCAACTGAGCTAAAACAAGCCAACTGGGAGCAGGTCATATTGTTGGTTCGTAATATATCTGTGAGTGATGAATATGCAAGAATGAATAATTGTATGAAAATCATATATTTGAACTGCGGATTAACCCATTAACTCCCATTCCGGCCAAAACCGGCCCAGTTTTTGTGTGGATTCGCGTTCCTTCCCTGCCTCCCCCAGAGAGGACTTTTTTGTCTCTTTTTGTTCCAATTGTCTTCAGGATAGATAAACCAATAAGAACCCACCAACTGCACATACATGTATATTTAAGAGTCTTAGGGAGTGGTAGACAGAAAGGTTTTAGTCACCTGCAAGGAAGATAAAAAATTTCAGATAAAAACGGCCACCGCTTCTTCAAGATAGCAGTGTACTGTTCTTAGATGGGAAATACAGCTTTTAAAACTGTAAATAATATTGAAACAAAAAGTTCTAAGGAAGACTCGATAGCTTGCACAGTGGAAACCAGTCAGTTCATAGCAAAGAAATCCCTCTTCAAGGACAGATTCTAGTTTACTCAGAAGTGACTCGTAAGATTTGCTTCATTTGCCTTCGTGTAGATTTACTCAAGGCAAAAAATTGTATGCGTTTGCTTTTCAGGGATAAACACAGGCTTATCTGAATAAATTTTTTGTTTAGGTATTAATTTACGAAATTTCATAAATGTTACTCGATCTACGAAAGCCAACTGAAATCCTCACAGGGCATATCAAATTTGTCCATGTGACAACAGTATCAAATTTCACTGCAAATTTTTTAAATTTTACTTCCAAGTTTGTTTTTTGGGCAATCTTTGATTGGCAACGAGTGTATTTTATTTGGAAATTAGGAATTCTAGCTAACGTTGACTAAAGGGGTGTTGTTTTTTGACGCCGTCTGTTAACACTGAGCATTTGGTTAATAATTAACGATTAATAAAAAATCGAGCAATCTGAAACACACAGAAATTGTGTGGTAGTTAATGGGTTAAAGAATGAATATGTGAATGATCATCGCAGTTCTCGCATATTCATCACTCACGGGTATTTTACGAACCAGCAAAATGACCAGATCCCAGTTGGCTTGTTAGCTCAGTTGGTGGAGCACTGTGCCAGTATCGCAGAGGTCATAGGTTCAAACCTCGTACAAGCCTGGATTTTTTTCAGGTTTTATTTTCACTACTGCTTAAGTAGTACTCATAACTGTGATGATCATTCACATATTCATTGCGGATTAAAGAATGAATATGTGAATGATCATCACAGTTTTTGTACATATCGTACACCCACGAAAATTGGTGAAACATGCAAGCTACTAACATACCAAATAAACAGGACATAGTCACCAGGATAGTTCACACTTTCTTTGATAAGAAACTGTCCATCAGTAGCAGATGACATGACTTTTTCTGCCAAGGTCCGAGTTATTTTGCCATGGAACCACCTTTATTAAAAGAAACCAATAGAAAGAGGATAAATCAAAGAATAACAGCTTGGCACTCCTTTTTCTATATAAAATAAGGGCCCAAGATCATGTGGCAGAATTCATAAGGTTTACATCATTGTATAAATAAAAGGGTTGGTTATTCCTACTAACCATTTCAATTTTTTAAGATCTACTATTCATGGCCATTCCAGTGCCAGTGAAAATCAATAATCATACTGTTCCAGATACAGCTGTAGTAGGGATACAAATGTACTGGCAGGTGATGCACAGGGTTTACTAAGGTAAATTTACAAATTGCTGCTATAAAGTGCATGTAGATCTAAATAATAATACCAAAAGTCATACTATTCAGGGCAATTGTAATGCAAATTTAATTTAATTTAAAAAATTCTGAATAATGAAACAATTATCCTGCTCAGTTTGTGGAATGTGACCTGATTTTAGCCAACTCGGCCTACAGCCTTGTTGGTCTGGTTGGCCTTGTTGGTTGAGTAAAGATACAATGTAAAGTTGGAAATCATTTTTTAGTTGAATAAAGCAACAAGGAAGGGACCCTAGACCATCACAGAGGGTTCTCCAAAAAAATTTTGTCAACAGATTTACACAGAAAATATTGAATTTAGTGTTGAACATCGAATGTATTCTTGTGCCCGAAGGTTTTATCCTGGAACAGACACACAAGTTATGTACATGAATCAGTGATTGGTTTCTAAAATTAATATGAGTGGGCTACATCATAGATTGCACATAAGCCAAACTGTGAAACTCTCTCTTTAAGTTATTACATAGCAGGTACAAAATTCAATCCTAGGAAGAAAGCTTTATGTAAATGCAATGTTTTTCTCATGACTTACTGCAGTACAAAAAAACACTTCTTGGAAAACAATTTAGACATGATTTAATTTCCATGGCAAGTTACCCAGTTGTTTCGAAAAAAAAAACGAATGAGTAAAAAGGTTGGATCATGCGTACTTAAGGCATCTGTTGACCGAGTATCAGTCGATACTTAAGCCAATATGTTGACCGACAGTCAGCTGATATATCGACCAATACTCAGCTGATATGTCGGCTGAGACTTGGTCAACATATGGACCGACATCAACCGACATGCATGTCAGCCGACACCTGCCAATACTTCACCGCCACTTGGCCGACACTTGCCTGATACTTCACCGACACTCAGCCAACACTACGCTCATTTGGTCAGCTCTTGTTACTGAGTTCTATCTTCTCTACTCAACTGTTAAATAATCTTTTCTAGCCCTTTGAGAGGGGCTTTCAGTGGCCGTCGTCCTTTTTTGGCCTTTCATTCCGGCAACATTCATCTATGTCATTTTTCCAGCTATGTTTTTTCCTCGTCATCGCTTTTATATACGACCCTCATTACTTTCGAAAGTAGCAGCTTTTGGGGTTTGTTACTTTCAGAGGTTCGGCCATGAATCAGCGCTATAAGTATTTAAAAATAGCTCAAGCTAATCCTGGAAATAATGAATCATGGAATCGCTATAAACAACAACAAAACAATGTCAAGAAAATGCTGAGGAAGGCAGTTTTGGCGTTTTCTGGTCTTGGTTTAAGTTCTCAGGACATTCAGAGCCAAGTACGCCCTAACTAATTTTATCAATTGATATCGATCTATCGACTGCTTTTTTCCATCGATTGGACACCCGGGATATGTTCGTGTGAGTCCCTTTTTTCCTACTCAGTGCTTGTCGAGACATCAAGTTGCATTAGATATGTATTCGAAGTGGTGGCAGTTTGAGCTGCATCCTCGCTCTATCAACACACGAGCATAGGCGATAGAATCTTCTTTCGCGTCCCCTGTGGGTAAGGAGACAGCTGCTATCTCAGCAAAACAACGGTTAACAATACTCCGATACCACCGAGAGTCAACCGATACACCACTGACAGTCGAACGATACACCAGCGACTGTCGATCGCAACACATCGGCCGAGGTATCGGCCAAGTGTCGACCGACATAATAATAATTAAATATTTATATTGCGCAAAATACATGTAATATATGATCAAATGCGCATTACATGAGATTAAATTATCAACATTAATTATCCAGAATAACTAAATATATTATAAAAAACAATGGATCTATAAAAATATAATATATACATAGTATATAAAAATAATCCTAATAAAAAGCTAATCTAAAAAGATGGGTCTTTAGTAAACCTTTAAAGCTATTAAAATTGGGCTCATTTCGTATTTGTGATGGTAACCCATTCCACAGTTTCAGTGCCGCAGCTAATAAAGCACGGTCACCCAATGTCTTTTTAGTTAAAGTTCTTGGCGTTTGAAGCATGATTCCCATTGCACACAATCTTAAATTGTATCTCTTTTCTTCCTTTTGGCTAATAAGTTCTTGTAGATATACTGGAGCTTGTCCATGAATCGCTTTAAAAGTAATTATAATGATCTTAAACTGAATCCTAAATTCTACTGGGAGCCAATGAAGCGTACGCAAAATTGGTGAAATGTGATAAAACCTTGGAATCCTAAAAATAAGTCTTGTTGCGGAATTCTGAAGCCGTTGTAACGTTGCTATTTGTTTGGCTGGTAACCCATACAGAATACTATTACAATAGTCAATGCGCCCAATTATTAGGGCATGGACAAGTGTCTGGGTTGCTTGGTTACTTAAATACTTTCTTATTCGTCTTACATTTGTAATGTAGTAATAGGCCGCTTTACACATTATTGATATTAACTTGAAGACTCATGTTACTATCTATCCATGTCCCTAAGTTCTTGACCAACTGAACAGGCAACACTTGAGCGTCCCCTACTGCAAGCCAGTCTGAGACCGATGGTCTATTAACTCGAACAACATGTCGACCGAGCATCGGTCGAGTATCAGTCAATATATCGGCCGACTGTCGGTCGACATATCAGCCGAGAGTATCGACCGATACTCGGTCGACAGATGCCTTAAGTACACATGATCCAAAAGGTTCATGACTTGAGAGTACTTTCATGGTTTTTTTTAAATATCCTTTGCACAATCTAAATGACCATGACTCATCACAGCTTGGTAGACAACATTTGAATTTTTTATGAGGAAAGCCTTTCTTTACGAAATCAGTCTCACTGAAAAAAAAATAAATATGAGCACATCCTGTTCTCCATGAGTCGAATGAAATAGAAAAAATGATTAAAAATTATAAAATAAAACCAATAAAAGGAACAAAAAATAGACTTATGAACTGGCCTTCAGTTCATGCTCTTAGTGATGTCCTTTCCACTAAAGTACAAGCTGGTGTAGGAATAATTTGCATTTCTGAGGTCACGTACACGAACACGTGCAGTGCTTGCTTGTGATTAATTTATATCAATTTATAAACTCACTTGTGTTTCCAAGGATGAATCTGCACGTACACAACAGCACCGCTTTTCACACAAAAGTCCTCCAATGTATTAACCAATGGAACCAGTACTTTATTCACATAACGCGACAAGTCCACCATACGAAGAAATAAACTCTCTTCGGGCAGACTTAAAATAGTCGACAAATGCTTTCTCAAATCACAGATCCTCGCAGAATTTCCCCTTTCCGGAGTTACGCTCAGAACTTGGCCAGTTTCCGTCACAACATTGATATAAAACAAAGTCTTGGAGTATTTCTGCTTGCAAGACAAATTGATGATGATTTTCGACTTAATCAAGTCCCCCAAGTAAATGTGGCTTCCATTTTTAAGTTCCACCAGTTTCGATCCATTTTGTGAAACATGGAGAATTTGATCGGACACTGACAGGCTAGTGACTTGTGAAATCTTTTCTTTGAGGCTTTCCGCAGTGTCCAAAGCGGTCACCTCAACAGGAATCCTCTTCGCATTTAGCAAATCGACGAAGATCTGCATTGTTCACTTCATTCATTACACCATGCCAAAGACACTAACTCGTTTCACGTGGTGTTAAATCAAAGCCGTGAAGAATGTCACTCTTTCTCGTAGGTGGAGATGCAACAAAGAAAGAAATCAGGAAATAGGCAATTAAACATTGCAACAAGATAAGATTTCCGCTTCTCTTGCTCGTCACACGTTATTTATCCTCCGCCATTTTTGCGGCATGGCGCTTGCATGACGTCATAGTTCGCGTCAAAAATACTGATGCCAAGGCGTTATGCCAATGGAAGAGCAATTTACCAGGCAATATAAAGCCGCGGCTACACGAGCGATTTTTTGCTTGCGATGGTGATGCGATTTTTTCAATTTTGTCGCGTCACCAGCGCGCGATGAAAATCGCAAGTGTAGCCACCCTTGAACGTCGTAAGAAAAAAATCGCGAGAAATTGAATGAGTTTAATTTTTCGCGATTCTTTTTCTACGATTTTTTGAGCTGTCGCATCACCTGTGCGAGGGTGGCTACACGGGTGATTTTCACTGCGCGCTGGTGACGCGACAATTTAAAAAAAAAAAAATCGCATCACCATCGCAAGCAAAAAATCGCTCGTGTAGCCGCGGCTTAAGGACATCGGAAATTAAAGCCGCGGCTACAATAGCGATTTTTTGCTCGCGCCGGTGATGCGATTTTTTCAAATTTTGTCGCGTCGCCAGCGCGCGATGAAAATCGCAAGTGTAGCCACCCTCGCGCAGGTGACGCGACAGCTGAAAAAATCGCAAGAGAAAAGTCACCAGAGTTGAAACTTTCGCGACAAAATCGCACAGATTGTTGGCCGTGTAGCTCGCGCTCTTCAGTTTATCACTCGTGTAGCCACCCTTGGCGCGCTGGCGACGCATCAAAGTTTGAAAAAATCGCATCACCGGCGCGAGCAAAAAATCGCTCGGCAGCGTATGGCAAGCCGTTTGTAGCAAAATTTAATCCTTGAAATATATGTTTAATCCACCAAATATTGGTTTAATTTAAACCTGTGAAAATTCATTCAATCCATAATCCACCAAATATTGGTTTAATTTAAACCAGTGAAAAGTCATTCAATCTAATCGTAAATATAAATTTTCATTCAATTCAATCTTTTGATTACTATGCCGAGCGCGGCCAAGACAAACTAGAGTAGGTTGAGTACGAGAGAGAGCACAGTTCTTTTGTAGCGACAACATGGCGAACGAAGAACATACTCGCCGAAGTTTCTTGCAGAAGTTTTAGATAAAGCGACAACCTTTTCAAGGTAATTTTGACGCGAAAACTGTAGAAGCGCATGCTGAAGTTCTTAATCAAACTATTAGTTTGGTTAGGTTGTATCTCGTAAGAATCATCACCGCTTTCTTCACAAAGACACTCAAATCCTTCTTTCACTTTCAGGCTCGATTCAGACGCCGTACTTTTCATGCGTCAAACCTAATGCATAAATTATTATATTACGTATTTAAGCAGTTTTACTCAGAACTAGAACTGGAACTGTATTAGCAACGCCTGCGGAATGGCAAATTAAGTTCGACCTCTGAACTAACAGGCGGAATTTTGAGGGGGCATGATGGTCCAGCGGTTAGGGTGATGGATTTCAATGCAGTTGCCCCGGGTTCAAATCCCGCTCTGGCCGCTAGCTGGTCCTGTTCTGGGTAGTCCCTGGTTCACGTCCACAGTCATCCTTGTAAATAGCCAACTGCTTTGCCTCCGGGCAGTTGGGATTCTTATCATGTTGAGTTTATTTGCATTATTTGTGTCTAGCCTATTTGTGGGCCGCAGTGGAAACTACTGGGCTACCAGTAATTGTGTCACCCCTATAAAGTGGTATTATTATTATTATTATTATTATTATTATTATTATTATTATTATAGTTATTATCATCATCATTATCATCATCATCATCATCATCATCATCATCATTATTATTATTAATTTTGTTAATTTGAATTAAGTTCCGCTCATGAAAAGTTCGGCATCTGAATCAGGCCTCACGCACAACAGTCCTTGCCCAGCCATTTTCTTCACCACAGAGAAGTGTTGTGTGACATCCCAAAACAAAAAACACGTCTGCGAAGGAGACTATGACAGACAGACAGACACATTTTTATTTCAACACGGAGTTTCTTCAGTTGCATGGAATTGGTTTCCAAGAAAGCCGTGCATGCAATAAAATATCATAAGACGTACTGAATAAAAATTACATGAATAACAAGTAAACAAAAACTAATAAGAAGTATTAATTGATGTCATGGAGACCGAGTGTGAATAAAGATTTCCTAAAGACTTCAAGAGACGGTTCTGTTTTAATCGCAGATGGAAGGGAATTCCATAACTTACCACCACAGTATGAAAACCTTTTCTTTAAGTTTGCGGTGTTGGGCTTTTGAAGTGCTAAATTAAACTTAGAGTCTCTGAGGTTATAAGCAGTACTGTCACGAACTAAGGCGAAATGCCTCAGTGAGGTACTCAGGAGCTTTGTTTTGCTTTGTTGTGTAGTGAAGTACTCAGGAGCTTTGTTGTGCATGATGGAGAAGACAGAAGATAAAATTAAACGTGTAGCTCAAATGTTGGAAAATGCCTCGAATATCCCTCGGGGAAGAGCATCGACGGCAAATTCCCAGATGCAACAGGCTTCAGGTTCCAACAATCAGGCTTGAAGTTGCACTAGCGCACTGATACTTCTGTACAGAGATCACTGGATCATGCTACAAACACAATGTGTGATCAGAAACAGCACATCTAGTGGGACCTATCGTCTGAATCGGTCAGAGAGGCTACGAGCTACTGCCCCGTTTATCAATCGAAATTAAGACTCAATAAATAATAATGAGGCCTCTGTCACTTGAGTGGTTTTCAGGGGAGGGAGGGGTCCTCTAAAAATTCTCGGCGAAGAGCATAACTTAAAACGGGAATCGGTTATTGCCAATGTATGATAATGCTGGACGAGTCGAGGAAGATAATGAAGAGTCTGTCAAAAATGCTATCAAGGAATCTTTTGGCAAGAAATTTCCCACCATACGAGCAAACGACTTCGAATTCGTTAAATTGCATCAAAAGAAAATATCAAGGTTGTTATTACCGTACTCTGTGGTGAAGAAAATGGCTGGGCAAGGACTGCTGTACGTGAAAGTGAAAGAAGGATTCGAGTGTCTTTGTGAAGAAAGCGGTGATGATTCTTACGAGATACAACCTAACCAAACTAATAGTTTGATTAAGAACTTCAGCATGCGCTTCTACAGTTTTCGCGTCAAAATTACCTTGAAAAGGTTGTCGCTTTTATCTAAAACCTCTGCAAGAAACTTCGGCGAGTATGTTCTTCGTTCGCCATGTTGTCGCTACAAAAGAACTGTGCTCTCTCTCGTACTCAACCTACTCTAGTTTGTCTTGGCCGCGCTCGGCCCAGGAAGATTGAATAAAATTTTCCGGTTTAAAAAAGGCCATGTTACACGAGGCAATTTTTCTTGCAACTCGCAACGCAACAAACGTTGCGTTGCAAGTTGCGAGAAAAAATTCACGTGTAACACCCCATTTTGCAACTGCAATTGTTGCGTTGCGAGTTGCGAGAAAAGTAGAACGACCCTCTACTTTTCGCAACGTTGCGAGACAAGTTGCTTGCGTGTGACATCCCCTCTGCAACTCGCAACAACAATTTTGTCAGAATGGGCCAATCAGAGCTCATCTTTCGCTCGCGAGAGATTTCAAGATAGCGTCCGCCATCTTGTTTGTTATTGTGCGCGTTGCAAGTTGCGAAAAAAGTTGCCAACGTGTAACATACCCTCTGCAACTTGAAAGGTTTTTTATTCGTCATTGTTGCGTTGCGAGTTGCAAGAAAAATTGCCTCGTGTAACATTGCCTTAAGGTGGCCGAACACAGTTTTCGCGCGCGCTCTCAAGTCGTTGGTGCTGATGCGAGGCAGCGCGCGCACAAGGATAAGACAACAACAAACATGGCGCCGAAAGAGTGATGAGTTTTTTCTTCTAAGGCGGTTTTATATGAGGCATTTTTCTTCTTAAAATGATAGTGTGTTGTAAACTTAAGTCTTGTTAGAATGGTATGTCAGAAAAAGTCAAATTTGGAAGGTTTTTCAGTGTTACCGTCAGAACCGTGAGAACCCACTGAGAAAGACTGAGAACCCACTTAAATGCAGCGCATGCGTAGTTAGTTAAAAAATTGAGATTGAACTCTTTCAGGTCCAGTCTCCGAAATACGCGTATTTCTCGAAAACTGCCCGTTAGAATTTTACGAAATTTGGCCGGAAAATACTTCAGGAAACAAGAAAGTAGGTTATTGCAACAATTCTGAAATTTAACAGAGGAAGTTGTAAATAATGGAGCTATCTTTCAAGGACGGATAGCTAAAAATCGGTCTGTTAAAGTATCATTAGAATAGTGTCTACATGTGAGTATTGTGACAAGTTTGTTTCAGGCAAATGATAGAGAAAATCTAACGACTGAATTTTCCGCAAATATAAAAAGCCCGATTTTAAATTGATGTTTACATCCAGTCATGTTACCATGGCAACAGCGCACACGTCAACATAACTTTCAAAATTCGAAAGTCTATCCTTTTAACTCATGTCCTGCCAATTTTGGGACCTAGAGTTCAACGGTTTCAGAATAAAAGGCAAATGTTACACAGGTTTCAAAAACTGTGTAAAACTGTGTTCGGCCACCTTAAACAGATATTTCAAGGTGTGGATTGAATCAAAACTCAAGGCATTGGATTAAATGATAATAATCAAAAGATTGAATTGAATGAAAATTTATATTTACGATTAGATTGAATGACTTTTCACTGGTTTAAATTAAACCAATATTTGGTGGATTATGGATTGAATGAATTTTCACAGGTTTAAATTAAACCAATATTTGATGGATTATGGATTGCATGAATTTTCACTAGTTTAAATTAAACCAATATTTGGTGGATTAAACATATATTTCAAGGATTAAATTTTGCTACAAACGGCTTGCCATAGCAGCGGCTACACGAGCGATTTTTCGCTCGCGCCGGTGATGCGATTTTTTCAATTTTGTTGAGTCCCCAGCGCGCGATGAAAATCGCAAGTGTAGCCACCCTTGAACTGGCAACGCAACAGGTAAAACATCGCAAGAAAAAAATAGCGAGAAATTGAACGATTTTAACTTTTCGCGATTCTTTTTCTGCGATTTTTTGAGCTGTCGCATCACCTGTGCGAGGGTGGCTACACGGGGGATTTTCACCGCGCGCCGGCGACGCGACAATTTTCCAAAAAAATCACATCACCATCGCAAGCAAAAAATCGCTCGTGTAGCCGCGGCTTTCACGAGCGATTTTTCACTCGCGCCGGCGATGCGATTTTTTCAATTTTGTCGCGCCGCCAGCGCGCGATGAAAGTCGCAAGTGTAGCCACCCTTGAACTAGCAACGCAACAGGTAAAAAATAGCAAGAAAAATATCACGAAAAATTGAATGATTTTAACTTTTCGCGATTCTTTTTCTGTGATTTTTTGAGCTGTCGCGGTGGCTACACGGGTGATTTTCACCGCGCGCTGGCGACGCGACAATTTTCCAAAAAAATCGCATCACCATCGCAAGCAAAAAATGGCTCGTGTAGCCGCGGCTTTAGAAGAAACCTACAACAGATACAATTGTCATCTTCTTATGACTGCAGCTGTGATTTTTGTAAATAGACGGCCTAATTACCCATATTTTCTCTTTTTTATATATATATTTATTTACTATCTTAATTTATCTAATTAACTATTTAATTAGGTAATCGAGTCATTCTATTTTATCATATTTATTTCTTATTATTATTATTATTATTATTATTTTATTTTTTATCTGTATATTTATATAAAATATCACATTGTAATTCTTTTTAATTCTTTTTAATACGTTTTTTAATACGTTTTGTTTGCTTTTTTTGTTCAACTGTTTGGTTTAGAAACTGTTTTTGTGCTTTTCTTTCAGTCTACATATATAGATTTTGCTTTTTGCTGAGGTTTAGATTGCACGTGAAGTTTTGTTTAATTATGCTTACAAAGGCAATTTTATCTTTAAA
>JAEMWC010000246.1:655000-690000 GCA_016490735.1 Pachyseris speciosa | reverse complement strand
TTATTTAAATTTCTATGGAAAGGTACGGATAAAGTCACCCGAGCGTCGACAATAAATGATTTTGAACATGGAGGCTTAAGAATGATTGATATTGATAGTATGATCGTATCTCTAAGATTAGCATGGTTAAAAAGAATATTTAATGAAAATGGTGGAACATGGAAAAGCTACCTAGGTTATCTCCTGGAACGCTCCGGTGGCTTATTCTTCATTAACTGTAATTATGATTTAAAAGATTATCCAAAATTTTCTCAATTCTATCATGAACTTCTGAGTTGGTGGGCACATTTTCGAAACACTTTTGATTCAAAACGTGATTGGTGTCATATAATTTGGAATAATAAAGAGATACGCATTGGGAATAAACCTGTTTACTATAAAAAATATTTTGAATCTGGTATAATTTTTGTTAAGGATCTGTTATTTCATTTGAATATTGAAGAGTCATTTAACTGCATTAAACGCAAATTTAGCAAAACGAATCTTTTAATGTGGGCAGGACTTCGTCATTCTATACCAATGAACCTTAAATTAGATACCCCTCAGAATTCTCTGGCACCCACTCCAATTCTAAAAATAAAAAATAACACTTTTGATGTAACAAAAAAGAAATCAAGAGATTATTATAATTTGTTAATCAGTAATAAGGCTCAATTTCCGAATGCTACTAAAAATTTAAGAAGTGATTTCCATTTGTCTACTGACCAGCTGAAGCAAGTCTTTAGACTTCCTCACAGCGTTGCTTTTGAACCATACGTGAAAGCTTTTCAATACAAAATATTAAACTCAATTTTATTCACTAATGTTAAATTGCACAAAATTGGTTTCATAGAGAGTGACCTCTGTAGTTTTTGTGAGACAGTACCTGAGACTTTACACCATTTACTTTTTCAATGTAGTCATTCAAGGCTGTTTTGGTCCAACTTCGAATGGTATTGGCTCTCTTTAACGAATGACAAGATCCAGTTATCTCTTCAAGATGTAGTAGTTGGAATAATTTCCTCTCAATACTCTTCACTTCTAAACCTTCTAAATTTTTTTATTATCATTGGAAAATTGTATCTATGGGACTGCAGGAGAGATCACGTGCACCCTGACTTACAGAGATTTAAGGTCAGACTGAAATTGAAGTATGAAATTGAACGTTTTATAAGTTTAAAAAATAAGAATTATAATATTTTTAAAAAGAAATGGATCTTTCCACCTTCTTTGTTATTCAACCAAGTATAAATGTAAGTATATGTATATATATATATATATGTATATATATATATTTTTTGTTTGGTTCTGGCGTAGTGTAATCTTGTATCCTTTTAGCGTTTTAGTTTTGTTTGACTAGTTATATGTATATATATTTTGCGTAATGTAATCTCGTTTCCTTTTAGCTTGTTAGTTTTGTTTCATTAGTAATTATTGTAACGCAAGTATTGTAGAATAGTGTAAATTGTCAATTGTAATGTTTTGTAATCTGAACTACTGTAATTATTGTAAAGCAGTTTTGTTTTTGTTACAATAAACTATAAAGTTGTTGGAAAAAAAAAAAAAAAAAAAAAAAAAAAAAAACATTGTAATTCTTAATTCATTTTCTATGGCACAATTTAACTTAAACGAGCCTTCGCTCATGTGGGATATGTGAATTACTTACTTTTACTTGTTCCCAGAGGACCCTGGGAACGAGGTTGAGGGCAGAGACGATCCCCGGAGACGATCATTAAGATCCATAAGACGATCTAGTCAAATTTCCCTCGATCTCTTGAATTTGGACAATGGAAATATTGTATAACCTCAAAATTTCATAGACCTTAAGGGCACCGGAAATGAATTTCCTTTTCAACGTTTTCGTGAGCATTCTGGGAAAACGTGCATTGTCACATACCAGTCATACCACTTTTCACGAATCATAAGTCGACAAATTTCAGTAGCAATCAAGGAGAAAATTTAGTCGAGTGTTTATCTAATGCTGTTTCCTGTTCTCCACGCATTTAGGCGATCATAAAAGGGATAATCGTGTCTACTAACACAGTCTTCTTAATTAAGACAACTGATACAGTTTCATCTGTTGAGAGTATGAAACCATGCAGTATATATTTACTTATTTTTTACTCACAATCAATCTCCTACCGAGAGCCCTCAGGCTCTTTGGCCAGCAGTTAGTCACCCGGAGAGGGTAGGTACGTCCTTAGTCATCCTTAGCCGTACTTTAGCGTCCTTAGTCGTCCTTAGCCGTACTTTAGCGTCCTTACTCGTCCTTAGCTGTACTTTCGCGTCCTTAGTCACCCTTAGCTGTACTTACGCGTCCTTAGCCGTACTTAAGCGTCCTTAGTCATCCTTAGCCGTACTTTAGCCGCCTTAGTGGTCCTTAGCTGTACTTGAGCGTCCTTAGTCATCCTTAGCCGTACTATAGTGTCCTTAGTCGTCCTTAGCTGTACTTTCGCGTCCTTAGTCGTCCTTACCTGTAGTTAAGCGTCCTTAGTCATCCTTAGCCGTACTTAAGCGTCCTTAGTCGTCCTTACCTGTAGTTAAGCGTCCTTAGTCATCCTTAGCCGTACTTAAGCGTTCTTAGTCGTCCTTACCTGTACTGAAGCGTCCTTAGTCATCCTTAACCTTACATTAGCGTCCTTACTCGTCCTTAGCCGTACTTAAGCGTCCTTAGTCATCCTTAGCATTACTTTAGCGTCCTTAGTGATCCTTAGCCGTACTTAAGCGTCCTTAGTCATCCTTAGCATTACTTTAGCGTCCTTAGTGATCCTTAGCCGTACTTAAGCGTTCTTAGTCGTCCTTACCTGTACTGAAGCGTCCTTAGTCATCCTTAACCTTACATTAGCGTCCTTAGTCGTCCTTAGCCGTACTTAAGCGTCCTTAGTCATCCTTAGCATTACTTTAGCGTCCTTAGTGATCCTTAGCTGTACTTTAGCGTCCTAAGTCATCCTTAGCCGTACTTTAGCGTCCTTAATCATCCTTAGCTGCACTTACGCGTCCCTAGCTGTACTTAAGCGTCCTTAGTCATCCTTAGCCGTACTTTAGCGTCCATAGTCGTCCTTAGCCGTACTTTAGCGTCCTTAGTCGTCCTTACCTGTAGTTAAGCGTCCTTAGTCATCCTTAGCCGTACTTAAGCGTCCTTAGTCGTCGTTAGCCGTACTTAAGCGTTCTTAGTCGTCCTTACCTGTACTGAAGCGTCCTTAGTCATCCTTAACCTTACATTAGCGTCCTTAGTCGTCCTTAGCCGTACTTAAGCGTCCTTAGTCATCCTTAGCATTACTTTAGCGTCCTTAGTCATCCTTAGCCGTACTTAAGCGTTCTTAGTCGTCCTTACCTGTACTGAAGCGTCCTTAGTCATCCTTAACCTTACATTACCGTCCTTAGTCGTCCTTAGCCGTACTTAAGCGTCCTTAGTCATCCTTAGCATTACTTTAGCGTCCTTAGTGATCCTTAGCTGTACTTTAGCGTCCTAAGTCATCCTTAGCCGTACTTTAGCGTCCTTAATCATCCTTAGCTGTACTTACGCGTCCCTAGCTGTACTTAAGCGTCCTTAGTCATCCTTAGCCGTACTTTAGCGTCCATAGTCGTCCTTAGCCGTACTTTAGCGTCCTTAGTCGTCCTTACCTGTAGTTAAGCGTCCTTAGTCGTCCTTAGCTATACTTAAGCGTCCTTAATCGTCCTTAGCTGTACTTACGCGTCCCTAGCTGTACTTTAGCGTCCTTAGTCATCCTTAGCTGTACTTAAGCGTCCTTAGTCATCCTTAGCCGTACTTTAGCGTCCTTAGTCATCCTTAGCCGTACTTTAGCGTCCTTAGTCACCCTTAGCTGTACTTTAGCGTCCTTAGTCGTCCTTAGCCGTACTTAAGCGTCCTTAGTCATCCTTAGCATTACTTTAGCGTCTTTAGTGATCCTTAGCATTACTTCAGCGTCCTTAGTCATCCTTAGCCGTACTTTAGCGTCCTTAATCATCCTTAGCTGTACTTACGCGTCCTTAGCTGTACTTAAGCGTCCTTAGTCATCCTTAGCCGTACTTTAGCGTCCTTAGTCACCCTTAGCTGTTCTTTAGCGTCCTTAGTCGTCCTTAGCCGTACTTAAGCGTCCTTAGTCATCCTTAGCATTACTTTAGCGTCCTTAGTCATCCTTAGCATTACTTTAGCGTCCTTAGTCATCCTTAGCCGTACTTTAGCGTCCTTAATCATCCTTAGCTGTACTTACGCGTCCTTAGCTGTACTTAAGCGTCCTTAGTCATCCTTAGCCGTACTTAAGCGTCCTTAGTCGTCCTTAGCATTACTTTAGCGTCCTTAGTGATCCTTAGCTGTACTTTAGCGTCCTAACTCATCCTTAGCAGTACTTTAGCGTCCTTAGTCATCCTTAGCTGTACTTACGCGTCCTTAGCTATACTTAAGCGTCCTTAGTCATCCTTAGCCGTACTTTAGCGTCCTCAGTCGTCCTTAGCTGTACTTAAGCGTCCTTAGCCATCCTTAGCCGTACTTTAGCGTCCTTAGCCATCCTTAGCCGTACTTTAGCGTCCTTAGACATCCTTAGCCGTACTTTAGCGTCCTTAGTCATCCTTAGCTGTACTTAAGCGTCCTTAGACATCCTTAGCCGTACTTTAGCGTCCTTAGTCATCCTTAGCTGTACTTAAGCGTCCTTAGACATCCTTAGCCGTACTTTACCGTCCTTAGTCATCCTTAGCTGTTCTTTAGCGTTCGTAGTCATCCTTAGTCGTACTTTAGCGTCCTTAAATGAATAAATGGGATTAGTTTCTAAAGAAACTGTGGTGCTGCGTCGGTGGAGGAGTGAAACACGAAAATTTGGTTTATCAACGGAGTTGATAATGTAAATTGACCACCGTACGGGGATTCGGTGGTGTACGGTGGTCAATTTACATTATCAACTCCGTTGATAAACCAAACCTTAGAGTCCTTAGTCGTCCTTAGCCGTACTTAAGCGTCCTTAGTCGTCCTTAGCTGCACTTAGGCGTCCTTAGTCATCCTTAGCCGTACTTTAGCGTCCTCAGTCGTCCTTAGCTGTACGTTAGCGTCCTTAGTCACCCTTAGCTGTACTTACGCGTCCTTAGCTGTACGTAAGCGTCCCTAGTCATCCTTAGCCGTACTTTAGCGTCCTTAGTGGTCCTTAGCTGTACTTAAGCGTCCTTAGTCGTCGTTAGCTGTACTTAAGCGTCCTTAGTCGTGCTTAGCTGTACTTTAGCGTCGTTAGTCACCCTTAGCTGTACTTACGCGTCCTTAGCTGTACTTAAGCGTCCTTAGTCATCCTTAACTTAGCCGTACTTTAGCGTTCTTAATCATCCTTAGCTCTACTTAAGCGTCCTTAGTGGTCCTTACCTGTACTTAAGTGTCCTTAGCCATCCTTAGCCGTACTTTAGCGTCCTTAGTCATCCCTAGCCGTACTTTTGCGGCCTCTGTGGTCCTTAGCTGTACTTGAGCGTCCTTAGTCATCCTTAGCCGTACTTTAGCGTCCTTAGTCGTCCTTAGCTGTACTTTAGCGTCCTTAGTCGTCCTTAGCTGTAGTTAAGCGTCCTTAGTCATCCTTAGCCGTACTTAAGCGTCCTTAGTCATCCTTAGCCGTACTTTTGCGTTCTTAGTCGTCCTTAGCTGTACTGAAGCGTCCTTAGTCAGCCTTTGCCTTGCTTTAGCGTCCTTAGTCGTCCTTAGCCGTACTTAAGCGTCCTTAGTCATCCTTAGCATTACTTTAGCGTCCTTAGTCATCCTTAGCTGTTCTTTAGCGTCCTTAGTCATCCTTAGCAGTTCTTTAGCGTCCTTAGTCATCCTTAGCTGTACTTAAGCGTCCCTAGTCATCCTTAGCCGTGCTTTAGCGTCCTTAGCCGTACTTTAGCGTCCTTAGTCATCTTTAGCCGTACTTTAGCCGTACTTTAGCGTCCTTAGTCATCCTTAACCGTACCTTAGCGTCCTTAGTCATCCTTAGCGGTACTTTAGCGTCCTTAGTCGTCCTTAGCTGTACTTAAGGTGGCCGAACACAGTTTTCAAGTGCTTATGCCTAATTCACCATTACTTTTAAACTATTTATGCTTTGGCGCCAGTTTTTTGCAAGAGTCAAGATTAACCACAGAAGTATTTATTCTCGCATTTTGGCTAGTGTGTGTGCTGTTGCCATGGCAACGGAGTTGGTTAAAAACAAGGCTTATAAAATGGTTTTTGTCTATTTAAAAAACATCCAGTCGTTAGATTGTTTTCATCGTTTGCCCACTACGAATTGACATTAAATCCCTTCTGTCAACACTGTTCTAATAACATTTTGACATAGGCGATTTTCGTAATTCGCCGTAAATCGTTTTCTGTATTATTGAAAAGTCCCTATGTCAAAATTCAGATTTTTCGTGATAGATCATTCGCGTGGTTTGTGAGCTATTTTTTTTGCCAAATTTCTTGAAATTCTAACGACTGGATCGTTAGAAATCGGCGAGTTTCTGCAAGAGCAGTCGGTCTCAATTTTTCGAGCAACTGAACTGCGCATGCGTTGCATTTAACTGGGTTCTTTCGATATTGAAAAATCCGAGAAATGCTGAGTTCTTTGCATCGTTACCTTTTCTAACATACCTTTGTTATTAAAGACTAAAGCCATCAACACACTGTGTTTAATTACGAATATAAATAGCAAAGATAGAGCGGGCATGAGCCCAAAAAATGATCGCTGTATCAACGGCATGTTTGTTTTTGCAATCCTCGTGCACGTGCTGAATCGCATCAGCAAGAGCGCGCGCGTAAACTGTGTTCAGCCACCTTAAGCGTCCTTAGTCATCCTTAGCCGTACTTTTGTTTTCTTAGTCATCTTTAGCTGTACTTAACCGTCCTTCGTCATCCCTAGCGGTATTTTAGCATCCTTAGTCATCCTTAGCTGTACTTTAGCGTCCTTATTCATTCCTAGCCGTACTTTAGCGTCCTTAGTCATCCTTAACTATACTACATAGCGTCAAGTTAATGATGCAAGATGACCTTTCTCTGATGAATTACCGTGTCGCTTATCAGTATTCTCTTAATGGTATTACATCTGTGAGGATGGCGTTAAAAACTTGAATTCAGGCTGCAGTTAGCTTCCTGTTTACAATCTATACTTTTTGGCTGTTGTGTTAATGTTTTTTATTCACTACAATTCATGGCAACTTATACTACTAACGAGAAACCCCATACAAGGCGCAACACCGTAAATACCATTTACATGAAAAAACTTAAGTGATATAAACATCATATTCTAAATACAATTAAAAATGCGAAACAATCAAGCGCAATGTGCACAAATCGACTAGACCTGACAGTTCCATCGACAGACTAAAAATTACCAGGCCGGTCCAGAAACCTTGCAACACCACGCCTAAATGAGTGTACATTGTGACTAAGGCGAATAATGCGAACCTCGTACGGTAGACGGTTTCAGCTATCCACGATTCTGTTAAAATATGAGTTTTTAAAACCGGTAGTTCTAGCAAAGTTTTTTATTTAATTTCAAACGGTCAAGACTCCGAAAGGTATAACGATCGTCAAGACAATAAAAATTTAGGAAACTACTAAAATCTACATTAAAATAACCATTCAAAACTTTATTCAAAAAAAGCAACATCAGCTATAAAGCGTCTTTGCTCAAGATACACGAGTCGTAATTACTATCAGATTTCAAAATGAACTGACTTTGTGGCTCTCCTCTGCACACGTTCAATTAGGGTTTTCCGATATAACGGAAAATTCAATTAAAGGTAACGTATTTTTCCGCCTATTGAAAAAGTTATTGAAATCACTTAGTTATCCCATTGAATGTGCACTTATCTGCTTTCTTGTTTTGTCTGTTTCACTATCCCTTAGTCTACTGTAGTCTACATTGTCAATAGCTATTCTTAGATTAAAACGAAGTTGCCGACAAGTAAAGTCAAATATTGGGTCTGACCTATATATAGGGATTGAACACCGTTTCCCGCCGTATTTACGTAATAGTTGAGCTGACTGATGTTTGAAGATGGGTTAACTGTCGAACGTGTTCAGGCACATTATTTTATGTAGTCCGGGCCAAAGCAAATACTAACCCCTTATGATGATTAGCAGGCGTAACCCAGCAAGTCAAGAATGGGTAAAGGAGTGGTGAGGTGAAGCGAACCGCCTATAAAGTGTTAAACCAAGACAACTCATGAATAGTGGGCTTACAATCTTCTGAATCTTGCATATTCTGGGTTTCTTTTCAATGGAAGAAAGCACATCATTCGTAGCGGAGCTCCGGCGGCCCGAAGGGCCGCCAAGCGGAGCACCATACCTATAGAAACCCGTCAACTGCTTTTCTCATGGTAAAAATGGCTAGCGATACTGCTCGTGGGCGCGTACGCACGACGACGACGACGGAGTCGCCCAATAATTAATAATATCCTAATAATAATAATAATAATCCAACATGGCGGCTATACTCCACCTGGCCAAGCTGACCAGCTACTTTACAGCGTACGCCTTTGATACTGAACATCCATCTTACAGCCAATTGACACCTGTCAAAACAAGGTATCCGCTGACCAGTGTCACGTGACCATATCGCGCGCTCAAGTTAAGACCTCATCGAGGTCAGCTGTTTTTTTTTAAGTTGACCGCTCACCAGGTACTTGCTTTCGATTGGATCGCAGGCTCAAGCCAGGTGTGGGACACCCAAACCAAATCGAGGCTTTTAAATTTTTCGCGCGCTTTCTGCGGCTCGTAATTTCACATTCAGTTGGTTTCTTTATTTTGAGCAAAACAACTTCATCTTCTTCGATCGAAGTTTGGCTTTCGCATAAAAATCAAGAACTTGTCAAAAGATACTCCGGAAGGTGAATTTTCAAGTGATTAAAGGAAGGACGAAAGATTTTTCTCAGGAAAACTTGGATCGATTGTGCGGTTGAAAACAGTATAATTCAACGCTTCAAGGGCTTTCACTTCACAGCGGCATCTTGCATCTCACCAAGAAAAGTCACTTAACAGTTCACCGGTATTAATGGCAGGAATGAGTAGCTCAAACTCTGTGGAAGAAGCTCTTTCTTTGGACAAACCGTTTGCTATTTTTGCGGATGCTTGTTTTTACTTTACTGAAGCTTACGTGTTTTCAAGTGGTCGAAACCTATACAACACAGCGCAGGACTGTGAGGTAAATTAAATAAATAGAAGCTTAACATTTGGTTTAATCGTTGTTACTTTTGTTCAGGGATGAAACTTGTATTTTTCTCTCGAATGGATGTAAATAACAATCATCTGTACTCGTTTTGGACGCAAAGAAGTAGTTGAATTGTTTGTTTGTTTTGTTACGTTATTTTCTTTGCAAGCGAACGAGTGTTTTTACTCGGCTTGGCTGACTGTTTTTCGACCTTGGTACCTCAACAGCGTTAAGAAACTTTTGCCCTTATCTTAATAACACGTAATCACAATGAGTCCTCGTAAAATTAAGCATTAAAGGCGGAAACTCAAGCTCGAGTGAAAAAGAAAGCCGATCAAATGCATGTGCATGTGCACGTCTCAAAATCTGACATAAAGTTGTCAAAATGCTGTCAAAAATGTCAAAGACCAGCGCGCTTCACTCGTCCTTTTAAAATGTTTTAGAGATCTTCATCGAAAGCGGTCTGTAAACAGAAACATTAAGTTTCGCCGTCTATAAACATGCTGTTTTAATTTGTTTGAAACGGTAAGAATCAGCGTTTAGATGTTAAAAACACCGAAATGGATTGACTGGCTGGGCTGGCTTTGATAATTTTTATAGTGAACGGGTCTGCGAGAGAAATGCTGGTGTGGTTTGGCAAGCGATTTCTTCGTTAACTTGAAGACGCTTTGCCACTGAGAAACATTAATTGAAGAAGGTTCTTCGGAAGACATGGGAAGTACCAGTAAAATTATCAAAGCTCTTTAGCGTTTTGTGTCAGCCAAGGAAAGATTTTGTGGGAAGTGGCGCTATTATTCAGCTCTGTCGCGTTCCGAGTGATTGCTGCCTCAGTGATTCCTGTTGACTGCTCTAAACGATCAGGTGTGGATCTCTTTTTTGTCTTTTCTACGGACATTTATGTCAAAATTGCTAAGCAATTTGTCTAATTTCTCCACCTTCTCCAAGAATCTTCGAAGAAATATTAGCGGAGCTCCAGCGGCCCGAAGGGCCGCGAAGCGGAGCACCATACCTATAGAAACCCGTCAACTGCTTTTCTCATGGTAAAAATGGCTAGCGGTATTCCTCGTGGGCCCGCACGACGACGACGACGACGACGACGACGACGACGGTGGAGTTGCCCAATAACTAATAATATCCTAATAATAATCATAATAATCCAACATGGCGGCCATACTCCACCTGGCCCAGCTGACCAGCTAGTTTACAGCGTACGTCTTTGATACTGGACATCCATCTTATAACCAATAGAGTACTAAAGTGTGACGTCACGCCCCATGGCAACGAGATTTTCAGTTCTAAACAAAATTTTTGAAGCCTAGCAACGCTACTGCGAGGCAATTAAGTTTGCGTTGACGTACCGTTGTAAGGTTATAACCATCAAAGATTTCTTCAATGAATCGATTTATGGTTTTGTTTTGAATCTGAGACACCCAACGAACCTTTGAAGCTGTTGAAAAAGGAATATTACTTTTTAACTGTGTAGAATAAACGCCGGGATTGAAAGACCGTGATGGTTGAATGTTTTGCTCCAGGCTGCAATCACCATTCAGAATCACATACGTGCAAATTCTTCTCGTTTCCAAATAAAATCAAGAAAAAGTCCGAATACCAACGATGGATTCGACTAATAAGGTAAGATAAATTTATATTTCTTTGAGTAAAACGTAGGCTTCAGCCATCAAATTTTGTTTTTAAAGCGCCGTGTTTGATCGTTCAGCTTAAACACGCGGCCTACGCGGCTTCTCTCTGTCTGTGTAGTTGTTGGAGGGTTTTCTTTTTTTTTTTTACCGCAAAAAATTAAATAATTTTGTTTACCGCTAGTTCTGTGAGTATAAAAGAACGATTTCCATCACATACATGTATTTACAAAGTGTTTTAGAAGCTGTCTCTAATCTAGTGTTGATTTAGGTTTGCGTATTGACGTATATTAACGTGGTAAGAACTGACTGAATAGTTTTGTTTGCTTTTATAAAAACGTACGTTGGAGAAAACCTGTTAACTTCCACCCAGTCCCAGATGATGTGTTTTTTTCCTAGGTGGTTACACTCAATCGGTGAAAACTTCCTGATGCGTTAAAACAAAAACAAAAAAATCGTGCATTTAAAACTGTGCTAGTTTTGACTTAAGTGAAGATTTGCTCACAGAGATGGGATCAGTTTCTCACTCATTGGATTAATTTTAAAACAGTAAAATTAAAAACAGTTTAGAGTTTGGTTTCAGGTAGTGTATCGATATTGTAAGGCTCAATCTTCCTTTGATTTCGGCTATGAACGATTCATAACTTCTTCCTAGAAACTTCGGTTTTTCGCGTGGAAAGTTAACTACCGTTTTTATTCTTGTAACAGGAGGGAAGACAGAGAGCCTAGTGGGCATTCCAGAATTTGCAGCTGCCATTTTCGAGACGGAAACAAATCTGCTGGTCCAGAAATCTACTCCCGAAATTCTGATAAACTGTTTCCATCAGAAATGTCACCCCCACAAAAGAAGAAAAAGCAGAGTGCTCCTGTGAAAGAGGATGTGGTAAAGAAGATATGGTAAGGAAGATATGGTCCGAAAACAGGAAGAGGTCACCCTTGAAGAACTGAAACCTCCAACTGATAAGATTATTCTTGAGGCCGAACTTGATCTTGCAAAAAGACAAATGAAGCAGCAGGAATGCAATGCCCAGTACCAAAGATCGCATTACTCAGCTTCTACTCTCAGTGCAGACGTTATACGTATGGAGACTGGACTTCCAACAAAGGAGGTTTTCCAGATTGTTGTAAACTATGCTTCTAGATTTAGGGACTCCATGTCGTACTACGCAGGTTGGAAAGTAGAGTCAATGCTGTTTGAAGATCAAATCTTAATCACGTTAATGAATTTGAGACAAAATTATACTAATCTCCACCTAGCTCAACTTTACTCTTGTAGTGTCACAACAATTTCTAATATTGTGACAACGTTCGTTCATGTGTTACATAATATTTTGTTTAAGGACGTGATGACATCCATTCCTACTAGGGAGAAAAACAAGTTATGTTCACCGTCATCTTTCTCAATGTTTAGCAGCTGCAGAATAGTCATTGACTGTACTGACATAGAAATTGCAACACCCTGTCTCATGAGCCAACAAAATGCAACCTACTCAAGTTACAGGGGAATGAATTCTTTTAAAGTTATAATGGGGGTTGCGCCCAATGCAGTCATTACATATGTTAGTAACCTATATCCAGGGTCAATATCAGATAAGGAAATAGTCCGTCAATCGGGGCTACTCAATCATATGGTACCAGGTGATTTGATCCTCACCGATAAAGGTTTTTTAATACAGGACATTGTTCCAAAAGGCGTTTCTGTAAATATTCCCCCGTTTTTAGAAAATGGAAAGTTTACAGAGAGTGAAGTTAAGGCAACCAAAAACATTGCGAAATGCAGAATTCATGTTGAAAGGGCTAATGCCCGGTTGAAAGATTTCAAAATTCTCAGTTTTGTTCCCCCTTACTTAAGATGCTATGCTGACAAAGTATTTCAGCTCTCTGCTGCACTTGTAAATCTACAATTCCCATTAATAAAGGAAGGGTGTGAGGGGACAGAATTTGAGTAAATATAAACATATGTCAATTTTAAACTCAGGGATAAACATTAATGAACCTCTCCTATATTTAATAAAATGTTATTCAGAACAAAGTCAATTTTCCAGCCTTTAAAGATTGTACTGGTGGTAGAAATATAACGTCATTAGCTCCAAATAAAGGTTATCAGCAAGCCTCACAGTTCCCCCTCGACAATTTTTGGGAAAATACGCTTAAAATGGAAGTCCCTGAGTTTTTCCAGGTTTCTTACCCAACTGGGATCCTTCGCAATTTGAATAATGATACACCAATTGTTTGTCCACACAACGAAATAACAAAAACGTCTCTTCGCTAAGTACATTTGTCCTTGGACCTGATGGTAGTAATCGTGATCAGTTTTTTAAGTGAGAACGATCCATCCTCCCCTTTCTCCAGGCAAAACGTTTTGCTTTTCAAGGCGTCTTCAATGCTCTCATTTCTGTGTGTGTAACTGCATTTTGCCTCCAAAACGTGTTCTTCTCCTACTAAACCATCAGGAGAGGCCCCAAGAGCCCCAGACTCGTCTAACCATACCCCAGTCTCAACAACGTCAAGATCAGTTCGAGCAGCAAATGTCTTAATGGCCTCAGTTTCGTTCGTCACTCCCCATGCCACAGCTTTAACACGAGAAATATCGTAATCTCCCAAAAGGCGCTTTACGAGGCATGGGGTGACCCTTTTAGCCTTGATCACACAACCAAAATTGCTCGCAGTTAAGTGCCCCTTCCTCACCAAGTTCCATGATGGGTTGTTTCTCTGACCAACAGACTGACTTTTAATTTAGATCTAATAAACTGCAACTGCTCGTCAGTTGTCGACAGAGATAAGAATTCTTCCGAAAAAATTAGATTCTCCATTGTTGGGACTGGTACTTGACTACGAAACTTTGGTTCAGGGCTCAAAAGCCAACAAAGACCGGTGAACTTTCCATACGCGCGTAGTTCTGAATACAGCGCTTCCCTATCTTCCAGTTTTGGTTGTCGGGTTAAGGCTGTATAGCCTGGCTTTTTAGGGGGAACATTTCAGCAACAGAAAAGTTAGAAATATCAGATGCCTTTCGTTTTTTTCATGAGCACTCAACATCTGTCCGACTTAAATTATGTATTCCGTGGATGAAAAGCGCTGCAGCATGGCTGCACTTATAATCGCCCCGTGGACACTCACATTCACTAGACTTGATTTCGTTCTTTTCATCAAGATAGATCTGAAAAGTATATAAATTAATAAATTTATTAGGTTTTCTAGATGGTGATATCAAATGGAGGTAAATTAGCAACGTCTAAGCCAACTTCTAAAGTAGGCTTACAACAAGAAGCTTCGAGGATCCTTGCGATTTGAAAGCTAAATCTTAATCTAAATGTAAATCTAAGTTCAGGCTATATCTAATTTAAAATAAGAAATGTAAGTTGTGTAAAAGAAGCTATTTGTTTACTTTAGAAAAGTAAAAAACGCTTGTAGATAATATAAATATGGCTAGTTAGTGAAGCTAGAAGCACCGTTTTATGCTGAGCGTAACTAACCGTCACGTTGTACACTTTTTTCTTCATACTAGCATGAACTTGTCCCTTTAAAACACCTTCGCTGAAAGAAAAACTTTCGATGTGACTTGATTTGTAATGATTTTCGCCTCTTGACACAGATTTGTTTTCGTTTTCAAAGAATGAAAGCAGAGAAGAAATTGTGAACACCGCCATCTTGTTTCATCTGCGTTTGTTTAGAACTGAAAATTTCGTTGCCAGGGAAACGTGACGTAACCGCTTTAGTACTCTATTGACACCTGTCAAAACAAGGTATCCGCTGACCAGTGTCACGTGACCATATCGCGGGCTCAAGTTGAGACCTCATCGAGGTCAGCTGTTTTTTTGAAGTTGACCGCTGACCAGGTACTTGCTTTCGATTTGATCGCAGGCTCAAGCCAGGTGTGGGACACCCAAACCAAATCGAGGCTTAATTTTTCGCGCGCTTTCTGCGGCTCGTAATTTCACATTCACTTGGTTTCTTCATTTTGAGCAAAACAATTTCATCGTCTTCGATCGAAGTTTGTCTTTAAATTCGCGTAAAAAGCATAAAAATCAAGAACTTCTCAAAAGATACTCCGGAACGTGACTTTTCAAGTGATGAAGGGAAGAACGATTTTTCTCAAGAAAAGCTTCAAACTTGGAGGGATTAAGCGGTTGAAAACAGTATAATTCAACGCTTCAAGGGCTTTCACTTTACCGCGGCATCTTGCATCTCACTAAGAAAGGTCACTTAACAGTTCACCTGTGTTAATGGGAGGAACGAGTAGCTCAAACTCTGTGGAAAAAGCTCTTTCTTTGGACAAACCGTTTGCTATTTTTGCGGATGCTTGTTTTTACCTTACTGAAGCTTACGTATTTTCAAGTGGTAGAAACCTCTACAACACAACGCAGGACAGTGAGGTAAATTAAATAAATAGAAGCTTAACATTTGGTTTAATCGTTGTTACTTTTGTTCAGGGATGAAACTTGTATTTTTCTCTCCAATGGATATAAATAACAATCATCTGTACTCGTTTTGGACGCAAAGAAGTAGTTGAATTGTTTGTTTGTTTGTTTGTTTTTTTTGTTACGTTGTTTTCTTTGCAAGCTAACGAGTGTTTTTACTCGGCTTGGCTGACTGTTTTTCGACCTTGGTACCTCAACAGCGTTAAGAAACTTTTGCCCTTATCTTAATAACACATATCACAATGAGTCCTCGTAAAATTAAGCATTAAAACTCGAGTAAAAAAAGCCGATCAAATGCATATGCATGTGCACGTCTCAAAATCTGACATAAAGTTCTCAAAATTTGAAAAACGTTTTAGAGATCTTCGTCGAAAGCGGCCTGTAAACAAGAATATTAAGTTTCGCCGTCTATAAACATGTCGTCTTAATTTGTTTGAAACGGTAAGAATCAGCGTTTGGATGTTAAAAACACCGAAATGGGTTGACAGGCTGGGCTGGCTTTGATAAATTTTATATTGGACGGGTCTGCGAGAGAAATGCTGGTGTGGTTTGGCAAGCGATTTCTTCGTTAACTGGATGACGCTTTGCCACTGAGAATCATTAATTGAAGAAGGTTCTTCGGAAGACATGGTAATACCAGTAAAACTATCAAAGCTCTTTAGCGTTTTGTGTCAGCCAAGGAAAGATTTTGTGGGAAATGGCGCTATTATTCAGCTCTGTCGCGTTCCGAGTTATTGCTGCCTCAGCGATTCCTGTTGACTGCTCTAAACGATCAGGTATGGACCTCTTTTTTGTCTTTTCTACGGACATTTTTGTCAAAATTGCTAAGCAATTTTTGTTACTTGTCTAATTTCTCCACCTTCTCCAAGAATCTTCGAAGAAATGTTATTCGTATTGTGCTTTGTTTTCTTGTAATACTTGTGTTTGTTGTTCTGTTGTTTCTGAACCGCGGTCAATTCCTGTTGACTGCTCTTAACGATCAGTTTTTACCCTTTATTGTCTTTTCTACGGGCATTAATGTCAAAATAAATACCGATTTTTCTAGACTAATCAGTACAAGCTATTATTATTACAAGCTAGTCTTGTTTAATTTCTCCACCTTCTCCTTCTTCGAGCAAAACACTCGCATCGTACTTTGTTCGCTTGTAGTGTATTTTTTTATCCACTTTGAATACCATTACGCTTTCATCTGAAAGTAGTTAGGACGCACGAATGTCTGTATTTTTTTTGCAAACGTTTGCTATCGAAAACTCTTCGTTTTCCCTGCTGCTGCTCAATTGTTTTGGACACAAATTAAACTGGCCCAAATAAAGCCATGCGAAGTTGCTCGGTGAGAGTGTGCAACTCCGATTCTAGGCTTGGCCTGGCTAAATATATATATATATGGCCTTCAGCTTTTCTTTTTATAATCGCTACATACCAGACTGGAATGGTGTTCCATCGAACATCATGTATGCACCTTCTTTAAGCAGGTTTAAGTCCTATCTATTACGTTATTTGTGTCAATTTTAAATCAGATGTAGCTTGTGAGTGACAAGTATGTAATTTAATTAGGTTAGCGTTGGATTGTATTTCAATTTTACTTCTTTATTTTTAGTGTCAATCTCAAAGCAGGGGTGACTTGTAAGAGACAAATGTTTGATTTAATTTGATTAGGTTAGCTTTGGGCCACGTTTAAATTTCACCTCTTAGTTTTTTAGAATGTGTAATACAGTAATAGCCCACGTATAAGAACCAGAATTTTCTAATTTAGCCTAAATAGATTCTTATATAAATGGTACTGAAAGCAAATTTAGGCTACCAAGGTTCTTAAAATAGGTTCTTAAATTTTCATATGAATTTTATCTGAATATACTATATATATGATAAATATCATCTCATAATACAGTATAAATCATTTATTTGTACCATAGAGAAATGCCTATAGGCAGTTCACTGCAGGTACAGTATATGTCCTTAAAAAAACATAACAAAGAAACTCATTCAGCAGTTTCTACCTTTACACTTTTACAGCAACCCCACTGATAAGAACCTAACTTAAAATTTTAGCCTTAATAGGTTCTTATGTGGAGGGGGCTTAAAATGAAAATTTTAGCCTAACAGGTTCTTAAAACCCAGGTTCTTATTTGTGGGCTATTACTGTATTAGATAATATTCTTTGTATGGGAATTTACTTTCTCCCAATTATTCTCCAGTCATGCACTTTTTTTGTATCAACTTAGATGTATTCGCATGACAAAGTATTACTAAACTTAAAGTAAGCTCTTTCTCATTAATGTACACATCCTTTGGACTTCCTTTCTGCATGCAGTCTTTCAATTAATTTTATTCATAGCTGGTCACACCAATCTTGTGGTATGTTTGGATGACATTTGGTACTAATGTGTAATGGGATTTTTGATGTTTGAGGAAGTATGTTGTGCAATTTCAAATGTACATGGAGAAATGTGAGACTAGTCCTTACCTTTCTTGCAAAATAGAAAATCAAGTTAAGATTGCTAACACGGATTTCCAGCACTTTTTCTTTGGTGAATCATTACCTTAAATCCTCATACTACATTGTTAATTACCTTTATAGTGATATCAACCACATGCCCAATATTTTATTATCAAGTTGCTTAGTCTTGCACTTGGCTGGCCAGAAATGCAGCTGGATTTCTTTTTGAAAACACTGTAGGTGCATTGATTGATGAGCTTAATGTCAGCAAGCAGTTTTTTTGCGATAGTAAGGTCAAGAAGTAACTGATCAAAAGAAATATATTGGCCTTAATGCATATCATCTAAATATTTTTATTGATTTCCATGTATCTTTCTTTCATAAATTTTTTTGATGCATACATATATCCAGAGGATACACAATTTCTGATTTCCAACCGTCTCATGGGAGGCTTTGGATAACTGAAATTGCATTCATTATGAAGTGATGATCTGAATCACTATATGTCTGATGTCGGATACTGATTCAAAATAGCATTCACCAGGCTTCTCCACCAATTTCTAGTGGCTCTAAACCATAACTAAGTAGCCTACAGTTAATCAGGGAAACAGACTGTCCTTAGGTATTGCTCTAAGATGTTAAGAAATGTTTTGTTTTAAAATTTATAGATGCAAACTAGCGTTGCAGGTTCTTTTTTACACAAAGTATTAAAGATTATTGTTTTAAAAAAACCTACCTCAATACATTTTTTTGCTTTTTAACATCTCCAAACTCAATTTGCAAAGGAATTTTTATTACCTTACTGAATAGAATGCTTGTTTTTAGGAGGGGTGGGGGTCCAAATCCGTAAAAGGGGATTCATATCTGCTAGCAGTTCTGAACTAGGGGGTCCAAATCTGTTCCACAAGCAGATCTGGACTGGAGGGTGCAAATCTGCGGGGGGTCCAAATCCACTGTGACACTGGCTCAGATCACCTTTCCATACTATTTTTTACAGCCTTGGGTCTGTAGCTTGAGTGAGGTCAGATGGGTGATATGACCAGCACACTATATGTAAATGCCAGTAGAAAAAGAATGCTTTTGGAGCTCCGCTTTTAGGCTTGGCTAAATATATATATTATTCGTATTGTGCTTTGTTTTCTTGTAATAGCGGAGCTCCAGCGGCCCGAAGGGCCGCGAAGCGGAGCACCATACCTATAGAAACCCGTCAACTGCTTTTCTCATGGTAAAAATGGCTAGCGGTTTTGCTCGTGGGCGCGCACGACGACGACGACGACGACGACGGTGGAGTTGCCCAATAACTAATAATATCCTAATAATAATCATAATAATCCAACATGGCGGCCATACTCCACCTGGCCCAGCTGACCAGCTAGTTTACAGCGTAAGTCTTTGATACTGGATATCCATCTTATAGCCAATTGACACCTGTCAAAACAAGGTATCCGCTGACCAGTGTCACGTGACCATATCGCGGGCTCAAGTTGAGACCTCATCGAGGTCAGCTGTTTTTTTGAAATTGACCGCTGACCAGGTACTTGCTTTCGATTTGATCGCAGGCTCATGCCAGGTGTGGGACACCCAAACCAAATCGAGGCTTAATTTTTCGCGCGCTTTCTGCGGCTCGTAATTTCACATTCACTTGGTTTCTTCATTTTGAGCAAAACAAGTTCATCTTCGATCGAAGTTTGTCTTTAAATTCACGTAAAAAGCATAAAAATCAAGAACTTGTCAAAAGATACTCCGGAACGTGAATTTTCAAGTGATGAAGGGAAGAGCGATTTTTCTCAAGAAAAGCTTCAAACTTGGATCGATTGTGCGGTTGAAAACAGTATAATTGAACGCTTCAAGGGCTTTCACTTTACCGCGGCATCTTGCATCTCACTAAGAAAGGTCACTTAACAGTTCACCTGTGTTAATGGGAGGAACGAGTAGCTCAAACTCTGTGGAAAAAGCTCTTTCTTTGGACAAACCGTTTGCTATTTTTGCGGATGCTTGTTTTTACTTTACTGAAGCTTACGTATTTTCAAGTGGTAGAAACCTCTACAACACAGCGCAGGACAGTGAGGTAAATTAAATAAATAGAAGCTTAACATTTGGTTTAATCGTTGTTACTTTTGTTCAGGGATGAAACTTGTATTTTTCTCTCGAATGGATGTAAATAACAATCATCTGTACTCGTTTTGGACGCAAAGAAGTAGTTGAATTGTTTGTTTGTTTTTTGTTACGTTGTTTTCTTTGCAAACTAACGAGTGTTTTTACTCGGCTTGGCTGACTGTTTTTCGACCTTAGTACCTCAACAGCGTTAAGAAACTTTTGCCCTTATCTTAATAACACATAATCACAATGAGTCCTCGTAAAATTAAGCATTAAAACTCGAGTAAGAAAAAGCCGATCAAATGCATGTGCATGTGCACGTCTCAAAATCTGATATAAAGTTGTCAAAATTTGAAAAACGTTTCAGAGATCTTCGTCGAAAGCGGCCTGTAAACAAGAATATTAAGTTTCGCCGTCTATAAACATGTCGTCTTAATTTGTTTGAAACGGTAAGAATCAGCGTTTGGATGTTAAAAACACGGAAATGGGTTGACAGGCTGGGCTGGCTTTGATAAATTTTATATTGGACGGGTCTGCGAGAGAAATGCTGGTGTGGTTTGGCAAGCGGTTTCTTCGTTAACTGGATGACGCTTTGCCACTGAGAATCATTAATTGAAGAAGGTTCTTGGGAAGACATGGTAATTACCAGTAAAACTATTAAAGCTTTTTAGCGTTTTGTGTCAGCCAAGGGAAGATTTTGTGGGAAATGGCGCTATTATTCAGCTCTGTCGCGTTGCGAGTGATTGCTGTCTCAGCGATTCCTGTTGACTGCTCTAAACGATCAGGTGTGGACCTCTTTTTTGTCTTTTCTACGGACATTTATGTCAAAATTGCTAAGCAATTTTTGTTACTTGTCTAATTTCTCCACCTTCTCCAAGAATCTTCGAAGAAATGTTATTCGTATTGTGCTTTGTTTTCTTGTAATACTCGTGTTTGTTGTTCTGTTGTTTCTGAACCGCGGTCAATTCCTGTTGACTACTCTTAACGATCAGTTTTTACCCTTAATTGTCTTTTCTACGGGCATTATGCACGTGTCATCGTCTTCCCCGTGGGGTCGACCCCCGGGCCTACCAAGGAGATATGTGGGGGAATACAAGAAGATGGACGGGATTCTTTGCCCGAGGGTAGGGGAAAATCTTGACGTTGTTCTACGATCAAAGATTAGGGGGTGGGGGAATTCACAAGTTTGAAAAGGATGTCGCGGGAATTTTCAGCTGATAGACACCTAACCCAGGGGACTTTGTCTTGAGAGATTCCCCGACTCCGTGGGGAGATTCCTCAAGTTTGCTTGACTGATTTTACAATCCCTCTGGTTAGCCCGGGGTCGACCCCACGGGGAAGCCGATGACATGTGCATTACTGTCAAAATAAATACCGATTTTTCTAGACTAATCAGTACAAGCTATTATTATTACAAGCTAGTCTTGTTTAATTTCTCCACCTTCTCCTTCTTCCAGCATAACACTCGCATCGTACTTTGTTCGCTTGTAGTGTTTGTTTTTTTTTTAATCCGCTTTGAATTCCGTTACGCTTTCATCTGAAAGTAGTTAGGACTCACGAATGTCTGTATTTTTTTTGCAAACGTTTGCTATCGAAAATTCTTCGTTTTCCCTGCTGCTGCTCACTTGTTTTGGACACAAATTAAACTGGCCCAAATAAAGCCATGCGAAGTTGCTCGGTGAGAGTGTGCAGCTCCGATTCTAGGCTTGGCCTGGCTAAATATATATATGGCCTTCAGCTTTTCTTTTTATAATCGCTACATACCAGACAGGAATGGTGTTCCATCGAACGTCATGCATGCACCTTCTTTAAGCAGGTTTAAGTCCTATCTATTACATTATTTGTGTCAATTTTAAATCAGATGTAGCTTGTGAGTGACAAGTATGTAATTTAATTAGGTTAGCGTTGGATTGTATTTCAATTTTATTTTATTTTTAGTGTCAATCTCAAAGCAGGGGTGACTTGTAAGAGACAAGTATTTGATTTAATTTGATTAGGTTTGCTTTGGGCCACGTTTAAATTTCACCTCTTAGTTTTTAGAACGTGTAGTACAGTAATAGCCCACGTATAAGAACCAGAATTTTCTAATTTAGCCTAAATAGATTCCTATATAAATGGTACTGAAAGCAAATTTAGGCTACCAAGGTTCTTAAAATAGGTTCTTAAATTTTCATATGAATTTTATCTGAATATACTATATATATGATAAATATCATCTCATAATACAGTATAAATCATTTATTTGTACCATAGAGAAATGCCTATAGCTAGTTCACAGCAGGTACAGTATATGTCCTTAACAAAACATAACAAAGAAACTCATTCAGCAGCTTCTACCTTTACACTTTTACAGCAACCCCACTGATAAGAACCTAACTTAAAATTTTAGCCTTAATAGCTTCTTATGTGGAGGGGGCTTAAAATGAAAATTTTAGCTTAACAGGTTCTTAAAACCCAGGTTCTTTTACGTGGGATATTACTGTATTAGATAATATTCTTTGTATGGGAATTTACTTTCTCCCAATTATTCTCCAGTCATGCCCTTTTTTTGTATCAACTTAGATGTATTCGCATGACAAAGTATTACTAAACTTAAAGTAAGCTTTTTCTCAGTAATGTCTCATTAATGTCTCATTCTCATTAATCCTTTGGACTTCCTTCTCCTGCATGCAGTCTTTCAATTAATTTTATTCATAGCTGGTCACACCAATCTTGTGGTATGTTTGGATGACATTTGGCACTAATGTGTAATGGGATTTTTGATGTTTGATGAAGTATGTTGTGCAATTTCAAATGTACATGGAGAAATGTGAGACTAGTCCTTACCTTTCTTGCAAAATAGAAAATCAAGTTAAGATTGCTAACACGGATTTCCAGCACTTTTGCTTTGGTGAATCATTACCTTAAATCCTCATACTACATTGTTAATTACCTTGATAGTGATATCAACCAAATGCCCAATATTTTATTATCAAGTTGCTTAGTCTTGCACTTGGCTGGCCAGAAATGCAGCTGGATTTCTTTTTGAAAACACTGTAGGTGCATTGATTGACGAGCTTAATGTCAGCAAGCAGTTTTTTGCGATAGTAAGGTCAAGAAGTAACTGATCAAAAGAAATATATTGGCCTTAATGCATATCATCTAAATATTTTTATTGATTTCCATGTATCTTTCTTTCATAAATTTTTTTGATGCATACATATATCCAGAGGATACACAATTTCTGATTTCCAACCGTCTCATGGGAGGCTTTGGATAACTGAAATTGCATTCATTATGAAGTGATGATCTGAATCACTATATGTCTGATGTTGGATACTGATTCAAAATAGCATTCACCAGGCTTCTCCACCAATTTCTAGTGGCTCTAAACCATAACTAAGTAGCCTACAGTTAAATGGGGAAACAGACCTGTCCTTAGGTATTGCTCTAAGATGTTAAGAAATGTTTTGTTTTAAAAGTTTATAGATGCAAACTAGCGTTGCAGGTTCTTTTTTATACAAAGTATTAAAGATTTTTTTTTTAAACCTACCTCAATATATTTTTTTTGCTTTTTTACATCTCCAAACTCAATTTGCAAAGGAATTTTTATTACCTTACTGAATAGAATGCTTGTTTTTAGGAGGGGTGGGGGTCCAAATCCGTAAAAGGGGGTTCATATCTGCTAGCAGTTCTGGACTAGGGGGTCCAAATCTGATCCACAAGCAGATCTGGACTGGAGGGTGCAAATCTGCGGGGGGTCCAAATCCACTGTGACACTGGCTCAGATCACCTTTCCATACTATTTTTTACAGCCTTGGGTCTGTAGCTTGAGTGAGGTCAGATGGGTGATATGACCAGCACACTATATGTAAATGCCAGTAGAAAAAGAATGCTTTTGGAGCTCCGCTTTTAGGCTTGGCTAAATATATATATTACTTATGTTTGTTGTTCTGTTGTTTTTGAACCGCGGTCAATTCCTGTTGACTGCTCTTAACGATCAATTTTTACCCTTTATTGTCTTTTCTACGAGCATTTATGTCAAAACAAATACCGATTTTTCAAGATTAATCAGTACAAGCTATTTTTATAAGAAGCTAGTCTTGTTTAATTTCTCCACCTTCTCCTTCTTCGAGCAAAACACTCGCATCGTACTTTGTTCGCTTGTAGTGTATTTTTTTATCCACTTTGAATACCATTACGCTTTCATCTGAAAGTAGTTAGGACGCACGAATGTCTGTCTTTTTTTTGCAAACGTTTGCTATCGAAAACTCTTCGTTTTCCCTGCTGCTGCTCAATTGTTTTGGACACAAATTAAACTGGCCCAAATAAAGCCATGCGAAGTTGCTCGGTGAGAGTGTGCAGCTCCGATTCTAGGCTTGGCCTGGCTAGATATATATATATATATATATATATATATATATATATATATATATATGGCCTTCAGCTTTTCTTTTTATAATTGCTACATACCAGACTGGAATGGTGTTCCATCGAACATCATGCATGCACCTTCTTTAAGCAGTTTTAAGTCCTATCTATTACATTATTTGTGTCAATTTTAAATCAGATGTAGCTTGTGAGTGACAAGTATGTAATTTAATTAGGTTAGCGTTGGATTGTATTTCAATTTTACTTCTTTATTTTTAGTGTCAATCTCAAAGCAGGGGTGACTTGTAAGAGACAAGTATTCGATTTAATTTGATTAGGTTAGCTTTGGGCCACGTTTAAATTTAACCACTTAGTTTTTAGAATGTGTAATACAGTAATAGCCCACGTATAAGAACCTGAATTTTCCAATTTAGCCTAAATAGGCTCTTATATAAATGGTACTTAAAGCAAATTTAGGCTACCAAGGTTCTTAAAATAGGTTCTTAAATTTTCATATGAATTTTATCTGAATATACTATATATATAATAAATATCATCTCATAATACAGTATAAATCATTTATTTGTACCATAGAGAAATGCCTATAGGCAGTTCAGTGCAGGTACAGTATATGTCTTTAACAAAACATAACAAAGAAACTCATTCAGCAGCTTCTACCTTTACACTTTTACAGCAACCCCACTGATAAGAACCTAACTTAAAATTTTAGCCTTAATAGGTTCTTATGTGGAGGGGGCTTAAAATGAAAATTTTAGCCTGACAGGTTCTTAAAACCCAGGTTCTTATTTGTGGGCTATTACTGTATCAGATAATATTCTTTGTATGGGAATTTACTTTCTCCCAATTATTCTCCAGTCATGCACTTTTTTTTCCCTTTTTTATCAACTTAGATGTATTCGCATGAAAAGGAATTATTAAACTTAAAACTTAAAATTAAACTTAAAGTAAGCTCTTTCTCATCAATATACACATCCTCTGGACTTCCTTCTCCTGCATGCAGTCTTTCAATTAATTTTATTCATAGCTGGTCACACCAATCTTGTGGTATGTTTGGATGACATTTGGCACTAATGTTTAATGGGATTTTTGATGTTTGATGAAGTATGTTGTGCAATTTCAAATGTACATGGAGAAATGTGAGACTAGTCCTTACCTTTCTTGCAAAATAGAAAATCAAGTTAAGATTGCTAACACGGATTTCCAGCTCTTTTGCTTTGGTGAATCATTACCTTAAGTCCTCATACTACATTGTTAATTACCTTGATAGTGATATCAACCACATGCCCAATATTTTATTATCAAGTTGCTTAGTCTTGCACTTGGCTGGCCAGAAGAGCAGCTGGATTTCTTTTTGAAAACACTGTAGGTGCATTGATTGATGAGCTTAATGTCAGGAAGAAGTTTTTTGGGATAGTAAGGTCAAGAAGTAACTGATCAAAAGAAATATCTTGGTCTTAATGCATTTCATCTAAATATTTTATTGATTTCCATGTATCTTCCTTTCATAATTTTTTTGAGGCATACATATATTCAGAGGATACACAATTTCTGATTTCCAACTGTCTCATGGGAGGCTTTGGATAACTGAAATTGCATTCATTATGAAGGGATGATCTGAATCACTATATATCTGATGTCGGATACTGATTCAAAATAGCATTCACCAGGCTTCTCCACCAATTTCTAGTGGCTCTAAACCATAACTAAGTAGCCTACAGTTGAACGGGGAAACAGACCTGTCCTTAGGTATTGCTCTAAGATGTTAAGAAATGTTTTGTTTTAAAAGTTTATAGATGCAAACTAGCGTTGCAGGTTCTTTTTTACACAAAGTATTAAAGATTATTTTTAAAAAAACCTACCTCAATATTTTTATTTTGCTTTTTAACATCTCCAAACTCAATTTGCAAAGGAATGTTTATTACCTTACTCAATAGAACGCTTGTTTTTAGGGGGATGGGGGTCCAAATCTGTAAAAGGGGGTTCATATCTGCTAGCAGTTCTGGACTAGGGGGTCCAAATCTGATCCACAGGCAGATCTGGACTGGAGGGTCCAAATCCACTGTGCCACTGGCTCAGATTCACCTTTCCATACTATTTTTTGGAGCACTGGGTCTGTAGCTTGAGTGAGGTCAGATGGGTGATATGACAAGCAGACTATATGTTAATGCCAGTAGAAAAAGAATGCTGTTGGAGCTCCGCTTTTAGGCTTGGCTAAATATATATATTAGCATTTTTCAAAATGGAAACTGAATTAAAATTGAAACATTGGTCTCAGTTTATGTACTGCCGCATTCAAGGAAAAAGTTTCGACTGAGAGTCGTGCATTTATTTTTGCATGAAAGACTGGGATGTGGGAATATTGTGTCTTAAATTTAAAGCGAATAAAACACTTATATAACTGAAATTACACTGTGCAAATTTAAAGAAACACCACTTTCCATGTAATTAGCTAGCAAGGTGGAAAAAGTCTTTCCATTTCCGCTAAATCGGAAACCCTATTAAATCAATGTTTCTCTTGGTGTGAGGTGATCAAACAATGGAACTATACTCCGGCTGGGATCTCACTAATGAACAGTAGAGAGTCTTTAACGTAGGTACATCAAATAGATTTTTGCTGCATATGAGAAATTACATAGCAGCACTTGGTAAACATTATTCAGGAGTAAACTAGACAACGCGCACCACATTGAAAGCACTTACACTGCGTTTTACGCGGAATTATGTGCGCTAAATTAGACATCTCCACAACTCTACGAAAGCAACGAAGTGCTAGAAATTTCATACATTGTCGCACAAGCGGAAAGATGTACTAGCGTTAAACATGAAAGGAACGAAAACCGCAGTTCACAGTTGGCAACCTGGAAAGCCAATGGAAATCCAGTATTTTCGATCCGCCTAGTTGGTATAAAAGCACAAGCGAACACTTATGCCAAACAGAATGCTTTGTCATTCTCACTAAAGGAACGACGTTGCCTTAAGAGCAACTCGAATCAAGCCATTCCCGGCAACTGATTAGATCCACATGGGAGGATCGAAACCATGGTCTTGCCTATCTTAAACTGGCATTAACAAAAGGAGGAAAAAACTAAGCTCTCGCAACAGAAACACAGAGCGGAGAGCGGAGAGCGGAAACGATGACAAAAACACGGCCGTGACTAAAGCTAAACGATCAATTCCAGGTGCTGCACAGCTCTCTAAGAAGCTACAGTGCTAAGGAAAGGATCGAAAGACAAAAAGCCGTGATAGAAGCACACCATCTTGCTGCAAATACCAACGGCCGGGCCCGGCAAAACAAAAATTGCAAGACAGATTGTTACACGGCTCAAAATCCTATTCTTACAAAGATAACTGGCTGTACTGTCGCCGGAAGCACTTAAATGAGCCAAACCAAACTTAGATAAAATGCCCCAAAGGGCATGAAAACCACAGTCGCTTAACAGAAACAACAAGGATTCAAACAAACAGGCGTTGAAACTTGTAACCCAGGAATGACCTTTGAGATCAAGTATGCGACATTTAAGCACATGGCTCCATTTAGTCACTAACATGAAAATCCTCTAAATCATCATGTTAACCCGCTGAAAACATACAAGAAGCTAAATGGGTCAAAATACCGCAATAGAAGCGACAAACATGTCAGTAGGAGACGTGTAGGCCTTCCACTCCCATTTTACGTGATAAAACTAGCCACAATATCCACATTAGAAGCTGAAATTGACAATCAAACACGGAGTTGATAAAGCAAATGTAAAACGTAGCGTCGTTACTTTACTGAATTTTCTTAATTTTTCTTTTAAAAAAAGAGTTCTTGATAATTACATTGTGTCGTGCCAGCCGTAAAATAACCAAGTGAAATGAAGACAATTGTTTTTAAGAAAAAAGGCTATATTTGTGCAAGTCAAAAGGAAAAAGAGTTTAATACCCTCTACAGTTCAATACCCTCTATCGTTTCTGCTTGGTCTCCGATATTTGTTGAGCTGGTTTGAGCTTTATCATGCCTAATTGACAAAGGTTCTCCAAATATGAGGAAACAAACTAGGTTACTAAATATTCTTGGTCCATTTTTTTGGATTTGTCTGTTTTTATACTTTTTTGTTAATAAACTTTATTCGACAAATCAACAGACCGTATAACATTACAAAATCTTTTATAATACACTAATTACAGTTACAAACACAATACAACAAATAAATGAATATATAAATAAAATAATAATAATAGTCGTGATAGGAAACATATACACTTAAGGAAATGGTGGTAAAGTAATAACCTGGCAGATGAGAGGTTTAAGCAGTACACACTTCTCTTTTAGTAAATGGGAAAAACAAAAACTCAGTAAGGAGCTGTGCCAATAACGAAATTAGAAGAAAATTATGAATGCTGTACAATAATAGCATCTCAAAAGCAAGGAGGTCAATTGGGAAATGCATACTAACTTGTTAACGGCCTGTCAGAGAAACTAACAATCGTTGTTGAAGAGCGGATCCAACTTCTTCGAAGTAGGGGTTCGTTTATAGGATTCAATTTTAAATTGGGACTTGAGGACCGCCGAAAACATATTTAGCTGAGGGACCTTGTTACTGGTTTTGCAGCGCCACATTTGATGTCTGGCAATTAGATAACAGAAATTCAGTTGAAGAGCAAACTTTGTTGTGTCCGGCTTTAGGCCCAAACTGAGACTGCGACATATTTCAAATAATCTTTCAAATAATCTTTGGACAATACCAGAGAAGGTAACTAAGATTTTCAGGAGCGTTGCTGCAAAAAGAGCATTGCGGGTCTTGTTTGATATCAATTTTTGTTAGAAACAAGTTAGCAGGAAGAATTCTGTGCAAAAATCTGTATGGAAAGTTAAAGAGGGTCGAACTTTTAGTGCCCCTGGATGCCAAGGTGTAGTTGCTTTCCAATCAGCAGTACAACCTGCCTGGGAAACGGCGGTGTTCCATTTTAATTGGCTTTTCTCTGGTGCACAACTTTTAAGAGAAAAAAGTTTCCTGTAAACTACTTTATTACCTTTAGAACTTTTAAAGAATGAGCTGAGGAAAGAGTCCGGTTTAACCGAAACAGTTGTACAGTCATTTGGGAAATTTTTATTATAAAGATATTTAAGGGCGGATATAAGTCCATAAAATTTCAAGGGATTTATTTGCATTTTATATAATTCAATAAAATCTTCGAGACAAAGAAACTTGCCAGGTTATTTCATTAAATCTTTGACTTTTGAAATTCCTCGTAGAAAGAGTTTTTTTCTCATAAACTGGCATGTTATCAATCCTAATTAACGAGTCATGCCACAAAGGTTGTTCAAGAAACTCTTGTTTTGTTTTTATAACACCTTCAAAATTGACCTCAGACCAAATTTCTAGCAGTTCTCTCGTGAAGTTGTTCTTTACTGAAAAAGTCTTGAGGGAATCAGTCTTGTTTAAATTGCCCTTAAAGATAAGACTGCCGCCATGTTTTTCGAGTTCAGGGTAGACAATTTCTTTTCATTTACCGTGGTTCGAAGTGTCCAGATACTTTCGAATCCAAGTAGTCTTAAGCGATTTGTTCAGTTAAAAGAAGATAAGTCAACCATTTTTAGACCGCCATTCTCATACTTATTTATCAACACGGTTCGTTTAATCTTGTCACCTTTGTTGTTCCAAAGAAAGCTATAAAAATGTCATTTATCTCTTTAATAAACTTCTGGTTTGTCGCTTAAGGTGTTAAAATATAAGTGAGTTGAGATAAGACTAGGTTCTTGATAACCTGAATTTTGCCAATTAAAGTTAATCGTCGGTATTCCCAACAGCTCAGACTATTTCTTATCTTGTTCACCCTTTCTCTATAATTCACTTTTAAAGTTACAGCTGGGTAGTAGAAATCCAAACTCCAAGGACTTTGACTTTATTTTCAGGCCATTTAACATTCTTTTCGGGGGCGACTTTTTCTTTCTTACCCTCCATTGACCCGATGCATAATGCTTCAGCTTTCTTGTCATTAAGTTTGACACCAGAAGAATTACCGAACTTCTGAATTGTAGCAAGGACAGTGGATAAGGAGTCTTGGTTACCGTTAAGGATTAGGGTTGTGTCGTCCGCGTATTGGCTTACTTTCATTTCTGTATTATTCACGGTGATTCCTTTAATGCCAGAATTAACTCTGATAGCTTTCCCTAGGACGAGGCCTTCCAAGGGGTGGTGTGGTGTCACTTTGTCGCTCGTTCAAGACTCTGTATGTCGCTTGTTTCGTTAGGGAGAAATGTCGCTGTCGCAGAGAAAACAAAGAGGAATGGAAAGTGAATTGTCGCTGTCGCAAACTGTCGCGCGGTTTCTGCCAATTTCTGTCGGTTGTCGGTATTTTGGGAGACGATTGTCGCCTGTTTTCAAAGCCATGTCCCTTACCGCTTCTACCCCTTGGAAGGCCTCTAGGACTCCGCTTCAACCGAAAGTATGAATAGGTAGGGCGACAGAGGGCAGCCTTGCCAAACACCTCTTTGTAACTTAAAGAAATTACTTGACCATCCACTGTTTAAAACGCAGCTTTCAATGTTGTTATAAAACGTTCCAATCCAAGTTGTCAAAGAGGGGCCGAACCCAAAATATTCAAGCGTACGATTGACAAATGACCACTCGAGTGAGTCGAAAGCTTTTTCAAAATCAATAGAAAGTAACAACCCAGGGATAAGTTGTTCTGCTGCATAGTTTATGATACTATCGATCAGTCTAATAGTTTCTCCAAAAAGTCTGCTTTTTAGAAAGCCCGTCTGATCGTTGTTAATAAGTTTTGGAATAACCTTCTTTGTTCGATTAGCAATGGCTTTCGGAGCTATTTTAAGGGTACAGTTAAGGAGAGTTAAATAAAGGACGCTAGTTTTTAATAAAGTATGGATCAGCGTCCTTTTTTGGTATAAGTTTAATGATGCCTCTTTTCTGTGATATCGAAAGACTCCCCTGATCGTAAGCGTAGTGAAGGGCACTAATCAAACTGGAAGCTAACTAAAGTACGGTTAAGGATGACTAAGGACGCTAAAGTACGGCTAAGGATGACTAAGGACGCTTAAGTACAGCTAAGGATGACTAAGGACGCTAAAGTACGGCGAAGGGTGACTAAGGACGCTTAAGTACAGCTAAGGACGACTAAGGACGCTAAAGTACGGCCACGGCTTAAGTAGCTTAAGTACAGCTAAAGACGACTAAGGACGCTTAAGTACGGCTAAGGATGACTACGTACACTAAAGTACGGCGAAGGATGACTAAGGACGCTAAAGTACAGCTAAGGATGACTAAGGACGCTAAAGTACGGCTAAGGATGACTAAGGACGCTTAAGTACAGCTAAGGACGACTAAGGACGCTAAAGTACGGCTAAGGATGACTAAGGACGCTTAAGTACAGCTAAGGACGACTAAGGACGCTAAAGTACGGCTAAGGATGACTAAGGATGCTAAAGTGCAGCTAAGGACGACTAAGGACGCTAAAGTACGGCTAAGGATGACTAAGGACGCGAAAGTACAGCTAAGGATGACTAAGGACGTTAAAGTACAGTGAAGGATGACTAAGGACGCTTCAGTACAGGTAAGGACGACTAAGGACGCTAAAGTACGGCTAAGGATGACTAAGGACGCTAAAGTACGGCTAAGGATGACTAAGGACGCTTACGTACGCCTAAGGATGACTAAGGACGCTAAAGTACAGCTAAGGACGACTAAGGACACTAAAGTACGGCTAAGGATGACTAAGGACGCTAAAGTACGGCTAAGGATGACTGAGGACGCTTACGTACGACTAAGGATGACTAAGGACGCTAAAGTACGGGTAAGGATGACTAAGGACGCTTAAGTACAGCTAAGGATGACTAAGGACACTAAAGTACGGCTAAGGATGACTGAGGACGCTTACGTACGAATAAGGATGACTAAGGACGCTAAAGTACGGGTAAGGATGACTAAGGACGCTTAAGTACAGCTAAGGACGACTAAGGACACTAAAGTACGGCTAAGGATGACTAAGGACGCTAAAGTACGGCGAAGGATGACTAAGGACGCTAAAGTAGCTAAGGACGACTAAGGACGCTAAGTACGGCTAAGGATGACTAAGGACGCTTAAGTACAGCTAAGGACGACTAAGGACGCTAAAGTACGGCTAAGGATGACTAAGGACGCTTAAGTACAGCTAAGGACGACTAAGGACGCTAAAGTACGGCTAAGGATGACTAAGGATGCTGAAGTGCAGCTAAGGACGACTAAGGACACTAAAGTACGGCTAAGGATGACTAAGGACGCGAAAGTACAGCTAAGGATGACTAAGGACTTAAAGTACAGCGAAGGATGACTAAGGACGCTTCAGTACGGGTAAGGATGACTAAGGACGCTAAGTACAGCTAAGGACGACTAAGGACACTAAGTACGGCTAAGGATGACTAAGGACGCTAAAGTACGGCGAAGGATGACTATAGGGACGCTAAATAGTACAGCTAAGGACGACTAAGGACGCTAAAGTACGGCTAAGGATGACTAAGGACGCTTAAGTACAGCTAAGGACGACTAAGGACGCTAAAGTACGGCTAAGGATGACTAAGGACGCTTAAGTACAGCTAAGGACGACTAAGGACGCTAAAGTACGGCTAAGGATGACTAAGGACGCTAAAGTGGCAGCTAAGGACGACTAAGGACGGGGACTAAAGTACGGCTAAGGATGACTAAGGACGCTAAAGTACGGCTAAGGATGACTAAGGACGCGAAAAGTACAGCTAAGGATGATAAGGAAACGTTAAAGTACAAGCGAAGGATACTAAGGACGCTAAAGTACAGGTAAGGACGACTAAGGACGCTAAAGTACGGCTTAAGGATGACTAAGGACGCTAAAGTAACGGCTATAGGATGACTAAGGACGCTAAAGTACAGCTAAGGACGACTAAGGACACTAAAGTACGGCTAAGGATGACTAACGCTAAAGTACGGCTAAGGATGACTGAGGACGCTTACGTACGACTAAGGATGACTAAGGACGCTAAAGTACGGGAAAGGATGACTAAGGACGCTTAAGTACAGCTAAGGATGACTAAGGACACTAAAGTACGGCTAAGGATGACTGAGGACGCTTACGTACGAATAAGGATGACTAAGGACACTAAAGTACGGCTAAGGATGACTAAGGACGCTTAAGTACAGCTAAGGACGACTAAGGACACTAAAGTACGGGTAAGGATGACTGAGGACGCTTACGTACGACTAAGGATGACTAAGGACACTAAAGTACGGCTAAGGATGACTAAGGACGCTTAAGTACAGCTAAGGACGACTAAGGACACTAAAGTACGGCTAAGGATGACTGAGGACGCTTACGTACGACTAAGGATGACTAAGGACGCTAAAGTACGGGTAAGGATGACTAAGGACGCTTAAGTACAGCTAAGGACGACTAAGGACACTAAAGTACGGCTAAGGATGACTAAGGGCGCTAAAGTAAGGCTAAGGATGACTAAGGACGGTTACGTACAGCTAAGGACGACTAACGGCTAAGGATGATTAAGGACGCTTAAGTACAACTAAGGACGACTAAGGACGCTAAAGTACGGCTATGGATGACTAAGGACGTTCTAAAGTACGGCTAAGGATGAGTAAGGACGCTTAAGTACAGCTAAGGACGACTAAGGACGCTAAAGTACGGCTAAGGATGATTAAGGACGCTTAAGTACGGCTAAGGATGACTAAGGACGTTAAAGTACGGCTAAGGATCACTAAGGACGCTAAAATACGGTTGAGGATGACTAACGACGCTTAAGTACAGCTAAGGCTGACTAAGGACGCTTAAGTACAGCTAAGGAGGTAGGTACGTGGTGTATGGGGTGTTAACATGAATTATATGCCCGATTATCGGTACAATATGTGTCCCCATACACCACGTACCTACCCTGAGGAGACTCTGGGATAATGGACTGCCATTTTCCCAGAAAATCTGGGGTAAAACAAAGGAAGCCGTTACGGGCCAGCCAACCAAAAAATTTGATTTTTTTTCCATTATCCCAGAGTCTCTCCTGGCGACTAACCGCTGGCCAAAGAGCCTGAGGACTCTGGGTACGAGATTGACTCACAATCAATCATCGCCATGTTGCAGTATTTTATTGATCAATTCATAGAGTTTCGATATTGGACAGGAAGTCTCGGCAACCTTTCCAGACTAGTCTAGGAAACGGCTTACTGTACTTTGCGAAGCGAAATGGAACGAAACGAAATGGGAATCTGTTGTTTATGAAATGGGAACCTGTAGTTTGTGAAATGAGAATCTGTAGGTTTATTGTTATCATTCTTTGTATTGTTTCTCCATTGTACTGTACTTTGTGATGTCACCCGTGATAGCTCATTAACTTGGTACATGGTGCATCAGCCAATTACTCTGTGAATTTCGTTACAAAAGTGCTTATTATGCGCCGTTTATTAATGAGTAATTTCTTTACAAGCATTTAGTGTACAGAGTGATCGATTGTTTAATTTGGCACGTGCCGGCGAGCGTACATTTGTGACGTCATGACAATCAATATCTCTTGTTCTACAAGGCGAACAAAGTCGATTGAAACGGCAAAATACTCAGTCTTATACAAGGTGAATTTCATTATAAAATAGTGCTGATGATGCGCCGTTTATTGACGAGTTAGTTTTTTGAAAGCAAAGTTCAGAGAGTGTTATCTTTTCATTTTGCGCCGGCAAGCGTGAATTTGTGCTGTCACAACAAAACATATGATATTGTATCTCTCTGGTTCAGCTTTTAGTCTTAAAAACTGAACTACGTTATTTTCATTTCGCAAACTACAGCTTCTCATTTCGCAAACTACAGCTTCCCATTTCGCAAACTACAGATTCCCATTTCGCAACTACAAATTCCCATTTCGTTTCGTTTCAGTTTCAGTTTCAGTTTCAGTTTATTTTTGCCACTTATTGTTATT
>JAEMWC010000246.1:582500-652500 GCA_016490735.1 Pachyseris speciosa | reverse complement strand
ATTGATTAAGCGGTTCATTGGTGAAAATGTTGTCAATAAGCGAGGCCTTGTGTGAAGTTATTCTAGTAGGGCGGGTAATCAAAGGAAGAAACATTCTGGAAAACATTAAGTCTAAAAATTCACCAGTGGCTTGATGACAAGAATGGTTCATTAAATTTATATTCCAGTCGCCCATCAGAAACACGGTTTTATTCTCTTTAGAAATAGCGCTAACTAATTGTTCAAGGTCAAAAATGAAATCTCTCAACTTACGGTCGGGTGGTCTATAAATAACTCCGATCACTATGTTTTTTCCCTTTGTTCTATTGATTTCAACAAACAAAGACTCAGCACAGTCTTCGGAAAATACCAAGTCAGCACGGTGTTTAAACTCTAAATAATCAGCGAGATAAAGGCCGACACCTCCACCAGTCCTACCAGCCCTATGATTATGAATAAAATTGAAACCAGGGATATCAGACGAATGACTGGAATCATCTAGCCATGTTTCAGAAATACCGATAACAGAAAATCTAAGCACAACACTTCCTAAAAAATTAGAAATTTATCCAACTTATGGCAAATACTATGAATGTTTAGATGAAGAGGTGCTAGGTTACCTCTATTTTTAGTATTAATATTCAGATCAGCGAAACGATTATTAAAGCTACCTTCGGAATAATATTCACAATCTTGGGATTGAGAGTAAAAATTAGAATCCGGATCGCGATCTTTGCACAGACTAAAATTTCTGTACGAAGTAGACAATAGAGGGTTGAATTTTAAAGTATCAAGCCTCTCGGGATCAAAATTTATGGAGCCATTGTTCAGCTCAAACAGCGTTAGTCGAAAGTTTTCATCATCTAAGTGACTAAAAGGTAATGAAGCTAATGTATTACTCATCTGACTCAAGTCGTCGGTTTATCTCGAATGACCAAGCGATCCAGAACAAAGTAAGCGACCTTTCCAGCCTCTTTGGCAGCTTTCAACTTCGGTATCAAGGGCTCCCGCTTTTTAAGAGTAGCCAGCGCTAAATCCTCGCTGATATGAATGCCACTTGGTTTCTCTTTGCGAGCTTTGCGTAGCACTTGCTCTCTCTGCTTCCAATCGCGCAATCTACATACGATAGTACGTGGCTGACTTGACTCTTTTCCTTGTCTGTGCTTTCGTTCGACTCTGTGAGCCCTCTCAATGTCGATGTCGATACCGAGCCTGGTTTTAACTGCATCTTTCACTTTCTCCTCCGCCTCTTCCTAAGTTTCACGTGAAGACACCGGGATTCCGTTAACTCTGATGTTATTACGGCGACTTTGGTTTTCCATATATTCCAGCGAAAGCGACTGGGACGATAAGTCCGTGTTCAGCCGCTCGATTTCTTTACGGGTCTCGATTAACTCCGCTCAAACTGGCTTTAGTTCCTCCATGTTCTTTTGTGTGAATTCCAAGCTAGTCTTTATCGACTGTACAGACTTCACAACCTCGTCTACTCTCGTTGAAAGCGACTGCACTACAGATTCAAAAAGAGTCTTCATCATAGACTCTTGAACCTTCAACAATTCACGAACTTGAGCCATAGTGACAAACTCATCTTCGTCTTCGGTAATGGCCGCCTGATCTTGCTTCTCTTGTTCGGGACCCTCCGGCTTGGAACTCCTAGCTTTTTTCCCCATTTTAAGGATAGAGTTAAACCAAAAATGTAGAAAATACACAAAACAATTTACGAGCTAATCTAGACATAAAAAGGGACAGTAGCGTCACTTGCTTACAGAGCTCACGAAACAACGTCCGCACGCCATGAGATCTCGTCCTGTCTCGTTCCATTTCGTTTCGCTCCATTTCGTTTCACAAAGTACAGTAAGCCCTAGGAAACTCCTTATACTAACAAAAGTGTAACTTAGTCGACGGAAAAAAATTGTAATGGTTACAGAATCTGCATGGTATTTGCGAAAGATTAAAACAACACGAGCTAGAAAAACAAATCTGGAACGATTTAACAAAAGAAGTCAAATTATCAAGGTGGCTGGTACCGGTTTTATTCGCGTGGAGAGTCTGGCCACTAGGACACGCGTCACACTTTATACGCCCGAGATTTGAAGAACGGGAAAAACAAAAACAAATATGAAGACGCGAGGCTTTCTTCGAGCAAGGCTACGTTTGTCCTGTTCAAAGAGAAATTCGCCTTTATCTCAGGCCGTATGTACTCGATCGACTTAAGTTAATTCAATTTACATAGGAAAATTTGTTTCTGGAGATTGATAATGCATATTAAAGTTCCAAAGAGATAATTCCCACCTCTACTGCGATCGCTCGTGTCGGGAACCAGGAGGAGAAGTAGCCGGAAAGTAATTGTAAAACTGCAAAAGTGGGATAGCACTTCAATTTTACTTACAGGTAATACATCTCAACATTCTATTATTTCTATGCCTCGCCACCTCCCGTTGTTTGCCGCGAATCGTATCCGCATTTGTGTCAGAATTGCATGCAGTTGACATGTGTTCTCAGGTGTTCTGCGAGCAATTTAGTCAATTCCACCCTTTCGCTTGAACGCTCGGCCAAACAGTAAAAACAATAACTGTGGACTATTAAACTCCACCGTACTGACATCAACTCAGCGCGTGGACTGCAAACATGGTTAAGGTAGGTGCCCGCGCGTGTACGCGTAATGGTTAGCGGTAGTAAGCAAAGCGCATGAGCAAATATCGATATTTTGAAATGCGGGAAAACGCGCGTGGAAATTGCTCAACTCATGAAGGTTTTTGCAAGAAAGCGAGCCCGGCGACCCCCTCTTTTTATTGTTTCAACATTTCTGTCTTGTAAAGAGGAAACGTCACACAAAATTCAAGAAAATTCTATCAGAGAAATTTTACACTACTCATAAATTGCCTTTTCTCGCGTTTATAAAAAATCCGCTTGATAGAAAATTTTTAAAAACATTTTGCAGTTTCCTTTTCAAATGGTAAAAGTAATCACGTGAAAAAATAGGGGGTCACCGAGTTAGTTTTCAAATTATAAGTGCCAGAAGCTTAAGATGTAGCTCCGAATAACCCTCAAGTACCGTTGCCATGGTAACAGCTGATGACTTTATAATAGTTATTTTCGGTCAACAACTAAATTTATAATTTAATCTTGTAAAAGTTTCCTTACGGCCTCGGTTTGCCTTTGCGTCCGTTTCTCTCAAGGTTTACGTAGTGAAAAACCTGAAAACTGGTACTAGCCACCTTAAAATCATTTTCAAAAGTTAACAAAAAATAACGTACGAAATTTCAAATCAAATGTAATCGTTGTAGTAATTAGTTCTTAGTTACATGCACCTGTAATGAAATAGATTAATAATTAGACTATACCATTTGCTATTTGCATAATTCTGCATAATTAGAGTATTGAATCACGCGGATCTTTTCGTAGAAAAGCTCGACAAAGCTTGCAGAGATCTTCTGTCATTATAATATAGTTAGATATTTAGTTGATTTATTCGCAATTTTTATAGAGCATTCCGATAGTTAGGGTGAATTTCCGAATTTCGGAAACAGTTTTCCAAGAGGAGTAGTAGTAAGTGGGCTCCGCAAACACCACCTCCGCGCAGCACCCCTCCTCGCTTCGCTCGTAGGGGATACTGCGCTCCGGTTGGGTTTGCGGAGCCCAATTACTACTACTCTGAAGCAATCCCCTCCCAAACACAACAGCAACAACACCCAAACCAAAGCAACAAAGCCCAAACCAAAAAGCATGAAGAGAAGGGTGCATGGAGCAAGAGCGATAAAAAGCAAGCGGCCAGCCCAGCACAAAAAGCGACTACCACTGCCGGCCCCCGCGCAATTCCTCAGAGACAACAAAAAACCAAAGGAGAAATTATGCAGTTATTTCTTGCGCCACTTCCTCCCTATCTTCCACAGCCACTCAAGCCACTACATCCTTCTCTTCTTCCATTGCCTTCAAATTCTTCACCCCCCGAGGAGGACAACTTCATTTCGGTTCGGTACGTGGTCCCCGAAAATGTTGATTCTGACTGCTGTCTGAAATGCACCGGCTGCAACGATGACGACGTCTGTCTCAGAACTGGAGCCCCACCACCCTTTTGGGTTGACAGGGATGATCCTCCTGCTCGGGTGTGGGATGAATGGTTTAGGGTTTGGGACGCAGCCGGAGTGGGTGACGTGGAGTAACGACACCCCAATTAGAGAAAGGTATCTTCAGGGTAAGATGGAGGAGATTGACCAGCTGGAAGAGATGTTCTTCGAGATGTGGGCAGCAGGTGTATCGCCAGAACTTGCTGGCGCTGTTTTGCTCACACTGGCTGGTGAAGAAGCCGCCGTGGAGGCAATGTTGGAAAGGGAAGAACAAACACCTTTTCAACCAGAAGTAGTGTTAAACCTTACACCTCCAGCGGCCTGACAGGTGTATTAGAGAAAGGGAGTAATAGTGTGATGGCAGCGGTTAATCTGCTCCGTTACAATGTAAGAATGGCCTTGATCGAAGAGATAGAAAAGTGGTTAATGAGAAAGAAAAACGTAGATTCCCCCGTTAGAATTCAAATGCGTCATGTGCGTGATTTGTTAAGGCAGGACATACATACATACATACATACATACATACATACATACATACATACATACATACTTTATTTATTTATACACGGTAAAATCTTCAGTTTGTAGTACATTAATAAAATTAATTAAAACAACACTGTTTTACAAGATTGCCGTGTTGGGAGCCCGACTGACAATCGCTGTAAAATTTGTCAAGTTCCCTTTTAAAATATCCAAGAGAGTCTGATTTTCTTAAATTTACGGGTAGACTATTCCATAGTGTCGCCCTGCTGTAGCCCGAGGCACGCTTACAATAGTTCGTGCGTGGCTTGGGCAGGTTTAGTTTAATCTCATAATCTCTTAAGTTATACGGTGTACTACGGATGCTAAATAAATTCTGCAGGTACGCTGGGGAAAGCCCTTTAACTATTTTAAACATTAACATCGCCTTAAGCTTTTTCCTTCGTGTGGAGAGATTGTCCCAGTTGAGCCTATTTAGGAGGATACTGGCACTGAGTTTTTCACTCAAGGTAACGCTGAGTTCATCCCAAACAGGGCAGCAATAGTCAAAGTGGGGAAAATCAACGCTTGGTAGATTTGAAGAGCGGTACTTTCGGAAATGAATGGTCTTATTCGTTTAAGGGCGCCTATGGCTGAGGATAGCTTCTTACTAATTTCTTCTATATGTTTTGTCCATGAAAGGTGTTCGTCAATAAACAAGCCCAGCGATTTAGCTTCTTCGACTTTTTTGATCGATTTCCTGTCGATCTCAATATCGATCTGATTATTCGATAGAGCATGTATTCGTTGATTTGACCCAATTACCATGAATTCAGTTTTAGCGATATTAAGGCTTAACCTATTGGTTATAAGCCAGCGCTGAAGATTTCTTAGCTCTAAGTTTACAGCATTCTCAAGATTAGTCATTGTACTGGCAGCGAAGGTTATATTGGTATCATCGGCGAAAATTCTAGGGAAGGCTGAAGTGAGGCAATTGGGAAGATCATTAATATAGACTAAGAATAGGAGTGGATCAAGATTGCTACCTTGTGGGAAGCCACAAGAGGCTGGGGCAGTATTTGATAAATGGCCATTTGTGCTGCATTTTTGGCTTCGGTCAGAAAGATAAGATTCAAACCATTTGAGACTACTCGTGTCAACACCATATTTCCAAAGCTTTCGTATAAGGATACTATGGTCGATGGTGTCAAAGGCTTTTTTCAGATCGATGAAAATTGCACCATTTACAAGGCCTTTATCGATATTGACCGACCAACTAGTTGTGGCTTCAATCATTGCAGTGAGTGTACTGTGTAATGATCGGAATCCAGATTGGCAGTGAGTTAGTAAGTTGTTATTATTAAGATAGTCACAAAGCTGGTCGTATATAATGGATATTGGTCGATAGTTGTTCGGGTCGTCCCTTTTGCCCTTTTTGAAAATAGGAGTTACTCTAGCGAGTTTCCACTCAGTTGGAAAATTACCAGTGTTAATCGACTTTATAAGTATTTGAGTGAGCGACGGTGCGATTATGTTGCCAGCCATTTTAAGAAGTCTAGTTGGAATGTTATCTAGGCCCGCAGCTTTCCTTTCGTTTAGTTTGGTCAACAGCATGCGAACTACGTTCACCGATGGATCTGTCAGAGAAAAAGTTGTTTCAGTTGCTTCAAGGTAGGACTCAGGCTCGACATTAGATGACGGTATTTCTGAGGCTAGTTTCTTAGTGGTTGACATTCTCCTTCACTCTTTTCTTGCATAATAAGATTAATGCTAATTTCAGGGAGTCGTTTTCTTGCCCAGCAGACGATGCACGGGTCTCAAGGGATGCAATCTTTAGTTTCAGCTCATTTATTTCCATATCTTTGTCGCATAATGTCGCCTGTAGTTTTTCACACCTCTCTTTCTGTTTCCAAAGCTCTTTCTTGGTAATATTTTCTTGGTTTTGTGGATTTCTCGATAACGATCTTGTATTCTCTTCAACCTGCTTCTTCAATACCATCAGATTGTGTTTTATATCATTTAGTTCAACAAATAAAGAGTCTTCTAATACAGAGTTCACTCCAGCATCTGTTTAATTTCATCATGGCTTGTGGATCGATCTGGCGAGTGGGTTATCGTCTCCGGTTTGTCTTGAACCAGTTTAACCAATTTCTCTTTTAAAACAGGACCATCTTGTCCTTGAAAAACAAGAGTAAGTTGCTTCTTGTTGTACCAGGTTATGACAAGCTTGTTGTTGCAGCTTTTTAATTGCTTAGTATTTCCGCCGGGCGAAGACCACTTTCCTTGCTGTTGTAGACAACTTTCGACAAATTTCGTCAAGGATTCTGAGTAGCTTGTCCATGTTAAGCACTCTCCTTTTAGCTCAAGGTATTGCAAATCAGATCCTTCGAGTGCAAGAAGGTATAACTCAGTGTCTGTTTCCCAAACGACTTCGTCGACGGAGCCAGAACAATCCTGACTGTCCGCCATCTCACATGGCGCTCTGGCAGTACATCAGGAAAACGAGGGACAACCATTTTATTGACGAATGTGCCCTTTGTTGTTGGATGGTAGCTCATTCTTTTTCCGAAGATGAAAAAGATTTTATGGATAAATGGCTGACTGATGAAGGTTTTTATGATACAGTCAATTGAAGATTTGTGCAACAATATAAATGGATCTAATGGAGCAGGTTCGAACCCTCCCACCAGAGTTGCGGGGAAAAATTTCCCGTTACCACACTCAAAACCAACTGAAAGAAAGAGAAAGAATGTGTTGGCGGTGGGTGCACGAAGAACTGTTAGCTCCCCTTTTGCGGTTCATCTTTCCAATCTTTTTCAACGAGGGTTGGGCTTTTGAACAATAGCATCCTTAAGTTAAATGAATCTCTTGGAAAGGATAAACCAACTCCCACCAGGGCTGCGAGAGAAAATTTGTCGCTACCATACCTAAAACCAACTGAAAGAAAGAGAAAAAATGGGTTGGCGGCGGGTTTACAAAGAACTGTTAGCTCCCCCTCTGCGGTTCATTTTTCCAATCTTTTACAACGGGAGTTGGGTTTTGAAAAATAGCTTTCTCATGCCCATCAATTTTTCAATGGAGGGGTTGGGCTTTTTAAACAATAGCACCCAAAAGACAAATGCATCCCATGGAAAGAGTCAACCAACTCCCCCCAGAGCTGGAGGAAAAAATCCTTCAAGAAACAATAAAAGCCCAAATTCAAGACAAAAAAAAAGGGCGGGTTGGGATGAAGTACACAGAGATCTCTTACTTTTCTTTCTTGATGCACCTTTTTGTGAAATTGAAAACTGTTATACCTATGTCACATCCCGTGGAAAACGTCCACTTGCAGGCAAAATGGTACTTGTTGGGCCCGTTGATTGAAAAGTACGTACCACCAGGTATGTCAATGGTATGAGATGGAGGATATTAGAGAAAGGTGGGTAATGAATGACCTGTACCCATGGTTGCCACATTTCTGCTCGCAATGTGTTGGTGGGTGGTGCCAATCGCAATCAAAATACAAGGATGGCCAAAAACTTTGGAAAGAGCGGTCGCTGACGAATTTCAGCGAGTCGTAGACGAACTCAAGCGCGACGGGGTATTCCCAGACCAAGCTTCTGTTTCGTGTTAATTGTGTTGCGGGCCAACGAGTGCCCCCACTGTCTCTGCTTCCACGGAATGGCATCAAGGGATTTGACCATTTCTCGGTCAGCAACATGCTTGCATTTTTTTCCTTCTCGCCATACTTCTGTGCACGAAAACTGCAACTGCTGTAATCCACATTGTGCTGCATTGCAACTGCATCGGTGGGACCACTTGGCTGTTGAAACACTTCAAGTATTTCGCCTGTTTCGGGATCGAAGCTCAGCTGAAGGTGCAGGGGGTTGTAAGGACCTGTGTAGTTGTGTCCGGGAAGTGTCCATCCTTTTTTTGGAGCGGGCAGCTTGCCAATCAAGCTGTGGACATCCACCCCCGTTCCATAGTAGTTGCGCAAGTTTTTTTTTGAAACCGTCTGCGAAACCATGGTGTTGGGAAATAGCCTTTCCGAAAGCTTTCAAAAACTTGGTGTCGGTTGCAAACTTAGGCACCAAGACACCTTGCGAAACAAAACGGGGAGCAAACAAATTTCCAAAACCAGCCCGATAACCCTTCCATTTTACCCACGAGCCGTAGCTGCGGGTGCCGCCCTGTCTCTTGTAGTCCGCGTATTGGCGTTTGTATTCAGCAACCATTGCCCGCCCCTCTTTTTCTGAAACTTCAGGTCCTTTGAAAAGCTTGGGATTGGAAACAACATCCCACAACGTTTTGAAATCAACAAAGGGGAAAGGAAGCCCGCGCCCATCCAGGTCTGGCCTGTCTGTTTTGTAGCGGATGTTGGGCCGAATCTTCGTGGAAAGTTTGTTCAAGGCTTTGCTCTTAACCTTTCGAAACATGGGCTTGCCCTTCTCCACAGCCCAACGATCGCCTTTCCTTGGAACTTGGGATCCCTCATCGCTTCCGACGCATAGTATCGCCCCATCTCCACCCCTTTTTTGCGAGATACGGGACCCCATGGTGAAGAAACAAATCCATCGCCGTTCCAGCAATATCCGTGCCAATTCCTTTGCCCTCTGCCGGAGAGGGCCCCGCTAGTTTCCCGACTTCGGCAAGAAGCGAGTTTTTGTGTTTCCACAAACAGCACACTTGGCTTTCCCCATTCTTCGGCCGCTTTTGGCCACGACTACCTTTTCAGACCCGGGTACGTTTGGGGTTCTGCGTTTGTCTCGCACACAGTACCACTCGGCCATCACGATATATTCTCAAAATAATTTTTCATAACTTTCTCATTCTCCTCTTCAGCCGGGGAAAACATCCGGAGAATATCTGGGTAGCTTTTCCCCTTGTTGCGCTCATTCAAGAACAACAAACAATACTACCCACATCGCACACTGTCAATTGCTTGGATCTGGTCTTCATTGCGAAGGAAGGTGTTGTGTCCCGCCTTTAACATCTCTTTTTCCCATTCCAATGGAGGGTGCTTCCCAAAAGAGTCGAAATACTCCACGTCTGCCCCGCACCAACAAGCGACCCAGTGTGTTCCCAAACTTCCAAAATCATCCAAATTCAAAATGCAAGGTGAATGGTGCAGAGGTTTGACTTCGTCTCGGGAGAAAATTTCTCGAATGGGGATGCCGAGATATTTGCACCAATTGGTCGAATCAACGTTGGAAAGGGGCGCATCCTTGAATTTCATCGTCGTCTTTTTTTTCGCCAACTTCCCCAAACAGGCGACAGGCGATACCAAGGAGGATTAATTTGCATTCCTTTTCCTTGTGGAGGGGGTGGTGGAGGAAGAGGCAATGAGCGTCTCGAGCGGGAAGGACCTACTTCCATCCCTTTTCCCAACATGCCTTTCACAAGGTCGATGGCGAGGGGAATACCAGTGGAAGCCAGCATTCCCAGAAAACCTCCGTACTGCGCGCTTCCTCCACCGCGAACCATTCCCTTTCCAACCATGTGTCTTTTAATCGCCTTTTTCTGGTCTGGCGTCAACCTTTGTGTCAAACGGTAAGGCTCCACTTCCCTTGGTCCATAACCCTTCCGAAAATCTTCTTCAAAGCTTTGTCAGCAGCGAAACTCAGTCCCGCCGTTGCCAAAGCTTTGGCGGCGGATTTTGCTGCGGGGACAAGCAACGGCCGGGCCAGACTGAACACCGTCGAAAAAAGATTGCCGCCGCTCTGTGCGAGTTTGGTGATTTGTGTTTTGCTGATCGTGATGTCCGCGCCACGCCTCTCGCTGGCGGCTTTCTTTACGTGATTGGTTTGGGTGGTGGTCAGAAGAAGAGTATCGCCGCGCCCGATTTGTTGGGGTTTGACCCGCAGAGTCACGGCCGTTTGCGAGGCAACAGCCTTTCGCAGGCTGTCTTTCTGGCCATCTGTCAAGGCAATCTGAAACGGATGATACTTCGTCGCCATCTTATACTGAAGAAAAGAATTCACCCCACAACCAATTCGTTTCCTTTTCATTCAAGATGGCCGCGTAAATTTTGTAATCGTGGGCATCGGCCGCTTCATTCAACCAGAAATGGAATTCCATACCCATTGCATCACCTGTCATGTTTGCTTTGGTTGCGCGGAGGTCAAAGTAAATTACGGGGTAAAGAGACTCAAAGTTGTCCACACCGATTTGAGTTCCGGAGTTGGGGTCGTTTTTCCTGTATTGGTACTCGATCAGATCACTGTAGATGCGTATCCGTCATAGTTGAGCTCGGGGTAAAAGGTGGAACCATACTTCAACTTACAAGAGTTCAGTTTCGCCGAGCCGTCTCCATCGAGGTCGAAAGTGTCGAGGCTGTATGGATTGAAGGTGAAAGCCTGCGCCAGCTGCAGTTTTGGAACCCACAAATCGAACATTTTGACCACAATTCGTCGCGCAGTGGCGTCGTTCTGGAAAATTATTTCTCTGTCGTTCTGCAGCTCAATTTCAAACTCGAGGCTTAATGCAGGGCGCAATTTGTCTGCCAACTCTTCGAAAAAGGAAAAATGTTTGAGAGGGATCACTGTTTTCACCGTTCCCGTCCTCGCGAAAGTTTGTGTCGCGCTTCGATAGCTTTGTTGGTGGCGGGGGTGCCAGATACCAGAACTCACGCTTCGCCACGCTCCGCGAGTAGTCGTCGGAATAATCCAACAAAGTTTTGATGAAGATAACTTCATGGAAGTCAGTCGCTATGTAAAAAGGCTTTCCAGAAGATTTCAAAGTCAGGTTCTTTATCAATGAAAAAGAGCCGTTGATTGGTGCTGTTTGCGTGTTGTCCGCAATGCTGGCCCCATCTGCAAGAGCCTCGAACCGGTACTCAACGTTGAAATAAGCGTTGTACCAGTAATAAATGACATTTCGATTCGAGGCAAAGAAACTTAACCCCGTTTTCTCTTGATATTGACCATTTGCTGGTGCACGGTGCGGGGTGTCGAAAAGGACGCGTTCGAGGTCCGTCTTTTCAAGATACTGCGGCGAACGGAACCAAGCCATAAGATACATTTACGAAAAAAATTTCAAAACCGATCTGGGTTAGTTTCCACATGGCCTCTCCTCTCGGTTGCGCCTTTTGTCTCCCCAACAGTTGTCGGATAGTTTTCGCCCCCCTCTCCTCTTTTTTGGGCTTTTCTTCTTTTCGCAAAGAAATTTCAGGAACTGGAGGTTGAAGTGGGGGTGGTTGCGTGAAACTTTCGCCAATGCTGGGGAGCGAGTCAAGAATCACACCAGACCCCTTGTGCATGTAGCGATACCAGCCAGTTCGTGGGTCGAGAAATTTCATCCACTCACTTGGTTGATTCATTTATACCTTTTGAAAGAATTTTAGGCCTCCCGGATCACAAGAGCCAAAGCCACATCAGCACCATTGAGGTTCAGAATGTTGTTTCTCCCGTCTGTGACACGTATTCGAATCGAGTTGATAACCACCTTGTTCACGGGGTGGAATGCAATGGGGCGGGGTTCTTCTTTGAAAGGGTAGCTTACAGGCAGCCCCACAGTGGAAACGGAGTACAAAACGTCCTTTTCAACATCCCTTACTTTTCTTGTGATCAAATCACAATGGATGAAAACCCAATCAACACCTCTCGTGATGTCCTGGATTTTATCACCAACGAAACTCGTTGAATTTCGCAAGATTTTTTTGTTGAAACCAAGCAGGGCTTCAAACTCACCGACGGAAAGGTCCAGCTCGTAGTCTGCCTTTGCGATTCCGGTCACCACTCGGTAAATCGGCAAATCGAAGTACAGGTTGAAGATGTACTCTTTTTCAGCGGCATCCTTGTCCAGTACCCTGTGTGCGCTTGGATGAAAGAGGCGAGGCTGGAGTAGCCGTACATTCCGTCGGAAATGGTCAAAGTTTTCCACTCAGCATCGTCCCTTTTTCGCCATTTCAGCTGGTTGTTGTTTATTGTGCCGCGATGTTGTGCCAAGAATAGGTCATCGTGACCAGCGGCTTCATAGTTCTTGTTTTCGTTGAGCTCGATTGAGGGGCTGAAAAAGATTTGAAAATCGTGGGTCTCTTGACCGTGGTGTCCCTGCTGCTGTCGCGCAAGACTGGAGTCTTCCGCGAAACCCCCACCCCGCTCCCCTCCATCCACTCCTCTTCCCCAACGTCAGAGACGTCATCTCCTTCGATTGAAGATCTCCGTCTCATGACAGCTTCTTCCAACGACGTCATTGGTTTTTCTTGTGGGATGGTGGGAGGGGTTTTCTTCAAACTCCTTTTCCCCTGTTGGAGCTCCCTCGCCGACAGCGGGGATGTGTGAACAGGTGGTGGGGGGAGTGGCGCCTCTCCTGGGGCAGGGCGGATTGCGTCTCTGCGCCCTTTAATGTCCTCAAAGGTCCAACCTTTGTATTTTCCACTTTTCACCACCGCTTACCCACTGTTCTCCATTTTCGTAACCATGCTGCTGAGCGACCGCAAATCGTCAGACTCGTTGTATGTTTCGAGAAACTCCGTTGGCGCCGGTTTCCCCCAACTTTGTTGCGGACCCTCTACCTCCATGGGTGGAGGGGGCGGGGGAAGTTCTTCCTCAACGTCTTCGACGTCATTGCAAACAGGCGAAGGAGGGGGCGTGGGTGCGTCTGGCCGAAACCCCTCCTGCCAGGCGAACGGGTTGATTCTGTCAAACTCGTCCATCGCGTAGTCCGGCCCCCCCTTTTTTGGGTGGTTGTTCAGCCTGGGTTGGGGTTCCCATCCGTTTTGTGATCGGTTTGAAAACCCGCTCCGCTTCGATTTCCCCCAGCACCTTTGCAAGTTTGTCCTGTTTGAAAGTTTGCCTGATCTCGTCTTTTTGTTGTTCCAGCGCAGCTTCAGCCACGGCCCGCTCTCGCCTTTTCTTCAGAGACATTATATAGCAGAATGAAAATTCCGAACTATGAACCCAGCTCGGTGGGAAAAAAATGAATGCAAGGCCACCCGTCCATGCCCAAGGATATTTTTCAGATGTTAATTTGTGGGCCAAGCGGTTCCGGTAAGACGAAAATCTTGTTGCACATGCTTTTCAAGCTGTTGGATGACGACAAGGTTCTGCTTTTCTCGAAGAACCTTCACCAACACAAGTACCAGGCCGTTTTGGATTACTTTGCCAAAAGAATCAACCCCAAGGTGGGTTACGAAGTAATTGAGGCGTTTGGTGGGGATAACATCATTCCTCTCGACGAACTTCCACTCCCCGAAGATGGGCCCGACAACCAGAAGATTGTTGTCATTGATGATTTGGTTTGCAAAAAAAACCAAAACGACATTGTGGAATATTTCGTTGGCGGCCGCCACCACAACTGCGCCGTGATTTATCTTTCACAGGACTTTTTCGACACCCCCAAAACTATCCGTGACAACTGCAGCCATTTCTGTATTTTTGCTTTCCCTGAAAGCGAGAACAGACGGATCGATGCTAATCTGGGGGTGAAGCCGCCCAACCTTATTGACCGCGCGACCGAAAACAAATTTTCTTTCTTTTACTTCGACAGGCCGAAGAAAGAGATGAAGAAGAATTTCGACGAACCGATCACGTGAGAGTGTCCAAATCGATGTCGCTCAGAAATGTTTTCGTGGCGTAGAGAAAGGATTTGGTGCCAAGGCTGTTTGTTTCAATTGCCAGTTCATCCACAACGAGTTTCAACACCTCCATCACCCTTTTGACCGCCCTTTACAAGGCGTGGTAATAGAATTCGTGGTATACTGTGGGTAAGGTTTGCACATAATGAAAGGGATTCGTGTGTCTGTCCAACAATGTCGTCAATGTGCTGTACACCTCGCTAATTTCACAAATCTTTTCTCTGATCTTTTCTCTTCGTCGAAAGTTTTTTCTTCGTGGTAGCTTTTCTTCAAAGCTGTTATTTCATTATCAAAAATCTCTTTGACAGTACTACTCAACATCTTCGTGTCGGAAAATATGAAGGAAAGGAACATTCGCGATCCGCCAGCGCAATGGTCAACTCTGGTTGTCATCTGTACCTTCACCACCCCTCTCTCTAAATGGCCGTGTCGGCTATGAAAATTTTTGATGAAAGAATAAAAGAAGATATGGGGTGTTTGAACGAACTTCCAGGAAGTCTTTTCCGACGCGCGGGAGAAGGAACCCCCGGAACTCGTGGTCCGCCCGGTCCGCGCGGTTTACATGGAGAGGAGGGGGATCGTGGCCCTGTAGGACCAACAGGACCTCAAGGTCCAACCGGACCACATGGGCCTGCAGGGCCGGCAGGGCCTCGAGGGACAAGAGGATTGCAAGGCCCTCCAGGCCCACAAGGCCAACAAGGCCCAGCAGGCCCGACAGGCTCTGGCGACTTTAAAAGAGACGGCAGCATCGCTATGACGGGCAACCTCGATATGGGGCGTGACCTGATCACCAACATGGTTTACGCTGTGAACGACCTCCACGCCACGAACAAAAGTTATGTCGACTCCGAAATCGCGCTTTGTTTGAAACGGGATGGAAGCTACCCGGCGCTGGGCGATCTGAATATGGCTGGGTATACCATGAAAGACGTCGATTCCAGCACCCCCGCTGAAAACGCCGTCAACAAAAAATATGTGGACCAGGGGTTGCGAACCAAATTCGACGCGATCGCACAAAAAGACTTGAACATGAACGACAACGCAATCGAAAATCTTGCGCCCCCTTCAACCGCAAGGACGCGGTGAACAAAGAATATGTAGATGAGTATTTTGTGAAAAGAGATGGCTCGAGTGCGATATATATGGGAACCTTTCGATGGCAAACCACAAAATCGAAAATGTTGGGGCACCAGCAGCCGACAAAGATGTTGAAAACAAAATTTATGTCGACCAGGCTCCTTTTCTTACACTTGCTGGCGGGTCAATGGTGGGTGGGATTGACATGCATGACAACACGCTCGCAAACTTGAAAGGCCCTGTGGCTCCAAGTAATGGGGCAACCAAGAAATATGTCGACGCAACTCACGTGGACGCCTCTGGCACCGGCCCACAAGAAAACCCCTTCAAATATCTTATGGAAAACATCAATGAATCCTCAAGTGAAAATAACATTCGGGTGCATAATATTTCGAAATTTACAGCCTCTCCTCACCAAATAAACCAATCGGCGTACAATTTCACTGTCGTTGACGACAAAGATGGAACTGAACAGTATTGCTCAAGAATTAATTGGTCGTTAGTGTGTCGTGGAGGTTTTCCCTCCGGAAATGCGAAATGTCAGCGTTTATGCAACCGCTGACACCCTGTTGTTTGGTGCGCAAACCACAAAAACGTTCCAAGCAACAGCTACCATCGCCGGGTATGTCAAAACAGTGCTGCACTTCCGAAAACGACAGGCCGGCCAACGAGAATATCTGTATTTGGATCTGCATGGGAAAACCGCATTTCCTAATCCCACTGGGCGTATGGTTATCTACGGTTTGAATGGGACTGTGTCGAAAGTACCTTCCACAGTGTTTGACCAAATTTTCTTTGCGCAAGATGGGAAAATGGTGATGCAGACTGATTTGGACCTGAATGGAAAAACCATCTTGAAACCAAAAATGGGTGGGGATTTGGATTTAAATTATTCCAATATCGTGAATGATGGACAAAAAATATTTTCCCCAATTTCAGGAACTTCTGGTGTTGAATGCAGACGGGAATGGATTTCAATGGATTTCCCATGTATCAACCAAGACTTGGTGATTTTCTTGATTTGAATGGGCAACATGTAAAAAGTGGAAATGACCAATTATTTGATGGAACAAATGGGGAAGTCACATTACTGTCTGATTGGAATATGAACACCTTCCTGCTCAAAGAACCGAAGTTGGGCGGAAATTTGAATGTGAATGGTCGGTCTGTTTACAACAATGACACCCCATTCAAAATAATGGGCCTGAAAGCTGGCACAACAGCGCGGCTGACCGTCGAGTTTGTTGTATAAATTTCCTTTCTTTGTATATGAAGGACCGCGTGTTCGGCTTCAACCATATCGACCCCTCTCTTGACAGGGAAACCGTCGAAATGTTAAAGAAGCTTTACACTTTTTACCACAAGAAACATTGGGGCTACGACAAGCTTTTCCGCTCCTTCCAAAGGAAAAACCTGTTTTGCAATGTCGTGGCGGGCAAGGCCATCGTTTCTTCTGCGGTTGCAGGGGGCATTACCTTGAACCCAACTGTGTTTGCAACTTTGACGGCCTGTCAGCCTTGTGGTCAAGGGTGTGGCAAGCTTCAAAAAATATGACAAAAAAGCCGAGAGGGCCAGCTTCGCTCGAGCGGAATACAAAAAAATATTGGATGCTATCCGGTTCCATCTTCGGGGAGAACCTTTCGATGCAAAGGAGTTTCTCGACAAGTTGAAGATGATCGACGACTTCGTTTCCGACCACTGCATGGAAGTTCCCGAGAAACTACAGGCGAGGTACGCCAAACGCTTCGTCGCGGAGTGCTAGACGCTATTCAAGCCCCACCACCATCCGTCGAACCTTTCTTTCGCCCGGCGACGCGTTGCTGGGTGAATTGTTTCGACGGTTGGAAAGAGGTTCGCGAGAATTTCCTTTTTCTGCGGCCAAACACTTTCTGGACCCGCTTGAAAGTAATCAAACAGAGAGCAAACGTAGTTCACCGATCTGGGGAAAACATACTCTCTGAAATTGTGGATGAGGTTTCCCAAAAACTTCCACCGGGAAAGGTCGTCGAGTTCTCGCCTGGTGTTGAAGGCGTCGAATATTTCGTGTTTCTTGAGACCTTTGCGGAGATTGGTGTATGAAACTGGGTTGGTTATCCACCCCACCTCCTCCCTGGTTTTGTTTGGGGTGGCGAGCTCCTCAACTTTCCCACAGTGGTAACACACAAGCTCGAAAGCAACAAAATCCTTTTTCATTCTTTTGCCACGACATTCTTGTATGTCTGCAATTGTTACCTTCTCCTCCTCCTCTTCGGTTGGAATGTCGAGCTCCTCAGGTTTTCCACAGCACCGACACATCAACCCGAAACCAACATAATCCTCGATCATTCCTTCGCCACAACACGCCATCTTCCTCACTGTTTATATGTTCAATATGGAAGACACCTTTCAAAAATTTATTACAGCCCGCAAGGTTAATTTAAAGGGTTTGCCGCGGTGAAAAAGCTGGCCCAAGCCGCAAAGGTTTCGGAACCTGTGGCCAAACAATGGTTGCAAAGACAGGCGCTTTGGCAGAGCTTTCTTCCCGTGCCGCGGCGAATTCTTCGACCGAAGTTTGACGTGCGAACACCCAACGCGGTGCACCAAGCTGACCTGCTCTTCATGCCGCACGACAGGGTGGGGCGCAAGACGTTTAAATACGCGCTGACTGTGGTCGACGTGGCCAGCCGCTTCAAGGCGGCTGAACCTCTGACCTCGAAAAATTCTGACGAGGTGGCGCGGGCCTTTGAAAGGATTTACAAACGCGGGCCTCTCAAGTGGCCAAAGCTACTGCAAGCGGATCCCGGACGGGAGTTCATGGGTGCTGTCTCCAGAGTCATAGAGAAGCGTGGAACAAGCATTCGCCGTGGGCATGTGGAAGTGCATCGCGACCAAGCGATTGTGGAACGTTTCAACCGCATTCTTGCTGAGCGTCTGTTCGGGCACCAATATGCTGTCGAAATGCGGCTGCCGGAGGGTGAACGGTCTGTTGTGTGGGTGGCAAGACTTCCAGGGTTGTGCCTGCTCTCAACCAACAGACCACACGGTTGACAGGATTGAAACCCGCAGATGCAATCCGAGAACAATCTGTTTTTGCACGAGCAGCAACTCCGTATTCCAGGCCTGTTTGAATGGCCGAAAAAAGCCTTCCTGCAGGTGTGGAAGTGCGCTACTTGTTTCAACCTGGCGAGTTGGAAGGTGGTACACGACGAGCCACAGACCCTGTTTGGTCTTTGAAAGTGTTCGAGGTCGCAAGAGTTATGGAGAAACCCAACCAACCTGTGATGTATTGGCTTGCTGACCCTGAGATGGGAGGTTATTACGGACCAAAACGCAGCTTTGTTCGGGAAGAGTTGATGTTTGACCCACCGAATACCGAGCTTCCTCCTTCCAATCCTGGCTAGATGTGATTTTCGATGGGTTCTGTGTGAATCCCATCTGGCAACACCCATCTCTTGTCATAGAAGGCGCTCAGGCCAAGCTTCTGCTGCACATAAGTAACCATCCTTCCCTCTCTCATGCGAAAGCCTCTGTTTGCGGCCATGTCTTTGTGTCCCTCGAGCGCCGCTTTGAACCTTTCCCACCTGATGGTATTTTGCCTCTGGTTCATTCCTTTCGTGCTGAACTTACTTTTTCCCCCTTCTGTGTCCACGTAATAACACTTTGAACACAATGCGATCATTCGGTCCCCCTCACACTCCAGCTTGAACAACCCGGCGGTGCGGCTGCTCCACTTGTCCCAAGCAAGCCACTGATTTTTTTCTGCCTCGAATTGGGCTCTCATCTCTGGTTTCACAACATCTTCCAACTTTTCACAAGAGATCGCCATGTAGTTGCTGTCTGTATCCATCTGGATCAGCTCGAAGTCGCGGCGGTCCACGAACTTGTCCAGGAAGTCATAGTAAAACTCGAGCATTCGGAGTTTGGCTAGCTGGTACACCGCGATTCCAAATTGAAACGGCCTTCGGATTTCGATCTTCTGCTTCCGACTTTCCAGCTCGTATGCGTTCCCAATTTCCTCGAAATCTGAGAAGAAAGTGCTTCGCAACGCTCTGTCGACAACCCCTTCATCCTTCGTGTAAACCGTGTTTGTTTGACGCTCCACATCTTCAATCATTTTTCCGTAAGCGCTGTTACCCAAGAGTTTCAACACATCTGCTAACAGCGCCTTGCTTTTGTCTGTGTCCCCTGTTCGGCGGGCTTCTGTTACCTGCTCCACGAACCAAGTGAAGATCTTTTTCGGCTGGTAACCGATTGTTCGGTGAACTACTGTGATTTCCACTCCGTGGTCGAGCTACCAACGGAGGAGTGGGGCATAAACCAACATTTTTTCCACAGACAGAGCGCCCACCAACTTTCTTCCGTCCCCTCGGTTTCTGCCGGTGCGCCGCAGATACTCCATCATGTGATCCGGCACTGCTTCCTGTGGCACCTGCTTGTTGATGAAGAAGGGGCACATCTCCACGAACTTGGGGACCAGCACCTATGGCATTTTCAAATTAACTTCTGCGAAACCGAACCAGTGCCCCTCTTACAGACTTCGAACAAACCTGGGGACTGCTCTAACCTTCTGCCCTTCGGGGACATGAATGATGTGTTCCACACGGCATGTCCTGCAGCATTGGCGACTAATACAGGGCGTTTGCGTCGTAACCTTGGATTTTTCCAGAAGGTTTGGGCTCGTCAACTAGGTGGCTCCTTATTTTCGTTTCCCCGACCTAGCGGTAGTGGGTAAACACGAGGCTTGGACCTCCGACCTTGGCTTCTTTCAACATGTCATAGGCCTCTTTGCCGGGACTCCACAACTCCACCCCTCGCTCAATCGCCCCTCGCAGAAGATAATGAAGACTGACTCCTGGAATGCTGACCGCGTCTTTCAGAATGTCGATTCCTCTTTCAGTGTAGAACGCCTGCATTTTGTCCAACGCTTCGAGACCCGGCCCAACATCCAGATTGTTGTAGTAGCGCAGCCAGTCCGCAAAGGTCTTCATTCCCTTTTCTTCGAACAAACGAACACAACCTCTCCATTCCTCCGGCGTCAACACCCACTCTTCCCTCAGGGACGAATACCACTCGGGGTCGTCGGGAAAACCAGGAAAATCAAGTTTGTCTGGGCTGTCAAACCACTCATATGGAAACCATGACTTCACAGCCGAACAGCCATAAGCCTTCACCCAACCGTCGTAGCTGGTTCCTGGTCCCAAATAGTTGATTATGTCAAGGAAGCGAAATCCAGGCAGAAGAAGATACATCAGTTTGTTCGCGTCTTTGGCCACTTTCACATGTTTTGTTCTTTCTGCGACGAAACCTGCCAAATGCTCTTTCACGAGGTTCAGATCGTAGCGACCTGAGTTGAAACCGAGTACGGGCACACCATTACACCACTCCGAAACCAAAGCTTGTTGCTTTTTGGGGAGCAGATGGAATGGTTCTGGAAGGAAAACCTTTCTGACTTCCGACCTAATTCTTTTTCCCCGCCGCACAATCTCTTCCACAAACTTACGGATCAGCTCCTTTGGGTCTCTGTCGCAGATGTGTGTCGGTTCGCGGTCAAGTGTGTCCCCGATTGAGAAGCAGATTGGTTTGTGGACACTTTGAATGTGAAGTGTGAGTGTCGGATCCTTCCTTTTTGTTTTGTCCCCATATGCCTCAAAGTCGAAGATGATTGCGTGGGGGTAAGTTCTTGTGAAAACTGGGGGGAGGGGTTCTTCTGTTTGTTCAACTTGGCATGCCCACGTTTCGACAACCACGAACCTCGCTTCCCCAAGTTTTTGTGATCGTTTGAGTGTTGCTTGATACAACTCTTCTCTTGATTTCCCGGCGTTTGTTATTTTTGTGCTGCGGTCGGGGAAACAACGTGGGCAGCCATGCCAGTAACACCCATGGTACTGGGAAACTGTTTTGCTCTCGATGTGGAATTCATCCACTGAATGACCCAAGAGATATGGCTCCCCTCCATGCCCACATTGGGCGTGGTGAATGTGAATTCCTCTTTGGTGGGCTTGTCTTTGAAGCCAACGAATCGATTCGGGTGAAGCGTTTGATTGGGGGAAGAAGGCCCTCTCAAACGCGGTCTGTGGTTTTTCGATTTTTTGATTGGGACAGACCACCACAGTTTCTCCTCGAGAACAGGTTGCGATGTGTCGTTGCAGATGAGTTGCTCGCGTGGCTCTTGTTTGGCAATGTGGACAAATGAAGTTTTGCCCCAGACTCTCAATCTTCTTCACAACGAACGCGTGTCCTTCGAACACACCGATTGTGAGGACGTTTGAGAGTTTTGGATTGGGGTTTCGAAGGAGCCGCCAGTTTACTTCATTGCCTTGTCTTTCGGGCTCATACACACGAATCCCCAACCAATCTGAAACGGGCTTTTCGTGGTTGAAGTGCTGTTCGACTTTGTCAAGCTCATCAAGTGAAGTTTTTTGCAGTCGTGTGGGGGGTTTCAAGCTGGAAGAAACTCTGCGCCAGCTCGCGGGCCTTTTGGGTGCTTCGGTCGGGTCTGACTCCTTGATGAACGGCAAGACATCTCCAAAGGCAAAGGTTGTCTTGATATCTGTCCAAACACACCATTCCGTGCCGCCCGTGCGCCAGGTCGCGCAGCCAATCGGGCAAGGGCCCTGTTTCCAGCAATGGTTGACGGGTGTATACAAGCTTAACGTAGACGTCAGAAGGGGCCTCGAAAACCCACTGTGTGTTTGGTCTTTCAAGTTTTTCTTGTGACAATCGCTCTTCCTCTTTTTCCCGCAGCCAAGATTCAGCATCAGAACGGTGGTTAATCCAACGAGAATTCTCCCGACGATTGTTATAATGCAACATCAGAGAGCCATCGCGAATGTTTCTCAACCAATACGAATAAGAATGCCGAATGTAAAAGGAGGCGTTGGCTGCTTCGTTAATTTTGTTCATGAAGGTTTGTGTCTTGTCTGAATAAAGGTCGTTGCTGACCCTCAATTCGGTGAATCGACGACCGCTTTGGGTTTCCACCCCTTCGCGCGCGGGATCACCAAACAGACTTGCCAGTATTGTTTGATAGAGAGTATAAAAGCAAGGGCCCATACAACGTAGAATGGTTTTAAGTTTTGTGCACTATATTTCGGCTGGCCAAACCAGCCTTCTTCAGGTACAATGAGAATTTACATTGGAAGGGGTGTTTATGTAGTTTTATTACGCCGATCAGATCACCAGTTTGATCCAACGTATACCAGCAGGATTATTGTCCACGGTTGCTTGGTTGAACATTTGTTGTTTGATACTTTGTTCGGGAGTCTGTTTCTGTGGGCGGATAAAGGGGGTCGAACTCCGCCAAAATATCTTGCTGTGGTGCGACTGCCATAGCGGGGGTATATTTATGGGGAAAATTTTTCCGAGGGGCCGGAACTGGCGGCCGCTTTCTGCGGGGTGCTGGCCCTGGGGGCCTGCCTTCCATCGCTCTTGCCCCATGCTCCTCTCTCTAATTGGGCTGGCCGCTTGCCTTTCATCGCTCTTGCTCCATGCACCCTTCTCTTCAAATGAGCGACCCTGGTGCTTTGTTGCTTTTTGTTTCGGGCTTTGTTGCTTTGGTTTGGGTGTTGTTTGCTGTTGTGTTTGGAAGGGGCTTGCTTCAGAGTAGTAGTAGCTGCGCGGAGGTGGTGTTTGCGGAGCCCACTTACTACTACTAGAGGCGTTCACAACAGTTACTAACCTTACTTTGCACTCATATCATAATCAATTATTGGACGAGGCTGAGCAAAATATCGTGATTTGTCGGTGGCGAGCAGTTCAATTATTGATCTGCGAGACACTGGCAAATCACGATATTTTGCGAAAACCGAGTTCAATAATAGTTTTATCATTCGATCACCGAGCTTGTTTTTCATAATTATTTTCGGAAAACGTGAAACGATCTGCCATCAAGAGCTTGGACGCGTGGACACAACTACGCATGAGCAGAATATTGTTTGCAGCAAAATCACAGTTGGACGGTACTGCGCACGAGCAGACCATTATTTGTAGGCAGTTATTTGTAGGTCACGTGGTAGGCTCTGGGCCATTGAAAAGGAAGGGAAAAAAGTATCGAGTGATATAAACAATTATTGGACGAGGTTGAGCAAAATATCATGATTTGTCAGTGGCAAGCAGTTCAATTATTTGCCGAAGCCGAAGGCTGAGGCAAATAATTGATCTGCGAGACACTGACAAATCACGATATTTTGCGAAAACCGAGTTCAATAATAGTTTTATGATCCGATCACCGAGCTTGTTTTTCATAATTATTTTCGGGAAGCGTGACACGATCTGCCATTTTTCACTGAATTTGAAGAAGTTGGACGCGTGGACACAACTACGCATGAGCAGAATATTATTTGTAGCAAAATCACAGTTGGACGGTACTGTGCACGAGCAGACCATTATTTGTAGGCAGTTTTTTGTAGGTCACGTGGTAGGCTCTAGGCCAATGAAAAGAAAGGGAAAAAAGTATCGAATGGTAATGCCATTTACTGTCTTTTAATAGCGTCCTTTGAGTCATATAATAAATCCTTTATTGACCAAGCTTGTTCGGTCAAGATGGCGGGATATTGGCCTCATTCTTTTTTTCCGTGTTTATGGGCCTCGACTTCGTCTCGGTCCATAAATACCCAAAAAAAGAACTTGGCCAATAACCCATATTTATTGTTCCATCGAGTCCCAGAACAGGGACCGCGCAGGTTTTAGCGCCCCCACTATTTTCTATTTTAAAACGTTTTACCGAAAACTGATTATTCTTGTTTTAAAATACCGCGTTTTTGTTGCTGAAAGTATATGTTTCACCACACTATGTTAGTTTTAAATACATTCGCCAGCCATTTCAGAGGACCCCCACCCCACCCCCACTGCGAACTTGCTGCGCGGTCCCTGTACAAGGAAAACAAAGAGTTAGTGGGTGGGCACCAGAGAAAATCATTAATTTTTCTGTCACAATGATATTCTAATTTCTAGGGGGACTAAGACCAAAGATCTATACAAGCAAAAAGAAATACAAAGCTAGAGAAAAAGGCAATTCAGTTTAATTATAACCTGTGAGCGATCATTTCCGTTTTCCATATAATCTTATTAACTAGCAGATTAATTGTTGTGATAAACATGACAATAGAACGCATTGTTGGAAAACAAAAATAAAACTATATCGTTTAACTTGACGTTTCGTATGTTTCGACATACATCTTCAGAAGTGACCGTTAGGAATTAAAGTAACAACTAAATTTGAAATTTAAGATAAGTAACTAATTAACAATAACCTTGACAGAAGCTAAAAATAATTTGCATATAAAAGATGCAAACTAATAGAGATACAGCTTTTCGCTGCTTACATTTTCATTTAGGGTAGGTTTCAATTCTCTAATTAGTAGAGTCTCCTTTATCTTGCAATGAGTGTCTGACCGACCTTTCGCTAGTATCTCAAAGTGGTCCCATTTTAAGTTGTGACCAGTTGACGTGACGTGGTCTGTGATAGCAGATGCATGACAGCTACTCGTGATCGCTTTAAAATGTTCAGTTTTTCTGTCATGCAATCTGCGTTTTGCTTTTCCAATGTAGAAATCCTGGCAGTCCCAACAACTAGCTTTATAAACAACTTTTGACATTTGGGAACGGTTAATTCTATCTTTGTAGGGAAAAAGAGACTTAATGCGATGAGCGCTTTGGAAAATAACCTTAAGATCAATGCAGCCATAAAATTTACTAATGCAGGTCTTCAGTTGTTTGGTAATAATTTTGCTTTGTACTCCTAAATAAGGTAGAACTAAGATTATTTCCTTTTTGGGGACTGTGGTGGTTGGAATCTTCGGTCTGTTTTGTTGCCTGTTCAGAACATCATTAATGTTGTAATTGACAACACCAGCAGGATAACCGTTTTGTAACAACAACTTCCTCAATTCATTTAAACAAGACCGTAAAAGAGAAGGTGACGAACAGATGCGGAAACAACGAAAAGTGAGCGTGCGGATGAGGTTTACTTTGTATTTCCTAGGTGTGAAGGAGTCCCATTTTGTGTACAGGCCGGTAAAGGTCTTCTTTCGGTAGATGGATGTTGAGAAAGTTTGACTGTGGCGTTTGATGAGAATGTCCAGGAAAGGGATTGTATTGTTCTCTTCAAATTCAATGGTGAATTTGATATTTGAGTGACAGTTATTGAGGTAGTGTAGAAACTGAGTTGCTGTGCTTTTACTGTCGAACAAGGTGAAGGTATCGTCAACGTATCGAAACCAAATAGAAGGACGAACATTGTTGTTAAGAACCCATTTCTCTTCAAAATGGCACATGAAGATATTGGCCAAAACAGGACCTAAAGGAGTAACCTGCGATCAGGCCCAATTGAAGCATCGCTCTTATGTCCTCTTATGTCGGCGCTCGCTACAATTGGGCCTGATACAAAGTCTCACGGGAGTCTGTGGCTTCGTCCAGAATTTGGACGAAATCTGATTGGCTGATTCAATAACCGGAAGTCACTTAGAGGGGTGTTCGCGAGGCTCTCGCGAAATTCTCTCGCGACTGAGCCGCCATTACGGACAATGAGTAATCTCAAGTTCTTTTTAGTTTTATAACACAAAACAACAGAGCCTTTCTATTTTCATGTAAATTAGCGGAGAGGAAAAAGTTTATTAGCTTTGCTTTTGATGTACATACTGGAATCACTTAAAAGATTCGCGGAATGATCTTCATGAGGAATGATAAAGACGAAGCGTTCTGACGAGTCCCTCTGTTATTCCTCTATTTCGAACATTATCTTTCGTGTTTGTGAAAGCCTGACAACGGTATAAAGACTTGAAAGCTGGCTGGTTTGTATTCAAGAACAATTCAACGAGAAGCAAGACAGATCGAAGCTCAGCTGATAAGTACAAGATCATAAACACGTTGGTTTCAGTGTTAGGATGCGAGAGTACGACAAACATTTTGAAAGCTTTTAATGTAAGTTCTTTTAAATTTGTTTTGTACCATTCTTTTACGGCCGTAAAGTTAATAAATTATTATTTGCATGTAGGTTCGCCTCTGGAACAACAACTAAAACACTGTTGGGTAATTCACACCACCAATAATAAAGTTTTTCTTATTAGGGAGTAATAAAATACATGTGTCTTGATATGAAGAAAAAAAAAACATAAATAGCAGAATGACCGGCCATAGAAAGAGTTCGATGGAAGGGCTTTAGGAACGTCACAGTGGACGTCAGTCTCTCCAGATTAAATTTAAGCTTAACCCATTGACTACCGCAGGTTTTTACATTTTCGGAGTGATTTTCCACCTATAAACGATGAATAGCAATTCGTGACTCTTTATTTGAACTACCAGGGAAAAGTGGTGCTGTCCTAAGCCACTGGAGGCTCAAGGTTTCTGAAAACGTCATTGTGACGTAGCTATTCTTTATCCGTGAAGCGACAACAATGGCCCAAGTTCGGTTTGCTTGCGATTTCTGCTAAATTTACAGCCATTTTTCATCTTTAGCGGCTGCCTGATGAGCATCATTAAGCGTGACGGTAGCTAAGAGTCCACTTTCTCAAAGAATCGAACAAGGTGATGTACTTTGTTGTTGAATTTGGCTTGTTACTCGACGAACTGGGAATTTGGCCGGTCGAACACTTAGTACCTTTGGGACTCGACTATTGATGAATTTCTCGACCTACCGCCACATATTTTGGAATTTCTGTGTACTGAAGATGACCACGAGCAGGAAATTTTGGCGGTAGGTCGGAGTGGCTGTATGTGAAAGAATTGGGGGAAGGAACGGGCGCTGTCAAAAATTCTCGTTAGTTCCCAGCATGCAATGCGCTCAAGATGTTGAAAATGTCGGGAAGGCCCGAATGCACTGGAACAAAAGGCTGTATCTACGCTCGGGAGAAGAATATGAACAAAAAAAGTCATTTCTAAGCTAGAAAAAGGACTGAATTTCGTTATAATGGTTGAGTTTTGGTTTTTGGACGATGATTTCCCTAAAAAAACATGAAGGCAAAAAGGGGCATTTTTGTTGTTTCTCTTTGACGTTAAAAACGGCCAGTTTCGTTCTTGTCCAAACTCAAAAGGCCATATTTGGTAAAAATCGCTACGTTTCTTGCATTTATTGGATATCCAAATTTAAAGGGCATTCCATTTCGTGCTCACAACTAACAGTTAAGGCAATATTCGTGCGATTAAGAAAGTTGCAATGTTTTGAAGCATGGGAGTTTTTTACGGCCGGTTTTGGCCGGCACGGGTGCCAATGGGTTAAATTGAATATTTGTCAATTTTTACACTTAACAAAATTTCGTGAGGAGAGCATAAAAGTGCCAATTATCTTGTTGATAGTAATGCACATGTCATCGGCTTCCCCGTGGGGTCGACCCCCGGGCTAACCTGGGGGATTGTAAAATCACTCAAGCAAACTTGAGGAATTTCCCCAGGGGGGTCGGGGAATCTCTCAGGGTGTCTCTCAGCTGAAAATCCCTGTGACATCCTTTTCAAACTTGTGAATTCCCCCACCCCCTAATCTTTGATCGTAAAACAATGTCAAGATTTTCCACTACCCTCGGGCAAATAATCCCACCCATCTCCTTGTATTCCCCCACATATCTCCCTGGTAGTCCCGGGGTCGACCCCACGGGGAAGCCGATGACATGTGCATAATACATTTAACTCAGAAAAAACAGTGAATTAATAATAATAATAATAATAATAATAATAAACGATTTATTAGTAGTACTTCTACAAGGTGGCTCTTTGCCTACTAATTACAAATCTCAAATCAAATCAAATTAAATGAAATGTTGGTTTTTGAGGAGAGGGGAAAACTGGAGTACCTGGAGAAAAACCTCTTGGAGCAGAGTAGAGAACCAACAAACTCAGCCCACATATGACACCAAGTCCGGGAATTGAACCCGGGACACATTGGTGGAAGGCGAGTGCTCTCACCACTGCGCCAACCCTGCTCCCCCAATTATTTGAAACCCCAGCGTAAATTGTAGCAAGAGAAATCTACATGAGAATAGAGGAAATAAATTGAATAGAGCTTAGAGGAGTACATTGTTGTTGTTGTTGAATGATAAGGTCATTGACATCCTCCTCAAAAATGTAAAACATGACTGAACTCCCATTGCAAAAATTCTCAGTGCAAGGTGCAGTAGTTTGAAATGCACTACAAAGACTGTTGTACTAAATAAGCAGTACAGGCCTTTGTTGAGTTAATGAAAGATTAACCTGATGAAAGCTAGATGTCCTTATAGTTACCCCTCCTGTACCAAGTTGTTTCTCCATTCAGTTGATGAATTACAGAATAACAGCATACTGCCCACCACTGGACTGCTGAGGAACAGGTCGCTGGTTTGAATCCCAGATCAAACCATGGTGTTAATTGAAGGGCTCAGTGGAAGAAGGGCATAAGTGACGATTTTGGTCATTTTGCTGACGTTCTCCAAATGAGCTGAAGTTTTGCATGTGGCCTTTGATACATTAGAAAAACATTGCCCTATATTCTTTTCGCTTTTTTTTACGCTCAGTTTTCGAGAAAACGCGGACCAAAATACGTATTCTACACGTCACTTAGCACAGTTTTTCCTGCTTGGATTACTGAAACTGGACATGAAATGATTGGCAGGGACTTATTGTTTGATAGTGTGACGTAGACTATAAGTTTAGCGGTTAAAACATCGATTCACTGATACGAAACTTACGCGGTTGAGGTCAGCTCGATCGGTACTGAGTTCCATTTAATCGCATTACGCCCGAGTGTTTGCCTGCTCGCCTGGTGGTAAAAAAGACATCATGAAGTCTTAAATTACCCGCAAGCCACTAGCTTCTCTGAAAGAATCCAAAGAAGTTTTCTCTGTGCTTTCCAAATCATGAAATCCCTCTGTTTTGGAGTACAGATTAAGGGGCCAGGCGATAAAAAGTCTGAAAGCAACTCTCGTCTTAAAAGCGGCCCTCCGTTGCTAGTCTCGGACCGTCTGTCAAAGGTTACCGTGCTAAAAGTTCGGAAAACGAGAGGTGTTTTTGGACTTAAGGCTGAAAATCTCCGATGTTTGATGAGAGTTGTCCGCGCTTGGAGGCCATAGTTTTCTCCCACAATTCACTGCGGCCACAGAGGGCGCTGTCACAGTGAAAAGTTCCCGCGGGTGACGTAACGGGATTAAATCCGCTCAGACTACGCGTACTATAGATTATTTTCACTTTGGAAACATTACGGAGAAATCATTGAAGACAGGGAAACCGGCAAGATGAAAAGTCCGTCCGTTTACGACGAGTATCCTGAATTTAATGCAAGGAAAACTTGACGCGTGTGGCAAATACCAAAAGCGAAAATGCATTCGTTATCGTGTGGTGTTTTGTAAACCGGTTAAAACATGCTGGCGAATATCAACACATAAATCACTTTGCCGCGATGACCTCGGTTATTTCGCTTCCGTGGAGGCTTGTAAACATCACCAAAGAGCATTTTCATGCGAGCTAAACGTCAGCAAGAAGTATTTTCACGCGAGATAAACAGCAAAATGTATTTCAAGTTGTGTGACGCATGACAGGACATTAACGATTCAATTTCAGAACATGCAAATAACGCCGTTAAGTCTAACTTAATTAACGTTAGCGCTAACCCCTTGAATGCTGTTTTCAAGTCAGACAAACTCTTTGCGCGCTGACGTAAGGTTAACCAAGACTTCTGTGTGCTGTTTTAAGTCAACCAAGAATGTTGTGGACTGTTTCTGAGCCAAGCAAGCTTGTTGAGCGCTACGATTAAGCAAAACACGGGTAGTAACACCTGTAGTAAGTGCCGCATTCAAGAAAACAAGTAGACCCGGCATATTTCCAAGTCAGCTGGGCACCTTGTGTGCTGTTTATGAGTCAAAAAGTCATATAGCACATTATGGCTTATTGAGCAGAGACGTTCCGTGTTGTCTTAAGCCAATTACGAACATTTGGCGCTTGGTTTTCATAAGAAGGGCTTGGTGGAAGACTGTGCTAAGTGACGCGTAGAATGCGTATTTTGGTCCGCGTTTTCTCGAAAACTGAGCGTAAAAAAAGCGAAAAGAATATAGGGCAATGTTTTTCGAATGTATCAAAGGCCACATGCAAAACTTCAGCTCATTTGGAGGACGTCAGCAAAATGACCAAAATCGTCACTTATGCCCTTCTTCCACTGAGCCCTTCAATTAAAATAATTGTTTGGATCAAGCTGGCTGGGTTCTCAACATCTGTCTCAGGTCAGATGATCAGGTCATTGGTTAGTGAGATTATAGTCTACAGTATTGGCCTTTTCACCCTCACACGTAATTTAAACATGAAGGGTACATAAAAGAACCTACACACTTGATGAAAAGAGTAGGCGGCATAGTTCCCGAATTCTGTGCTCTGTCTTAACATACATCTCAGGGTCAAGGTTGGGTGGTAGACCAACCATCTGTTCCCAGAGGCCTTATGACTGACTGATAACATAGTAAATATCTCTCAAGGGAATGTGCCACCCTCTGAGCCGATCTTTTTGGGATTCTTCCCAATAGTGATTTCAGAACCATTTTCAGTGAAAAATTTAGGTGTTGCATTTGGAAATCCAATGGCTTGTTTCCCTTTTTCCCCTCACTGTTAAAAAACCTGTTGGCAAGAAGATGCTTGGCTTCCCCCTTAGAGAGGAGTGCTAATACCTAGGCAAAAAAATGCAAGAGTAAATAGGTGTATTTAGAGTGCTGGTAATTATATTCCATCAGAAGAACAAGCTTAAAGCATCTAAAAAGCCTCGCCGCATCCCCTTCCCTTATTGTATCATTTAGATTTAAAATAAAGAAACCAAACTGCAGTCTAGTGGTGTGTTAATTGTAGATGAAATCTTCTTTGGTACTTTCATTTGCAATGTCTTCATCATTTGATGGTATTTGTGGATAACCATGTTTAGTGGTCTCATGCCTGTACACAGTAGATAAATTGGGTAATCCATATATTTACTACTAGTGTTTCTTCTCAGTCATGGTCAGCATGCAAAGAAAACAATGGGTTGGAATTATCCAATTGCCCTTCAGGCTAGTTGATTCTACATTTCACTGAATCAATGATCACAGGTTCATGCTACACTTAAAAATTTCAGATATTATTCCAGTGTATAATTAGCCAACCAGCGTATACATGTAAATACCTCTCATCCACTGAATAAAGTTATGTATCAAATCATGAGGCCTCTGATAAACAGCTAAAAAAGTGATGAATAAAAATGGCTCCTTAGAGAGCCAAGGACTTGAGGAAAATCGTATTTTTGGTATCCCAGTGAATGAATTCAATAACAGTGCACCACCACAATGCAGCTTTTTAGTGATGCTGCAAAATTTGTTTTATGGATTAAATTACATTAAAAGAATACAACAAGGCCGGCCTGCATTTATTCATTTGTTCAAATTAAAGGTAAGCGAGCTTCAAAAGCTAAAACTTAATAAACGAGTGCACGGCAAAATCCCGTTTTTCAACAACTCAAATAGAACAACACTCTCGACTCTACTAAAAAAATTCTTTACTATTGTATTTCGAGGGGAAGACGAGAAATACATCGACAATAGTAATTCACCTGATCTTCCTTCAGCCGAATCATCAGTGGTGCTTTACTACCCACAAAAAGATATCAGCATCACATAGTCATTGGAAACACATATCGTCTTTCCCAACGTTTATAAAATTTGTTATGTGCGCTTACTTTGGGACCAAAACTGCAACTTTTCCCCAACAACAATGAATGATGTAGGACAAGACGTTCCCAAAACAAAAATGGCGTCTTCTTCATTCCACATCACTTCACGTGCGAGAGCTCGCGAGTATCGCGTAACGGAAGTAATTTTGATTGGCTGATTTTGAAACAGGTCAATAAATCAATAAAGTGGGCGGTAGACGTTCGGTGGAAGACTTGTATCAGGCTCTATTTTTCGTTTCGCCTTTCCCGCGGGAACGGTTTACCATCAAAACGAAAATAGAGCCTGATCGCAGGTTACTAAAGGAGAGCCCATAGTATGGTGGCCTAGAACTGCCATAAGGATTTCTGGTGTTTTTTTTTTATCTTTTTCTTTTATACTTTATTTTATTTTACTTATTCAGTTTATTGTTTTTGTTTTATTTCATTTCATTCCTTTGATTTGATTTGATTTCATTTTCAAAAACAATTTTTTTTATGAAAATGAAATTAAAGCAAATGAAAACGCTTTGTCTAAAATGAAATTAATATGAAAGTAAAGTCAATTGAAAACAAATTAAATTAAAAGCAAATGAAAAATTTATCACCGTGGCCTAAAACTGCCATAGACCAAGATGCCTTGGGGGCGGCTTGTGCTTCGAAGATGGCGGCGGCAAGGGTAAGGAAGGATTCTTGAAAAGAGGACTTAAAGTTGAGAGAAAAGCTGAAAGATTATGTGACAGCAGGTCTTCGCCGCGAGGAGATTTTGGATTTTATGTTAAGAGATTTCGATTGGTATGCTTGGAGCATAAGAACTTAAGAGAGGCGTCTTCGATACTTCGATATAAGATCGACGTGTCTAGATACCCAGCAGCCGGGAACTGATTTCAAAAAACGAGATACGCGGCAGCCAGAAATTTTGACCAATTCGAAACAGCTCGTTTAATATAAAATTTTTTACGTTGTTTGTAACTCAGAGGAACATTTCCATAGAGGATATCTGGTAAGACTATAGACTCTTTATAATTTTACATAGAAATCGAGTAGACTAAGCAGATGCCGAGAAAGATTTTCGTGAAAGTGCAGTGAGAATTTCCGACTGCGGGCATCTTGTATTTTGAAAGCCGTGCCCGTAAGTGAAGATTCCAAAGAATATGCTTTGTGTAAGCACGAAAAATTCATGCACTAAAATACCAAAACTTCCTTAAGAATAGCTTGGGATTTATGCCAACGAACATGAAATGCTCTGGGGAGGTTTGGACAACACGTTTTGTCGATATTTCCCGAGAGCTGATCAGTCACGTCACGCTCGGTGTGTCAGAACTTGAATATTTTTGAAGTGTCGAAACTATGAAGATTTCACTCTATGCCCCAGGCTCGACAGTTGCCTCTACTTCAAGCCCAAAGCAGTGTTTGAAATCGCTTGAGTTTTCTAAACAACTTCCTGATGTTTTTACAAAAATTAAATGCGATATTTCGAGCATATTGGACGTGAATTTCCGACTGCCGGGCATCTAGTATTTTGAAAACCGTACCCGTGAGTCAAGATTCTAAAGAATATGCTTAATGCAAGCTCGGAGAATTTGTTCACAACAATACTAAACCTTTATTTAGAATCGCTTGGCATTTCTGAACAAACACTAAATACTCTGGTGAGGTTTCGTTGATAATTTCTGCAGATATTCATTGGGAGTTGACTCAGTGTGTCAGAACTTGAGTATTTTCTAAGTGTCGAAAACATTGAGATTTCACTCTACGCCGAAGCTCGACAGTCGCTTCTACTTTTTAACCGAAGGCAATATTTGCAATCGCTTGAGATTTCTCAACAAACATCTTATGTTCTTAGAGGAATTAAACGAGCTGTTTCGAGAAAATTGGTCAAAATGTCTGACTTCCGGGTATCTAGTTGTTTGAAATCAGTTCCCGGCTGCCGGGTATCTTCGGCGCCGCCATCTTGGAAGTACAAGCCGCCCCCAAGGCATCTTGGTCTATGGCAGTTTTAGGCCACGGTGATAAATTTTTCATTTGCTTTTAATTTAATTTGTTTTCAATTGACTTTACTTTCATATTAATTTCATTTTAGACAAAGCGTTTTTATTTGCTTTAATTTCATTTTCATAAAAAAATTGTTTTTGAAAATGAAATCAAATCAAATCAAAGGAATGAAATGAAATAAAACAAAAACAATAAACTGAATAAGTAAAATAAAATCAAGTATAAAAGAAAAAGATAAAAAAAAAACACCAGAAATCCTTATGGCAGTTCTAGGCCACCATACCCATAGCCACACCGTCAATTTGGTCGTATTATTGGCCATCAAATATGAAATGGCTTTTCTTTGTGGCAAACTCAAGCAGAACTTTCAAGACTGAGCGGGGCAGTGTTGGCGGATTGGGGAGGGCATACAATTTGTCAAGACAAATTTGTATTAAGTTATGCATCAAATGGGAACTCGGAAAAAAATCCGAGCCCCAGATGGGATTTGAACCCACGACCCTCCGTGATCTAGTCGGATGCTCTAACCACTGAGCTACTGGAGACTCTTGTGGTGAGCAAGGGTGAAATGTGGGTATTGACTAGAACTGCATCACGCAGTTACATAGTCAAATTTTAAACGACCATATATGACTCATAACTGCATCGCGCAGTCACATTAAGGCATATCAGCGATAGCACCTCGCTAACTGCATCACGCAGTCACATTAAGGCATATCAAAGATGCAACCAACCAACCACCAAAGCGAGTAAATATAAGAGAAGTTAAAGATATGCATCAAATGGGAACTCGGAAAAAAATCCGAGCCCCAGATGGGATTTGAACCCACGACCCTCCGTGATCTAGTCGGATGCTCTAACCACTGAGCTACTGGAGACTCTTGTGGTGAGCAAGGGTGAAATGTGGGTATTGACTAGAACTGCATCACGCAGTTACATAGTCAAATTTTAAACGACCATATATGACTCATAACTGCATCGCGCAGTCACATTAAGGCATATCAGCGATAGCACCTCGCTAACTGCATCACGCAGTCACATTAAGGCATATCAAAGATGCAACCAACCAACCACCAAAGCGAGTAAATATAAGAGAAGTTAAAGATATGCATCAAATGGGAACTCGGAAAAAAATCCGAGCCCCAGATGGGATTTGAACCCACGACCCTCCGTGATCTAGTCGGATGCTCTAACCACTGAGCTACTGGAGACTCTTGTGGTGAGCAAGGGTGAAATGTGGGTATTGACTAGAACTGCATCACGCAGTTACATAGTCAAATTTTAAACGACCATATATGACTCATAACTGCATCGCGCAGTCACATTAAGGCATATCAGCGATAGCACCTCGCTAACTGCATCACGCAGTCACATTAAGGCATATCAAAGATGCAACCAACCAACCACCAAAGCGAGTAAATATAAGAGAATATATTTACTCGCTTTGGTGGTTGGTTGGTTGCATCTTTGATATGCCTTAATGTGACTGCGTGATGCAGTTAGCGAGGTGCTATCGCTGATATGCCTTAATGTGACTGCGCGATGCAGTTATGAGTCATATATGGTCGTTTAAAATTTGACTATGTAACTGCGTGATGCAGTTCTAGTCAATACCCACATTTCACCCTTGCTCACCACAAGAGTCTCCAGTAGCTCAGTGGTTAGAGCATCCGACTAGATCACGGAGGGTCGTGGGTTCAAATCCCATCTGGGCTCGGATTTTTTTCCGAGTTCCCATTTGATGCATATCTTTAACTTCTCTTATATTTACTCGCTTTGGTGGCAAATTTGTATTGTCTCATTAAGTGGAACGTTCGTAAATAATGAACTAACGTCAAACGAGCACATTATTTCGTTGTTATGGTTATACGTCTTGGCCCAGTCCGCAAAACTAAAAGAGTCCTTGATTGTCAACTGATTCGTGGAGATGGGCTGAAGTATGCGTACAAGATATGATGCCAGATTGTAGTTGTAAGTGTTTATAGAGGAAACAATTGGGCGAAAAGGGCAACCAGGTTTATGAACCTTAGGAAGGTCATAGAGGACACCAGGAGTAGAACCACATGGTAGTATCTTATGGAGGGTGGCATCATCGATGATTTTATCCTTCTTTAGTTTGCGAAGATACGATATTAAGCTGTCTTCTCTAGATTTCGTAGGGTTCTGCGTAAGTTTTCTAAATTTTGTTTCATCTGAGACCAGCAGTTTCATTTTATTCAAGTAATCAAGTTTGTTGATGATTACAACCCCGTTCCCTTTATCCGGTTTTGTGATTATAATGCTGTCATCTTTTCGCAAATCAGTCAGGGCTTCCCATTCCTCTTTGCTAAGAATGTGTTTCTGTTTTGAGAAATCATACGTATAGATGTACCCATAAGATATCTGTTTCAGCTGACATTTGAGTCTATCTTGGTTTTCAGCTGTCAAAGGTGGCCCGAATCTCGTAAGATCACGGAAAAGCAATTCAAACGAACATTTGACATCATATCCATCCACTTTTTTGGGTGGTAGACAGAAACGTAATCCTCTCGCTAATACCATTTTCTCAGCCTCTGTCAAAACTCGATGTGAGTAATTGAAGATGATATCATCACTGTTCAAGTTTGATACAAGTGGTATTCCACATTTCCGTTTTAAATTATTGAATTTCACCTCTAGCTTTCGCGATTGGCGATCCTTCAACTTGGATGCTTTGCTCTCGAGGGTAGAACAAATGTGGTTGAAATCAAGCGGGGATAAGACAGATTGAAGAGAGGCACGAGCCCGCTCGTAAGACTCCTTGAATTTGTGACGGGCGGACATTTTACGATTCAGTTCGTACTTCAGTAAATCCTCCTTGAAGCGACGGCAAGCTGAAGTGACTTATTTTATTTTTATGACTTGCATAAATTTGATCTGCAATATGGTAGGGAGACCGAGGAAACCTGGTATAGAGAGACCTGCCCAGATTCTCTCGTGAGCCTTGTAACAAGCCTTGCCGAACGCCTGCGACTTTTTAACAAATACATTGTGAACATGGACTTGGATAGCAAGATTTCTGCTCTGAAAGATTTTGCTTCGTTTGGAACGTCGTCGTCAAAAAGTGGCTCTTCTTCTTCGCGAAGTAATCAGAGTGCTCAGAATTCTAACTCGTCCTCACAAAATGGCTGGGGGAATTGGTTGGCTAAGGGAGAGAAAGACCCAATTTTACCGTCTTTAGTAAGTAGTCTCTTGACTGTATGATTATCGATTCTGTTTTAATGTTCGGGCCAGTTGCTTAAAAATATTTCGATTTATATCAGTAGAGTGAACAATAAGCTAGTATTTTTGCAGAAGCTGCACCTACGTTGTTTGATTTGCCTGTAAACAGATTTTGCCCAGTTCACTACCTTGTACGTGCTTATAAACATGTGCAATGGTGACAGAGGTTATTGTTTGTTTGTTTGTTTAGTTATTTATTTATATTAGGAAATACATCCAAGGAGGTACAACAATAGGACACAAGGTCCCTTACAATGATTGACCTCCAGGATTAAAGTGCTCGCTTCATTAAGAAAAATAAAGTATGACCCTCTATGGGAAAACATGCTCTAACGACCTTCCATTAAACAGTCTAAAACGTTAGCTCTCCATTAGTCATCCATTAGAAAAATTGATGAAAACCATTAGTAGCGTTGGTCAATCCATTAGCTCATGACCCTTCCCTTTTAGAGTGTTAAGTCATATCCGTTAGTGGCATTAGTCAAACTGTTAGCACCTGATCCTTGCCCGTTAGAGTGTTAGTCATATCCATTAGTGGCGTTATTCAACTGTGTTAGCACCTGATCCTTTCCCATTGAAGTGTTAGCCTTATCTGAAGAACAGAAGCCAGCTAAATAAAAACGATACAGTTGAACCTCCACTTACGGCCACCTCTCCGCAACGTATTTCGTATTTTTATTCTCGAGTTGGTTGTTCGTGGCATCAGTGCAAGTCGCACAAGCATTTGACAAGCAACTTGATACCACATTACAACAAACAATGCACTTCCGAGTCACGTCGTCTTGATTTATTGAAACACCTATACCATCATGTATCTGTGTTTTTAAACTTTGGACTACATTTTGAATGTTACGAACCTTGCTTATTTCGTCTTGTTAATGTTTTGATTCAAAACATTATTTAAGTCTTATTGTGTATTTTATCTATATCTATAAGATTGCATTGCCTTTATAGGCTACAGTAAGCATGAACTTGGCACAATAAACATGTCAGGTACTTCCCGGTGTGATATTACACCCTACCTCCCCATAACGACCACCTCTCCACAACGGCCACTTTCTTCTGTCCCCAAGGTGGCCGTTGTGGAGAGGTTCAACTGTATTTGCGAAAAGATGTGGATCATATTTTGAACAGCCGATTGATGTAATCTTTACGAACATGCAGCCTGGCATGTGTAAATCAGGAAGTCCAAACCTTTTATTTCCATCGCTCCACAGCTTCTGATGAACGAAACTTGAACGACGCTAAAGAGAGGTCGATGTTTTGTTTTTGTTCTCTCTGTTTACTTTAGGAATAAGCGCTGTTAGTTAATGTTAACATTGTAGCAAAAAGATAAAACAAAGTTTTCTTCCAAACTGGCAAAGAAATCTTGAAACATTGCTCTGAAATATCCGCTGAATCATCACATCTGCCGAATGAAATATGATCGCTCTTGTTGCCTAGCACGTGACATAAATCTGCCACCAATAAAATGATATTTTCCATCTCTTACTGTGAGCCTTCTGTTCCATAAATCAAGGCGTCTGTTGAAGAACTCGACAAGAATTGAAGGGCTGAGAGTATAAACTGCCTATGTGTAATTTTAGGTCGTTTTTAGATTTTGCTCGGAAATGAAACAAAAATCAGTGAATAAAAATACTGGACAATGTTTTTGAATCAAATTGCTTGCAAGTCACATGCAAAAATTTGTTTCATTTCCAAGGAAAATCGAAAAACGACCTAAAATTACACATAGGCAGTTTATGCTCTCAGCCCTTCAATTGTATTTGACTTTCAAAGAAAATAAATAAGTTTATATTTTGTAAAATCCTTCCATCAGAAGGAGTGAAAGTATCGTAAGAACATAGTTTCTCTCTCTCTAGATCTAGCGTTATCGGCTGTAATCAGTTAAACATCGTCAATTGTCTGACCACTTTTGAAGCAATTTTGGGTAATGGTTGGTATCAGAGTTTCCAGTCAAATGTCTTCGTTCTCAGTTTAACAGCTTTGGGTATTATGTTAGCTAGCTTTTTTACAGAGTCGATAGCAATAGTGTGGGCTACCACAGGTATAAGATATTCCACACATTTGGACATTTTGGGTTGTCATGCAATGCTTCTCACGTATGCTCTTCATTCCACTGATCAAATTTCAACAAAAATTTGCATACAGTTTATCAGAAGTCTGAAAATGTCAATGAACGAGAGACTAATTTTAATTTTCCACCAAACTGAAAGGATCCACTTATGTAATTTTTGAAACTACATGTAGCAGAGTATGGGATTGAGACAACTGCCAAACATCAACAAAAGATGCTTATTACTCTCAGCTGCACAGTGATTTGAAGACAATGGGGTGATCTTGTGTCCCTTTGTCGCTTGTTTACGACTCTGTCTCTCCTTTGAAAGCAAGAGAATTGAAACTGTCACAAACAATTGTGCCTTTTTGGAAAATTTCTGTTGGTTGTCTGCATTTTTTGGGAGAAGATTGATGACTGTTTTCGCAGTCGCTTCTACTCCTTGGAAGGCCTCATTGAATGCTCTCAGTTTTAGACATTGCAAAAAGAACGTGGCAGCACCACGCTTCCTTCTTTCAATCGACTGCTTAACTATATAAAGACTTTGTTAAAGGCTAAGAGATAAGTAATACGTTCACGACTATGCAAATGTCTAAAAACGAACCGTTCAATAGGAATTGTCATGATCACTCTTCAATTCATTTCATTCTGATTCAATTTCACAACTTATGATCTTAACGCAAATCATTGGAGCGTTAGAACAAACCGTTAGAGTGTTAGAACAAACTGTTAGAGTGTTAGAACAAACTGTTAGAACAAACCGTTAGAGCGTTAGGACAAACTGTTAGAGCATTAGAACAAACTGTTAGAGTGTGAGAACAAACTGTTAGAGCATTAGAACAAACTGTTAGAGTGTGAGAACAAACCATTCGAGCATTAGGACAAACTGTTAGAACAAACCGTGAGAGCGTTAGGGCAAATCGTTAGAAGGTCAGGGTGGTGCATTAGAACGTTAGTACTAAACATTAGAATGACTTTAAAGCCGTTAGCAATTCATTAACTATCTGTTAGTTTTCTAATGTTTAACGGATGATCGTTAGTGTACGTTTTCCCATGGAGGGTCACAAATGAGAAACGTAAGAGAATGTTCGCAGTCTTGACAGGGATACATGTATTCACGTTTGCTACCTCCAGTGGTCAGAGAGTGTAGCAGTGGAAATACGGGAATGCAAAACTACCGACAAGAATAACTAACATTATAACGCCTGGCATAGTCAATCGAATCTTGAATTGCACAACAAACATCTATTCTTTTACCAAGTAATGGAAGCATCTACAGGTCACAGGGACACAACCAGTTCATGTTGAAGGTGACCTAATTTTTCCTGCTCATTTGCAACTAGAAAAGTACAGCCTTTCTTGCCTATTTTCTTTAAAATTTTGAAGTCTTTGCCTTCCTTCATGTCGGCAAAGAAGCACTCCTAGTAGGCTTTCACTAGGCATTTAAAGTTGACAACTGGCAGCACATCTGAAGCCATTTCTTCTAGATTTCTGCGGTTACAAAAAACACTTGTTACACTGAAGTGAACTCGAGCCTCGAAGAAATTGCTATTGATTTTCAACACCAGTTTTACAAAAATCAAGGGTTCAGAAATCAGACTTTCGATTGAGTTTGATTGCCAAATTAATTTTTGTGTGAGTTTGATTTTGTTCGATTGCCGAACTAAATCCAACTCAATCCATGGATTAAGTTCAATTGAGTTTGATTGAAATTCAGTTTGATTGGGTTTGATTTACTATACTGGATTAACAAGAACTACACTGTACACAGGCAAACTTACAAAAATGTAACAAATTAGTAGAAATAAATCAAAGGGCTCTGAGCCAAGTCGTGAATGTGATGTTAGAGTAGCTAGAGGTTCGTGATGGTGGGTAGGCAATTGGCCAAAATCTTGACTTTGTAGCTTAGAAGAGATCTGTCAAAGTTTAACATTATGATATCTGAAACATGGTTGGTTTCCTTCTCCTGGTGCAAAAAAAATTCTACCTGAATTTTCTGCTACGTCTGGTTGCTACGTGACAGTGTATCTGTAACCCCTGAAGGGCATTTACAGTACCGCCTGAAAGTATTGACCCATCAGGACGAGGCAATACCTCATCTTTGCCGCAGGTTGTGGCCATGCGTCCACCGTGGTATGCAAATTTTTTTCCTGCGGGAAAGCCGAGGTACGATTTTGCCACGGGAATGCCGTGGTAGAAAAGACGAGGCAATGCCGCAGGAAAGAACAATAACGATTAACTGCAGTTGTCAAAAAAGCGGAAGGACTTTGTAAGTTCTTAAAGGTGCGAAGATTCATGGAGAAAAAAAATTACGTTGTGCGCCATTTGTGTATTTGAGCCAGCCTCCATACAGTGTAAAATCGGAAGTCTTCAAATATTATAAAGTAACCTACAGCTGTTTAGTACTGTTTAATGCAACGCTAGAAGAAGTGCTGCCTTGTTGTTTGAACTGTCGCGCTGACAATTTTATGGAGTCAAACCAAAGTAAAGTCAGTCGGGCGAATGCATTTGCATTTTCGGTTAATTTAAGTCATCAGTTTGGAAAAAAGCCCATCCGTTTGAACTCAAAGTTAATTTGTCCGATATTGATCACTGCACTATTAGGTTAATCACTTTTGAAGTATCGAAAGGCGAGCAACTGGAAGTGATGCGAAAGGCAGCCGCAATTTAATGTTTTATCTGATCATGATAATTAAGAATAGCGTATTGAGTCGCCATATGAGACAGATTCAGACAGCCATTATAGGAATCCTCGTATGTGCATAGACTCTTCATAGTTTCCTTATAAAAGTTTTCGCTTTCATTCGTAACCTGTAGCCGTTCACAGCTTTTGTTTTGCCGCTCCACCATTCGGAACTACAGGGTAGCAGTTCAAAAGTTGTGCTGTTCACTCTCAGCCATTCACAATTTTTTTGGAGCCGTTTAGCCGTCCACCTATGATCTTCTACGCATGTATTAAAAAGCCGATAGATCTATGTGTAGCGACCATGCATCCTGTTTGAGGTATGTAGTTCAAGATTTCCTGCCGAAACTTGTTTCAGTTATAATGTTCTTCGATGCGATTTTAATGTGACATATGCAAAACAGAAAGAAAATAAAAGCCTATTCAAACTCGACTGCCGTATTTCATTACCTAGGTTTTACCTCGGTTAGTTTTCCCGTGGCAACTTTGGAGCCTGACCGAAAAAATTCCTCGGTAAAAAAGCAGCCTGCTGTGGGAATACCGAGGGAAAGTTGTGAGGAGGTCACACGGCAATGACGCAGTAAAGGGGTCAATACTTTCAGGCGGTACTGTAACTCCTACACACCAGCCATCAATATTATCAACACCAGTGGTGAATATGTTGTAAGAATTTCAAAAGTTTACAAATCACCACTTGGTGTGTCAGGCTTTTGAAAAAAAGCACTCCACTCTTCATGGGCGAGTAAAAAAGAAGCAAGCCAGTGAATTTCAAGTCACTTTGATGCTGTAGTGTAGTCATCTACTTAATTGAAGAGACACTCACTCTTCCATTGCTTTCTCAGTGAATACCTCTTACTAACCGAGTTCGAGGTCTGTACTGTAAGTTACGGACCAAGTTTTTTTCCGTTGATTTATGGCCTAAGCATGAAGCATGCGGGCCATAAATATATGGGAAAAAATGATGATCTGTAACTTACAGTACGGACCGGGAAAACAAAGTTAGCAAGATATTCATTATACCTCTGAGGTTAATCTGGCGCGTGTGAAAGAAAACTAGTTGAAGTAAAGCAGGCCAATCACAACGCACATACTAAGTGAGAGATATACAGTGTAATAATGTGTTTTAGTATATACCACACAAGTGAATAGTGCTTTTCGCGCGCTCTGATTGGTTAACTCGGAGGTGATTAGCAAGTACTATTCACCTCCGAGCAGCTGGTGCTCGAGATTTTACAATTTGCGATTGCTTGTCGGTATATTGTCACACATAAAGTAATATCCACCACTATTCACCTCCACTTCGGTGAATAATTGTTAATTATTCACTTAATTGTTAATAATTGTTAATTATTCAGTGAATAATTGTTAATTATTCACTGATCAATTATCTTTATAGTGTACAATGATTATTCTACTTCTACTTAGTAACAGCATTTTAACATTATACAGTACTTTCACTTTACCTTAGTACTGGGCAACAGTAATAGTACATTCTTCTTGCTATAGAAATCAATACACTACAGACGCACAATTTATTGACTACATTAGCATTAATTTCGCTAAAGTTGCTTGGAATACAATGAATTGGTCTATTAAAGATATACAGTAGCACAGTAAAAATTCACCTTCAAATCTTTTTTTTTCGCAAGGTGGATTCCCAGCAGTGCCGAATTAATTTGGAGAAAGTCAACAATTCTTGCGATGATTCACAGTGATTTGTGAAGTACCAAAACCACAATCTATCCTCTAAGAGGGATTTCTTTCTTCTATAAACTAACTGATTTCCACTGTTTAAGCTGTCCAGTGATCCTCAGAACTTGTTCTAACTTTTGATTTAGCTTAATCTTGAAGTGATTCACTGTGAAATAAACAGCAGCCATTTTGAACACAAAGCTACAGTGTATCCATGTGCTAAAATGGCCAGGTAACCCAGGGAGTTTACACCAAAATTCATCCCCCTTAAACACATAGCTACTGTATAAGTCGTTCATTACACTTGCGTGCATTCACGACTTAAAAATTGAATGGGTTTGAGCAATGGCTTAAGGGGTAAACTTGTATACGCCAGGTCTGTTTGACAATCAGTCAATCAATCAACAACTTTATTTAAAGTGCACCTAAACCCAGATTTTTTTGGCTAAAATAAATCTTTGCACCCGTTTGAAACGCACTGCGCCTTTGTTACCAAATCTTGACTAGTTATTTTGACTTTTCTAGGGTGTTAACCCTTTCACTCCTACACCGGACAAAAGTGGCCTTGCAAAATCATGTCCCTTGTACCACTTGTGACGTCATCAGTTTTAACGCTCACAGACAACTTTACCATGTAACATGTGTAGGGAGAAGAGATCTTTCAAACCATACCCGAGTGAGCATGATTCCGTCAAACAGGCCGGAAAAAACACATAAAAACCAAGTGATGTTGACCTGAAAATTTGAGTGAAACACCTACACTTCCTTTCATCTAATCCTACAATCCTAAATGTTTTCCCCAAACCTTTCCCCCGAAAGGAAGCTTAGAAAATGCCAGCAGGAGGGAAAGAAAGTGAGGCAAGAAAAGGGGAAGAGAGAAAGCAAAAGGTAGAAGGCGAGGGGGTGGTGAAACTTTTCAACCCAAAAACTATCTTGAAATTTTGCTTTCTGCGCATGCCTGAACGTTGAAAGCTCAAATTAAGCATCAGGAACAGAAGGATGAAGCTCTACCAGGAAACAGAGTTTTAGGCAGTTTTAGTCCTTTTTCGCTAGATTCTGACCAGAAAACAGCTCGACACAAAAGGTGTTTTTTTGGCAAAATGTTCAGGAGGGAAAGGGTTAAAGTTGCAAAATCTGGCCATCGTCTGCCCCACGACCCAGTCAGAAGGGGCTTGGGTCTATTCTCTATTTGATGTTACAAACTGATTTACATCACATTAAGTCTTTGTAAACATGCATGCAAAGCAGTTTGTGACGTCAAATCGAGAATAGACCCAAGCCCCTTCTGACTCAGTTGTGGGGCAGACGATGCAAAGATTTATTTTAGCGAAAAAAATTCACTGGTTTAGGTGCACTTAAGTGTTTAATCTTCTAGCTGGCTATCCCACCTACTATCAGTAAACTGTAAATTGTATACATGTATGTTAGAGAGTACACCACAGCATGGGAACTATAATTATTTGCTATTCTGAACATTTTTTTATTAAAAAAATGGTACCCATGCTGCAATGGGGAACTACTGTACAAAAGTGAGTATTGCATCACAAAGGAGTAAAACCTCTGCTCTGAAATGAGGCAACAGCATTTCTATACAAATGTGAACAGATTGAATATCTTGCCAAACCTTTTGGTTCCACTGGCAGATGCAATACAAAAGAGAAAAATGTTACTGACTGACTGGCTAGTGAACAAGGAATGTGTGCATCCTTAGAACTGTGCTTACAGTGAGGAAAGAAACACTGACTTGAAACTTGGTCAGAAAGCTGGAGAATACCTTTATTGAGGCCCTGTCAGGGTAAATTCCGACAAGCGACATGGCTCAAAAAGTAGTGACAGCACAGAAAAATGAAATCCCGACAGGTGACATGATTCCCAGCAAAATTCCGACAGTGGCATCAAGGCCGAGAATAGGCGATTGAAACACCAACACGGGAAATTTTTAAAATTCAGACAAGCGACACGGGACCCTCCCCTGGCAGGGCCTCTTTATTGGTTTGTCCTTAGAGGTTTTTCTCTGGGTACTCTGGTTTTTTCCCTCTCTTGCTACAGACAGGATAGTGTCTCCAATTATCACTGTGTGTGCTAAATACATTGTACATTAACTCTCAAATAAAGTAATTTTTTATCAGTATGTTATTGGGTTTTCATTAATTTATTGAGGTGTACATTTATTAAAGCTGTGGCTATGAAAACTGGGACACCTCAGCTCTTGAATGGTTCAAGGGATTTGAGAAGAGAATTAGGTCTTTAGACAGTGTGGAATGGTCTGCACAAGCCTTTGTGTAGTTCATTTCCTGTGTCACTGACCTTTCTTGTCTGTGATACATTTGCAGTTGTTTCTTTATCAGTGGTGGTATTTACATGTAAAGCTTACACTGTACATGTACATGTAAGCTTATTAAGTTTACTTACTGTAGGATTAATTGATTTCTTTTCCTTTTCTGCAGACTCGATCACAACGAATCACAGGATTTTTTATGTGCTTACTGATGGGAGTTTTCTGTTTTGTTATGGTAAGCCCAATAACATTGTTTCTTCATGGTACCCTAACAATAATTTTTTTTGAGAGGAACTTTTAATGTGACAGTAATAGAACAAAAAAAAAGTTAAATGTACACAACCAATTACAAGAGCACGTTACACGGAAAAAAGGGAAGAGTGGAGCAATTAAGTAATATACGGCTTACTGTACTTTGCAAAACGAAATGGAATGAGACAAAATGGAACGAAAAGAAATGAAAATCAATTCTGTAGTTTGGGAAATGGGAATCTGTAGTTTGCAAAATGAAAATTTGTAGTTTGCGAATGAAAATCTATAGTTTGCCCACAATATTTGCGACTTGTAAAGACATCAACAAAGTGTCCACCAGTTGGCACGCAGTGCCGTTTATTAGTGAGTAATTTCTTTTACAAGCATTTAGTGTACAGAGTGATTTTTTTTTTGGCATGTGCCAGCGAGCATAAATTCGTGGCGTCACGACATCCAATTATCTCTTGTTCTACAAGGCAAACAAAGTCAATTGAAACGGCAAAATGCTCAGTCTTATAAATGGTGAATTTCAGTATAAAGAGGTGCTGATGATGCTGATGATGCGTTTCTCTTTTCATTGTGCGCCGGCAAGCGTGAATTTGTGTTGTCACAACAAAACATGTGATATCATATCTCTCTGTTTCAGCTTTTAGTCTTAAAAACTGAATTTCGTTATTTTCATTTCGCAAACTACAGATTCTCATTTCGCAAACTACAGATTCCCATTTTGCAAACTACAGATTCCCATTTCGCAAACTACAGATTCCCATTTTGCAAACTACAGATTTTCATTTCGTTTCGTTCCATTTCATTTCGCCCCATTTCGTTTCACAAAGTGCAGTAAGCCATAATATACTTATTGCAGAATGTTTTGATAGTTACAAAATTGTTTGCATATTTTGCAATAGATTGTCTGTCAGGGGAAGAGGAAAAAAATTAAAGGCAGTCAACAAGAGGAGTCCATTTTTGGGTGTCTCCCTCTTTTGTCTCCTATTGTAAATCTAGATTTGAGAAGATGTAAAAAAAGAGGCAAAATTTGGTGACGTTTCGTCCAATTTGGCTTGCCATATATGATAACGCGCTAACAGGAAATTATAGTTTAATTGAAGAGCATATTTTGCATGAGATTCCGGCCTCAGGCCCAGTGCAGTAATATTCAATAGAATGTATTCACTGATTAACAGGAGGTTGTTGTGAAGCCAGTCAGTCACTCTTTTCCAAAAGGTGGAAGTACATGTAGCATAACATGACTAAAATAGGTGGATTAATGTCGCTGTGGAATCATGGCATCATGGCAAAATGTGCATTCCTCATTTTCTTTTCTTCCTATTTTAAATAAAAAGTCATTGCTTGGTACAGTTGTATACGCCTATGCAAAAGTTTAAACTGGAACTCGATCAGTTTAGTGCTTTGGTGCATCTTGGTGTCATAAGGTAAGCAAGTTCCCAGTTAAAATTGTTACCTTCATCAAAATAATTACAGTCCTGAAGCGATTTATTTTGGCTATTGCTTGGGGTTATACCTTTGGCATTGACTAGGTGTTTGTAAATTTACAGACTTGGCTTTTTGCTTTTCATAATCTTGTCACAAAAAGTTGTGTTCCCTAAGCTCAGCAGCTACGGAGACCGTTTTACAAAGGGATTTTATAGCTGACAATAGACCGTAAAAACCAAGAGGGTGAACTCTTAGGTCATGTTTTGCGACAAAAGCATTCAGAGTCAGAAATCCGTTGTTTGCTGTTTGAAGGTGTTTTACTTTAATTATCCCATTTTCAATCCAATCCTTTAAAGAAAACTGGCCTATTTTCAATTCTCATTAGTGAATTGAACCATAATGCCTTGTTCTCCAAAATTGATTTCAGAAGTTATTTGGCACTTGAAGTTTATTTTGGCCCAATATTCTTAGTATTTCCTTAAGGAAAGGGTCAGTGACCCTGATCATTTCCTTTGTATCCCTAACATTTAGGTTACAGCAGAAAAAAACTTTCGCCTCTGTAGTTTTTAAGTTCCATGTATCAAACGGGAGTTTCCATTTCCCGTTGTTAGTTGTGTCCAAGTATCCTTGTGGTAATAATGGTAATAATTATTAATAATAAAGATATCTGGATTGGCAAGTGGAGGCATTTGTTTGTATTGCACTCACTGCAGTTGGCAGCAAAATTGCAGAATGTGGCAAATTAGTTCCAGTTACCTCATACTTTATTACACTTTGCTACTGGATAATGTTGCTGTAGAAAACCCAGGTTCAATAATTGAACAAGCAGAGTTGACCTCCACTCACCAGCAATTACTGATTTAGTCCTTTGAATTGCAGAGTTTAGCCAGTGTATATCAGGTTTACCTTTCTTATATACATGTAAATATATTGATGTCGATTTGAATTTAATGTAGGCTGGCTTTGTTGCACCATTGATGCTGTTAAAAGCACGTAAATTTGTGCTCCTTTACACGATGGGGAGTTTGTTTACGATAGGAAGGTAATGTGTTACATCTGTGTACATTTGTATTTCATGTTCACATACAGCTGTACATGTACCAACAAGGCTGCCATTAGAGCCAGTGGTGACTTGCTGCTGAACATCTGTAACAGCTGCAACAACAACAACAATAATAATGATGATGATGATGATGATGATGATGATGATGATGATGATGATGATGATGATAACAATAATAATAATAATAATAATAACTGTCCAACTAATTGTCCTTGCAAAGTACAGCAAGGAACGCAGCCCAACTAGGTCGAACCAATAACATAATACAAGGTGCCTCTGGTACCCACCATATGGTTCATGCATGACCTTGGAGCACAGCCTACGGCCAGCTCAAATGAGCTATATGCTGGTTTTTGCTGACAAAGGAAAACCGCAGTAACCGGATAAAAACCCTAGGAGCAGGATCAAGAACCAACACAAACTCAGCCCACTTATCCAGGATTCAAACCTGGGCCACATTGGTGGGAGGCAAGTGTTCTCACCACTGCACCATCCCTGCTCCCCATCCCTGCTCCCCATCCCTGCTGTGTGCTCAACATCTGACTCAATTCAAGTGATTGCATCAATTGATTGTATGGAAGCTATGAGGTCAGACCATAAGCTTGGTCTTCTTCACCTCCACACTAACAGGGGGTTGGCAGGGAGTCTGCTCTACAATACATGTGCATCTTGTGGTTGGGTTGAGATTGGGGGATGGGCTAAACCATGTATCCCTGAGATACTCTTGCTACAGAAACCAACAGTCAACTGGACTGGTGTGCCTGTGCTCCTAGCAAGGAGTGCCTAGGAAAAAGAAATTTAAGAAAAAGAACAAGAAAAGATGGCAGGCATGTCTTTATTTTGCTGATTGAGAGCCCTGTGACCATCCAGTCACCTTCTCCTGCTGACACCAAAAGGTTGAATAATAACGTCATTGTTGGGTATGTTCTCAATTTCAGGGTGGCTTAAAAAAAAGAGATCCTTATAAAGAGATTATGTTGAGCTCTGACTTGTTTAGATTTCTTTAGCCTGGATTGTGTATTGGTTAACACATTCCTTCACTGGTAATGTGAGATTTGGTGCCCTTAGGGAGAGCAAGTTGGAGAGTCTACCTTCTGAAAGTGTTTTTGATTGTTTGATTGTTTTGCAATAAATGTGTCATGTTTCATGTGATTATATCTTTTGCAGTTCACAATTGACAAGTTAAAATTTGTTTTGTTTCAGTTTTTCATTACTTTGGGGTCCTGTTAATCATGCCAAACATTTATGTTCAATGGGAAGGCTTCCCTTCACTGCTGCTTACTTTGGTTCAATGTTTGCTACACTGTACATGGCTATGATTGTAAGTTAAGAGTTTGCATTCAATACTGTTAATGTACAGTAGCTATCAACTGCATGTATGGTAGCAGAAAATCGTAGTTTCCAAATTTTTTCTTGTAAAAGCAGTATTTCCACAGCTTGTTCTAATTTTTATTATCAGGAAAATAACTACCGGTATTTAATGATTTAGATATGCTATGATGTTTGTTCCGGCAACCAGTTCTCACATCAAAGAAAGTTAAATCTGTCTGTTGTGTTTGCAGTGCAGCACTAATGGGGATGGTTTATGTGCAGCCAGGTTATTTATATTGGTGAAAGCTACACTGAGAGAAAGTTTGCAAAAAAAAACACTCGTACATGTAACTGAGGGAGAAAAGAATTGAAAATGACATGTCACAGGAAGAGAAAACAATTTCAAAGCAAACTAAAAACTCAGCACAGATGATCCTAAATTAAAGCAATAAAAAGCATTTGCTAACAAGGTTCGAAAATTCCATACATTGTAACTCTGTGATAACACATGGTGTGTGATTGAGTGGCCATAAGAATCATAAATCAATCAGTGCCTTATGCTAAGTGTTTTTCTGTCTTACTACAAAAGGCCTTTAGGGGTCAGCTTTAAGAGGTTACCTTTACATTAATCTGATAAAATAATTATGTTCAACTTACACTGATCACTGATCAATTCTTAGTGATTCCTTGACATGAACATTCTCCAGATTTTCAATTGCAGCAACATTTTTCAGTGATTTTCCATGATTTTGTTTTATTTCAGGTAAAAAGCACAGTTCTAACAGCAGTTTGTGCTGTGGCTCAAATCCTTGCTCTAATTTGGTGAGTTATTATCTCAATAATTACACCTTTGAGTTTTCCATTGCTTATGTAAGAGTAAGACTTGGATGGTCAAGTTTTGCGCTGCGGCTTACACTGATATTATTTTAAGAAAAGGCTTAAACAAAGACTACAGTTCTCTCAATTAATGGCATACATGTAAAGGCCATGTTATTGTATTTTTCAGGTACTTTGTCAGTTATATCCCAGGAGGAACAACAGGCATGAAATTCTTCACTAAGCTTTTCTCATCTGCAGTGACAAAGACAGTTTCTAGCACTCTTCCTGTGTAGTACAAGTTTCTGTTTTGGGTTCATGGTGCTGTGAGGGTGGTCAGTGTCCTGACAAGTGACAAGTGGCTTGTTAGTTTCTAGAGATGTCCCATCACAAATACCACTAAAGCAGTTCCGTTGGTCTGGTTGTTGTCAAGCATTGGTGTGGTATCCACCACACCCAAGCTTGGTAACTGGTAACTGGACCTGCCCCTTTGTATGTGGAAGAGCTGCAGGCAGAGTGCAATGCATTCTTGAGGTGCTTTGCACTTCCATCCTAGTGGGTGTGCAGAAAATCAAGGGAGATTGATAACAAAGTTCTGTGAGAGAAATGGTGGAAGGATGCCTTCCCTTTTCAAATAGAAATGGATGTGTTTTTTTTAGCAATAGGATGAGAAAAAAATATGGATCCTTCCAAGAACAGACATTAAAATGACAGATTTCAAAATAATGTGTAACTATAAATGTTTCAAATGGTTAAAATTAAGAACGTGCTATGAGAGAAAGGAATATTTATGAGTATATAACAAGTACAGGTGTATAAATAAATAAATAAATGATAATGATGATGATGATGAACACATTTTTAACGAATCAAACAGAAGTACATGCGGTAATATCGGTGATGAGAGATCACCATTATGGTGAAAGCAGTGTAATGATTATATTTTTAGTATAATACATTGTGTAGGTACTGCACAATCGAAATTTGAAGTACAGTAAATTATAAGCTATAAGTGGAATACAGACATGTTGTTTAGTGCTTGTCATTCTCAGAATTGCTATGAAGTAGCTGCATTTAATCGTCTTATTTTATTTAACGCTTTCTGTGACATGATTGTAGTCAATGGAATTAACTTCAGTAAAGTAAATGTCTGTGATTATAATTTGGTCAAGTTTGGGCAAATGTCATGAATCTCTTCTGTCAAAAGTATTTTCAAAACTTAAACGTGAAAAGTTAATTGTAACTTCAAATCCAACATATACAGGCTGTATCAGTAGAACGATGGTTACCTTGTGGTGAGTGCAAAACGAGTATAACGACTCTCAACTGCCCAAATTTGATTTTGATTATTTCTTTGGTTGTTATCATTGTTGTTGATTTTTGTTACACTGTGGTTAGCTGAAAAACGAGCGCCATTTTATCTGCCATCTTATGATATACATAAAGAAGTGAAAACTAACGAGAAAAACCGAGGTGTCGGTGTCATCATGACGCCATTTGTCAAGGTAACTGGGTAAAAAACTTATTATGCAAGACTAGTGTGGTTCACTTGTCTTAGTCATTTGGTTGGAAACTGGCATGTTGTGCCACTTGGATTATACAAGACACCCCGTTTATTGTGATCAATTGAAGCCGTGGTTTCTTTTAATTATGGAAGTATGGACACATCACCATAGGACGTTTTATAGAGAGAACACCGGTTTTTACGTATTTTCATAGATTTTATGGCAGTTTATTGTAATTTCGTGGAGGTCGTTTTTTCCTTCTTCCAAACCTGGTGGACTTGATAGGAAACAGAGCGTTCACCCACACGATCTGTTTGTCTAACCCTTGGTTATTTTATGTAGTAAAAAATAAAAGTTAAATTGCCTTGCCTGTGGTATATTGTCGTCCTTTTGCCTCAGAAGTGATATTTTATGCGATTTTGAAGGGTTTTTGAGTTAGCCGTTGACTCTCCCTCACGAACGAACTCAATCCCTTAAAATGCACTGTATCATTTCAGATATTTGCTGAAGTTGAGAGGCAAGTCTCGTATGTCAAGACTTTTGCAGCAGTTTGTTGCAACATATGATTGCCAGTATTTAAAGAGTGACTTTCCATGTACAGCAATCTTACTAGTTTTTCGCAGAATTAGGGCAGTATCGACTCAAAATATGCTTCATAACGGCAGTAGTCCCCCGGGGGGCGGTACTCCCTATAATGGCCTATACGGGGAGGGTACCTTTTTCACGCTTCAGGTATATGAAAGGGTAGGGATTTCACGAGTCGAAGTATATGAAAGGGTAGGGAAATCTGTCATTTAGGTATTTAAAAGGGCGTCATTAAAATATTTCGAACACACATACCTTATGACTCTACTGTTCCAATGGAAGGTATACGAAAGGGGTACCATTTGTCAATGGAAGGTATATGAAAGGGGTACCTTTTCTGTCAAAAATGGTATATAAAAGGGTAAGGGGTCGGACCTCGGGGCTGAGCCTCCTCGTATTAAATTTTTTTAGTACACGGTACCAGCAAATAATTTGCATCTCTTTCGCTGATCGACACTATCTGTAAACAAATGTTCAACGAATACATAGGATTTAGCGTAAGGAAAACCTGCAATGCAGGTCGTACAGTTTTGGTTCCTCATGGGGCTGTCTGTGTTTTTACGGCGGTGGGTGGTGGGTATCACCCTAAATATACCACACGTTTCTATGGTTTATAGCCTGATAAACCACTTGGTATGTTGGAAGAGCACTCGAAGTATTCGTAAATCATTCTTAGAGTGTTTTTCCAACATCCCAAGTGGTTTATCCTGCCTATAAACTATAAAACTTGCGGTATATTGTTTTCACAGACGCGAAATTTCCATGAGTTTGCTGGCACCCAAGCATATTAGTGATCTTTTTCCCTTACGATCTTCTACTTTGAATTTAACAGGTTATGATTCCCTTATCATTCCTCGTGTTAATACCACCAAATATGGCCTGCATTCTCTGATATAGTGCTAGTAACCTCTATAATTCATTAACTGATTCCATCAGGGCTTCACAGACAATTCAAAGCTTCAAATCTGCAATTAGAAACCTGGACTTCTTCACTGACTGCTGTTCCTTTTGTAATTAAAATAGGTACTTAGAATTATAACTATTATATTAGGTATTTACCGGTAATAATAATTATTGTCATTGTACTAGTTTTATTTTGTTGTTAGTATCATTATTTTTCTCTCGGATATATTAGCATATTACATTTGCTGTCTTAAATTCGTGATAAAATAAAGTTTATTGATTGAATGATTGATTGATTGATTGGCACAATAAACCATAGCTGATTGACCAATCAGAACGCGCACATTGATTTGGTTATTATGTAATTGGCATTAATAAAATAAGCTTTAATGGACACGTATCCTTATTAGTAGGCAGTCGATTTTTTGTTGCTATCGAAATACGGTAACGTAACCAAAGGTCGTTTATAGGGAATTACTAGACGGGTTTGTACGTGTTACATTATCATCAGTGGCGACTTCAACCGTGGGGACATTGACTGGAATTACGATCCCCCAGTTATCTTAAACCATACAAAGGCCCCATTAATGAACAAGTTACTTGACTTAATAAGTGACCACGCCCTCACACATTATGTTACTTCTCCTACCCGCCCAACATCAATGAAGACACTATACCTAGTTTTATCCTCGGTTCCTTCCCTGGTCTCCAACGTGCGAGTTGTACCTGGTATAAGCGACCACCATATCGTCGTGTTTAATATCCTACTTAAACCAAATCAGGTTTTGCATTCACGCCGTAAGATCTATTTGTATGATAAAGCTGATCTTACCAAGCTCCGTGAAGACGTCGCAAAGAGCGCCTCGGAATTTTTCACCCTCTGCCATAATAACAGCATCGAGGAAAATTGGTCCTTTTTCAAGAACTCCTTAACTAGTGCTGTTGACAACCACGTCCCCTCGAGACTGGCCAAGGCGAGAAATTATTTTCCTTGGATTACGAGATCACTGAAACGCCAGATGCGGAAAGGCCAGATGTGCAAACCTGTCTTGTGAAACTCAACTAGTTCTGACCTTCCACGATTGGGCAACTATTGTAAATCAACATGCCCAAGTTGACGCCCCTCTTTTGGATTTCTCGAAGGCCTTCGACAAAGTTTCCCACAAGAAACTGACACACAAATTAGCCCAGTATAGTATTAGCGGAAAATCGCTGGCTTGGATCGCAGCTTTTCTTCAAAACCGAACCCAATTTACAGTTGTTAACGGTGTCCATTCCACCACTACCTTGGTTACTTCCGGTGTCCCGCAGGGTTCCGTCCTGGGGCCAACCCTCTTCCTACTATTCATTAACGATATTTCAAATGTAACAAGTTCACAGCTACGCCTCTTTGCCGATGATACTGTCCTCTACAAAGCTATTAATTCTAAAGATGATCAACACGTGCTTCAGGAAGACCTATCCAACCTGTCTAAATTGGTTTCAGATTGGCAGATGGTCTTCAATGTAACAAAGTGCCATCTACTCCGTATCACAAATAAGCGTAACCGCTCTGACTTCATATATTCCATGAATTCTGAGGTTTTATCTAAAGTCTCCGAGTGTGACTATCTGGGTGTGTTAGGTGTACTGAAGCCCTCCGTTGGGCTTCTCATTGCTCAAAGATAGCTGCTAAGGCAAATAAGTCCCTTGGCCTCAACCGACGATTTCTGAAGCCATGCAGACCAGATGTCAAGGAGAGGGCTTACATGTCCCTAGTTAGACCAACCCTTGAATATGCGTCTTCCTCATGGAACCCACATACTGACTGTGATGTTAACCGTCTTGAAAAAGTCCAGAAGAACGCGGCCCGCTTTGTCTGTAACAATTATAAAACCTCTACAAGTACTTCCAAGCTAGTTAAGACCTTAGGCTGGGACACCCTTGAACAGAGGCGTCTTCTTTTTTTTGTTTCACAATAACCTAGTAAATTGCAATATTCCCGAATCAGTAAGCTCTTACCGCAAACTTAGAACTACTCGACGCCACCAGCTCTGTTACAATCAGTTACATGCTAATGTTTTATCTTTTAATTACTCTTTTTTTCCAAGAACCATTCGTCTATGGAATCTGCTCCGTTATGGAGTCGTGTGAAGCGACACATTAAGTTGCTTTAAGCAGTCTGCTTTGCCTGCCATTAGATCACTAAAGGTGCCCCCTCACCTCCGCAGGCTCTAAACCGTTGACCAGTCCCTCCCAGTATTGGAGGAATCTCTAGCTCATGGGAGTACTTATTCTAAGTTCTAAGTTTATAGAATTTATAGCCCGTTTGAAGGAATCGAAACGTCACTGAGAGTCTTACGTTAAGACAGCGGTGTCTCTTTCCAAACCTGTCATCCCATGGAAACATGCATTATGACACGAAAATTTTTCCCCCATTTTTAATAGTTCAACATGTATGAAAAACGACTTGAATGTGTAGAACTCTTTGAAATTCCTGAAAAGCCTTTTTTTGCGTTTAAAATACGCGCTATTTTGCCTCGGAAGTGTCCCGTGCATCGCGCGGCCAAATCATCACGTGACACACGTCTGTGACGAAACACCGTGAACCCTCATCCACCGTCAACAGGGCGGACAAAGAGAAAAATAGCGTCCAATATGAAGAGTTTCACTGATTGTCCGACGTTGCTGAATAATTTGTATCGTTCAACATTTTCATTCAACCAAAAAACTGAACCAAGCGGCAGCATGACATCTTCGCGGAACCCGGTGTAACATCACACCGGGTGCGTGAATGCGGTAAGTTAGATCCCAGTCTCCAAGACACTTTAGAGGTAAATAGCGCGTAATTTAAACGAGCAAAAATGGCTTTTTCGAAGATTCGAGCAGTTTTTAAGCTTCAAGTCGTTTTTCATACATGTTCAACAATTGAAAACGAGCGAAAGAAAAATCGTGTCTTAGGCACTTTAAAGGAGTTCTGTCATGGCAATTCTTGTTATAGGTTTGTTAAAATGGCGAGGAAGTACTGTTTCTATTGAATGGCCCGTGTAATACAAAGAGGTATATTTCAAATGATTTCTTGTACGGACTAACTTCGAAGAGCATTATTCTCTATTTCATGCGCAGTTTTATTCTGACTTACTCATTTCTGAAATCAACAACCGACTCCCAAACGGGGGGCTTATTGAGCAATTAGTGACGTATCCGTAAACGTATCCGTAAACGCTCTTCAGTATGGCGTCGTTACGGGCGGTTGCGTGTTATTTCGCTCTGTTCACTTTTGCTATTTTCTACATTAAAAAGCAAGCCTTCTGCAGTTCGAACGTGCTATACGATATGGAGCAAAACCAAGGTCTACAAGAAACCTTTATCTACTCTTCGCTTTGGTCATACCGCCGAATAAATGGAACTGGGCTTCGAACATCACGAACTTCACTAATTCAGCTCCTTCTTCTCCTATCAGGCGATATCGAAACTTGCCCTGGTCCGAGCGACAGATGTGGCTTGTGTCTAAGAGCTTTGAAGAAAAACCAAAGCAGGATGTCTTGCTCGCAGTGTCATTTGAAGTTTCACCTGAAATGCTTCTGCCCTGATGACAGCGGAGTCAAGTGTAATTCTTGTCTTTTTAACAACAATAACACCCAAGATGGAGCTAATCAAGATCAACAAGAAAATGTCCATCGATATGACATCCCTGAACTTAGCGAACTTGTCTCTAAAAAGGGCCTTAAGATTCTGCATCAAAACATTAGAGGCCTGCTGGCAAACAAAAGTATCATCTGCCAAATCCTGGATGGCTTTAGGAATGTACACATTTTCTCGGTCAGTGAAACACATTTATCCTCTGAAAGCGAAGCCGAGGTCCAGATTGAAGGTTACACATTTATTGCAAAGTCAAGGGCTTCTGGTCAAGGTGGAGGTGTTGGTGTTTATATTTCTTCATCTATTCCCTTTCAAAGACGAATGGATCTCGAACAAGAGGATATTGAATGCATCTGGATTGAAATATTATTTCCTAAAACCAAAGGCTTTCTAGTTGGAATTATTTACCGCCCTCCGGATTCTTCTAGACATCTCTGCGCGGATTTCAATTGCAAATTCGAATCCATGCTTTCGTTAGTATCAGCTGAAAACAAAGAATGTATTCTCTCAGGTGACATTAACTGTAACTATTTGGTGTCCTCGGATCACAAAGAAATTAAATCCATTCTCACCTACTTTGGTCTGAAACAACTCGTTAGCAACCCCACGAGAATTACGCGCGAGTCCAAGACCCTAATTGATGTTATTTGTAGCAATGTACCTCATAACATCTCTTCGGTGAAAGTAATCCCAGCTGGCTTGAGCGATCATGAACTCATTGGATGTGTTCGCAAGCTGAACAATGTTAAGTTCAATCCGCGAATCATTACTTGCCGAAATTTTGCTAACTATGACCCTAAGCTATTTTGCGAAGAGTTAAATTCTGCGAATCTTGAAGACGTTTATTCATCTATCAGCGTAAATGAGGCATGGGCCTCTTTACGAGACATTCTCCAACGGTGTATCGACAAACATGCTCCCCTTATTTCGAAGAAAGTCAAAGGCCGACTATGTCCTTGGTTGACTCCAGATGTCAGAAAAGAGATGATTCTCAGGGATGGTTTGCTCAGGAAAGCCCGCCGAACTAATCAGGAAATCGATTGGTCTTCTTATAAACGCCAACGTAACAGAGTATCTGGCCTTGTTAAAAAATGTAAAAGCAGATATAATCGAGATCTTCTTAAAGATTGTGCGGACTCTCCAGATAAATTTTGGGCAGCCATCAAGAAACTCTATCCTACCAAGTTGCCTTCTCAACAAGGTTCGGCATTTGTGATAAATGGATCAAAGGCAACTGACAAAAGCTTCATTGCAAACAGTTTTTGCGAATATTTCAGTACCGTTGCCAGAAATCTGAAAAGCAAATCAATTTTGCTTCGTGACTTTGTCTGGAGCAAACCTGCTGAAGAGAATCTTCCCAATCAAGTTACGGAAAGTCAATTTACTTTTAAAGCTGTGAAAGAGTTAGAAATTCTTAAGGAGCTAAAAAATCTTAAGCGGAAAAAAGCGTCTGGACTGGATAATTTCCCCCCGGGATTGCTCAAAGATGCTGCTCCTGTTTTAACTAAGCCTTTGACATTTATCATCAATTTATCTCTTGAAACTGGAGTTGTGCCTAGCGAGTGGAAAGTGGCTAAGGTGATCCCCCTCTACAAATCTGGGTCTCTGACTGAGATTGACAATTACAGACCTATCTCAATTCTCCCTACTTTGTCAAAGATCTTGGAGAAAATAGTGTACAAGCAACTGATGGCTCATCTAGAACGTCATAGTCTACTTTTTGAGTACCAATTTGGTTTCCGTTCGAACCGCTCAACGGAACAAGCTGTTACTTACTTCACTGATCTCATTAGAAAGGAGGCCGACAATGGAAAGGCAACAGGAGCAGTTTTCATTGACTTATCAAAGGCATTCGATACCATCAGTCATTCTGTTCTATTAAGTAAACTGTCCCGTTATGGCGTTTACGATATGGAACTACAATGGTTTACGGATTATTTATTTCTCCGCAAGCAGATCGTTCAATTTAATGGTGTCCTTTCTGAACCAAATCCAATTAACACTGGAGTTCCTCAAGGAAGTATTCTTGGGCCTCTCCTTTTTCTCATCTTCTTTAATGATGTGCATAGTCCTCTTCGTCATTGTAGGATAATTACTTATGCTGATGATACAGTGATTTTTACATCCTCAAGTGATATCGATGTGTTACAAAGCAGCCTTTCCCTTAATCTGAAGAAGGGTAAATCCGAGGTGATGCTGTTTGGTACCGGAAAACGGTTAAATTTGTTTCAAGGCTGTCAAGTCTGATTCTCCCATCAACACCACTACATGTTATAAATACCTCGGCGTGCATCTGGACCCAACACTTACTTTTGAAACGCATTTTCAAAAAATGTACAAGAAGGCAGCAGGAAGAGTGAACCTCTTACGGCGCATCCGTTCCAGCATTGATACTCTTAGTGCCCAACGAATTTATCAATCGATGATTATGCCAATATTTACGTATTGCGGTTATAATAGTGTTGGATGGTCAGAGTCCCGCAAACGCATGATCCGCTCCATTGAGACCCGAAGCCTCGAAATTATTTCTCCAAAATGCAGTCCGCAGAACTGTGATCTTCGATTTTTAACAATTGACAACTTTTTACAAAAGAGAGTGTGCTGTTTTGTATTTGACTGCCTTAATGGAACTGCATGTTATCCATTTAAAGATTACTTTCAACGATTACATCATAACGCTTTAAACACTAGAAACAATGGGAAAACAGTAAAACTACCAAAGGTCAAACTGGATTTTGCGCGCCGTGGTTTTTATTTTTTAGGTGCTTCGATTTTTAATTCATTGCCGTTAAGTTTAAGAAACATTAATTCTAGAGTTTTATTTAGGAAAGCCTTGGATGATCATTACTTGTAATTTCTATGATAGTTTTTTATGTATTTTTAGCTTAGTGCATTTTTAGTTTTTAATTCTTAGTCAGCAGGACCCCGCTGATAACAGTACTTTGTACTGAAGGGTTATCCTGGGTAAATATTCCATTTATTTATTTATTATTTATTATCTTATGATGATTTCACCTCGCCACAATGATGAAACTTGAAAAAGTTAACCTAACTTTTTCAAGTTGCAATCCATTTCCTCCTCATCGTCCGTGGCCGTAGACAACCGAAAACAAGTTTCAATGCACATGTTACGTACTTTGTAACAAAACTGCAGAACTATTACATGTTTCTGTTCAAATGCAAATTACGTGACAGTGCCCCTTTAATATGGAATGATGCGTTATAAAGCTGATGGCATTGCAACTGAAGTCGATAGAAAATGCAACAACCCTTAGATCTGGGTTTTATTTATAGACCAAAAATGGGTTCACCAATAACAACCTTTAGTAGGAACCAAATGAAAAACTATAAGCATGCAGTGATTTGCATGCCGCACATTTTCCTAATTGGATTATAGAAAATATTGCCCCGTTTGATAGCACCTCAAAAGCTCAAAAGCTTGCTGTGAAGCGAAAAATACTTTATTCAACTTGACTTGGCCGAACTAGTTGTCAGTAAGAGGTGACCTCAAGGTCCTCAAGCCATTAGAGAACGTAATTGACCTCATTCCCACCAGAAGCATATGTTTGTTCAGTTTGTTATTCCTGCTGATAAGTTTGCGCTAATACTCTTTTAACAGACTGCGGCGTATTTTGGTTTAAGGTAGACTGCGAGCAGTCTCTAATTTCGGCGATGGATTGTGAGGGAGGGGGGAGGGGGGGAGGGGGGGGGGGGAAAGACACGCGAGCGCGTAGTTGCGAGGAGACGCGACGCGAGGCCCCTCGCGTTGCGTCTCCTCGCAACTTCGCGCGCGCCAAGTCTTTTGCCCGCCCCACAATCCATTGCCGAAATTAGAGACTACTCGCAGTCTAGTTTTAAGGCGCAGGAAAAAAATGAGCTCTAGTCCCCTTTACGGAGATTGTTTATAAAAGAAATAAAAATCTTGTCCCTCGCGCACTGTTGAGTAAGATAAGCATTTGGGAATTTTTAAGAAAACTCAAGAAGTGCAGGGAGAAAAACTCGCCTACGGCTCTTGCTAGCGCTTAGTATAACTGAACAATGCACTCGGCGCGTTTTGTTTTAGTTCTTCAATAACGTACAACGCTGCGTAACTTGCGGACCGCCTTACAACGCGGTTGCATGGCACGTAATGCACACGTCGTGGTCTCGACAGGCAATTAAAAAAAACGGCATTAATGTTTCATTGGTAAAGCTGGACCAAATATCTTAATGGCATCATTTTTGCTACCCTAAGTCACAAAGGAAAGGTAGCATGCTAAATACCCGTGAAGGGTGTTGCTCGGTTCAACGTCATCGGCTCACACCGAAACCTATAACTCGTGTAACTAAAATACGCGGAAGTAATCTCAGTTGGGTAAACCACGCGGAATTACACTAACACTGCGTAATGTTCTGCTATAACGTTCAACAATTTAATTTTATCCTCATTGTTAGGACTTGAAAGTTCATTTATTGACAATAGAGATCAGTGAACAATTAAAGTCTCGCTCTTGCTCGCATTATTCTTCGAACACTGTTCTTCCACAGAGGCGACAGCGGTTTCCTCCAGGATACAGTGAACATTGCTTCCAAGCTAAATGGCTTGAAAAACTCGAGCCGATGGCTGAAAAATAAAAATGAAAACGTCGCTGTATTAATGTGGTATGCAGAGCATCCAGTAGACATCCGATTTGACCTGCGTCAATACATGACTGAAGCTTGTTTTCCGCAGTCCATCCCGTAAATTCATTTTGAATTGTTGTTACGTAAAGGATACACTCCGACAGCCTTAAGGTCGCGCAGGACACTGCATGAATAAATTCATGAGCCAAATTTTGTTGGTAGGTGTTTCATTTTCAAGCTTCAAATCTCTGAATTATGAGGGTAGATTCCGCTGAAATTTGACAGGGGTCTTGGTGGATGATGGAATTACATCATGACTGTCGTTAGAGGTTAGAGGTTGCGTTCTCCTTCGTCGAACGCAACCTCTAATAGATATTAGAGGTTGCGTTCTCCTTCGTCGAACGCAGCCTCTAATATTGTGTTGGCTGACCTGTGGTCGCCCTGTATGCAAGGTGCTCTGTGCGTAAAGCCACGACGATTTGAGTCCTAAAATTCCTATGGTTACCAATTTATGTAAAACGCGCAGTCTCAGTCTTTACAGCCTCGGCTTCGTGTAGAAATAACTCGTTTCGATAAACTGGGTTCCAGAAAATTTTCATACCCCTACTACGGAGGTTACGACCCCCCCCCCCCCTTTCCACCTTCCCGGATTTTCCTTTTTTTAAAGAAAACGATAATCCCCCACCCCACTGGAATTTCAAAAATTATTTAAAACACCCCCAACCCCTCTGGAAAGTTTGCTTTTTAACAAGAAAGTGTTGCAGACGTGAATGTCGAGGCAAGATTACCGGTTTTCTGTTTGAACAAAGATAAAATAGTTGTTTGTAAATTACCTTGACGGACAGAAATATTTTTAGCGCCCCAGTTAATCTCTTCTTACGGCCAAATTTTAAAATTCACCGCAAGGAAATCACCGCAAATTTCTTTGCGAATGCAATCGTCGCGAACAGAGATACGAAACAATCACAACTTTCAGCGATAAAAGATAAGCGCAATTCGAGGAACAAGAGTCTACGCGTGCAGCACGAAATTCATTGTAAAACACAAACTAGCGAGCCTCGCTTTTCTCGGTCGGGAGGAAAGAAACTTGACAGTTTATCTTTGAATTTTTTCCTCACATACTGGTGGTTCACGGGAAAATAAAATGCGAACAAAAGAAACCCTTCGTAATAAAGTTATTGCATTACGTGATGTCGAAGGGTTTCAAGTTTCTTTTTGCATATGCAAATTTCAGCACAGAAGACAAAATTTGTCCTTTCTCCTGTAAACTTCCAGTGGTTTTTGCTGCTGTCACGAACATCTTCAGTCAATATTAATTACACTAAAGACTTTCTTTTTAAATTAGCAGGAGTTCATTCGGCAAGAGTTTCAGTACAAAATATTAGAACTGCGTACTTAGTCCACGCGCGGGGATGTCATTCAATATTCTGTTCTAAAAATACTCTGGAAAGACTTCGCGGGAATCGAAGCTTCAGTAAATGACGAAAGATTTTCGTTGGTTAAGGATTTTACTGTAGTAAATAAATCAACAGTTTTCCAAATACTTAGCGGATAAGCTTAATTCTTAGCGGATGTAACATGTAACATTTCTTGTTTATAATGACGTCATGATCAGTAGCAGCACACTCAGTATCGTCAAACGTGCGTTTCCTCACACTTCACTCTCTGTGGCTACGAATCTCATTCTATTCATGCCCATCGTCATTTTCCGTCCTTATCACCAACAACAAATTATCATTTGTTTCATGGACACCTTAAAGTCGTTATTATCTCCTTCCCTACCCCCTAACCTCAGGGGCACCCAACGAGCTAAATCAACCAAAAGCTGTAGTAAGGCATTTTTAAGTGTCTTATGGTGTTTGAAGTCTCTTTAAAGCGATGTTTTCATAAGCTAGAAGAAGTTCATCTGTTCGGATTCTCTAGCTGAAATTTTAATTGTCCGAAAATATTAGGGAACAAAATCTCCCTTTGAGAAAATGCAAGCTGAAATGACCTATCCACGAACTTTATAGGGAACTATTTTCTTTCCGAAAATGCTAGCTGACGTTTTTGGCTGCCAAAAACAGCGATTTCGACCTTTCCGAAAACCTCAGGGGCTATGAGTCCCAATTGCGAATCTTTTAGGCCACGTTTTAGTTACGAAAATCCGAGTGCACTCTTAAATCGACGCCGAAAGCGCAAGGCGAATTGCCCTTCACCGAACAGATATCTACCGAAACTTGTCGCTGGGTGCCCCTGTAACCTCTTGGAAACAACTGCCATTATTGACCATTGAAGTCGAACGCACTCCCTAATCTGTGATTACTCCTAGTATACGGTGATATTTAAAGGCTGCTAATGTTAGAACCGGCAAAAAGCAATGTTTGTGTCCGGTTTTGACTGAGAAGCGCAGTAAAGTAAATGATTTTATTACTTAGTGGTAAAGGATAACCTCTTCTGTGATGTGACGGAAGCAGGTTCAAGACTCGTTGAATGTCCGTCCAGGTCGCTCGCGGCCACGCACTGGAAGGGAGAGAGTGCGTGGGCACGAACGACCTGGACGAACGCCGAACGCACAATGTATTGAATAAATCGCACGGTTCGTGCACGCCTTAAATAAATACATACGTAATAAGATTAAGTGTCCAGCGCGGCCTTTATGCTAATTGTGGTATCTGTAACCAGTAACGTTGCAGTATCGCTCACGGGATCAGTCCTCATTGTCCCATGTGGGGCTGTATGAAAACAGCTATTTTGATAGCCTACGTGTAGCCGTACCCACCGTACGGCTACACGTAGGCTACTATTTTGACGGCTACTGTGGATCTGTATTGCATAATGTGGGTAATGAGCTGACCCAAACATATTTACCTGACCCAAACATATATATATTCCTGTGTTTTCAAGTATGGCTGCCCTGCTTTCCTAGCCCCTTACGATTATTTAGAGAAGCCAGTACTCACTTTAATTTTTGCAATTCTTAGGTAAACTGAAACTAATGTAATAATGGTTACAATAAAGCCAGTTGTTGATGACGTGATTTAGTATTATCACTTACAAGTCCGGACTGCTGACGTCATCAGAGGCAGGATACAGCGACTCGTAGGTCCGCTTCATTCCTGACCCGTGGATGGCGTATGCATTGACTTTCTCCACATCCGGCGGGAAATAATCGATGGGGATTTTGGCAGTACCAGTCCATGTCTTGTTTACGCGGTTAATTGTAGCAATGTACTCTATTGGTAACTTATCCTGAGATAAAGAAGAGAGTGATTTATTAGTCGAGAATCTGGAGAATTAATTTCTGCTCTGTAAGGCACTTTGTGGTTGTACAAAACAAACAAGCAGAAAGCCCCCTCTCTTTTGCAACCAAAAGCAAACCAAATATGTCAACTTCTGTTGAAACCTATATGTCGGTTTTAAAAGCTGGCCAGTGTGGAGGTTTAGCAAATGACTAAAACTTGTTTACCATAAATTTCTTTCTCACTCCGTTCAGCAAGAGAAGCAAGTGTTGCCCGTGCCTGAGAAAGGATGAAAAATACGTTACTGAACCATATAAATCAAGGGGTATCGATAAAACCAGGAACATAGAACATTCCGGAACATAATTAACAAATCTTGAGCACAAAAAACTGAAATGGCTCCACTGAAGAAAAGAGTCGTTGAAATTAAGTTAGAGATAAGTCAAATTGAAGATAAGTTGAAGAGGATTAAGAAGACGTTAGTTGTCGTACAGGAGTATTTATGTGCGAGGTCGCCGGGTCTTAGTTTTGGAGGTGAATGGTTCTAATTCAGTGGATGGGGTGGGGAGTGGAGTTGGAGGGGTGGTGGGTTGACTGTTCAGAGGTCAGTTATTCTTCGAAGGAAGATCGGTTATGCATGGTTATTAAATACAGTTTAAGCAACTGATCGAGATTGCTGTAATAATCAGGATAAATGTCTCACACTTTTTTAAATGATAAATACATTTCACTTTTATATGATTTTTTTAATGTTTCGAGATGTTCCATATTCCAGATTTTAGTGACAGTCTAAAAAAATTAAAATCAAGAACGACGGCGAAAAATAAATTAGTGTGGATTGCCAGAATGTTTATCACATGGCAGAGGAAAATGTGTGAATTGCCGACTTACGGGCTTAACTCAATTTCCAGGTATTTCTCTTTCTTTCCGAGGAAAAACACCTCAGCAACTGAAATTTAAGCAGAAGAATAACATCAAAACAAGGGCGATAATAATCTAGTTCGTCCTAAACGCATCCTGGATACCTAATTATGGAATAGCAAAGAGAACATTACCTTCATACTCCCATAATCCGTCACAAGCGCTGCCGACCGCGCATGGTGGAGGGCCTGGGTCGTTGAAAAAAGGTCCACTGACGGAAATGCGAACAGAACGAGCGTCCTGGGCACTAATTTGGAATGTGATGGGCGAGTGGTCGATGGCCACACCGTTCCATTCAGTTTTGATGGCGAACTTGTACTCCTGGTAAAACAAAATAAAATGCGCTTTGTAATAAAGATGAAGTGAGTGCTAAAGTGGAATAACAACTCCGTGAGGAATTATTTTCAAAGCTAGTCTACAAGATCTACTTACCGAACCATACAAGGTATTACACATATATCTAGTCTACAAGGCTCTTGTATTAAGTGCCGGTACGTTGCTTATCTTAATCTGTTAGGTCCTGTAATGAAATTATTATTTTATAATCCTAAAGCAGAGAGTGGACTCACAACCCGAGAGTATAAACCTGAGTTTAGACGACGACTTGGAAGGGTAAGAAGGCTGGTTTCTAAAGAAACTATGGTGAAGCTCATTTTGCGAAAACGCTTGGATCCGTTACTGCCAAACAAATTCTTTCAGCTCGTGCTTAATCGGAAGCCAATAAGTAATGCGAAAATAAGATCGTTTTTCTGTTACTGCTGTAATCTGGGTTGCTAGGCGTTTATTAACCACCCGTTCGGACACCAGTCACATCTTAAATAAAGGGAAAAGTACACTGCTTTAATCTTTAATCTTGAATCAATATACTCCTAAAACAGGAAACCTATACTAGGAGTTTCAAAGCAAAAATGAATTAATAAATAAATAAATAGTAAATAAATAAATAAATATATATATAGATATGTAAATATAAATGTATAAACACACAATAAAATTAACCTATTAAAATTAAACATTAAATAATAAAATAACAATAAAAATAGATAATATAATATAAAAACCTACATGCTTGAGATTACAGATTTGAATTCACTTAATGAGTCAGGAATTAAAGACATAGGTAAACTGTTCCAAGTTCTTATAGTTCTGGGGTAAAAAGAATATTTATAAGTGTCATTCAGTGTGGTAAGTTGGCAAAATGGCGCACAATTAGAAAGTCTTGAAGCTCTTGTACTGCAACATACTTCAGGTGGAAAGGAAATACCGACAAGGCCTTGGTAGATCTTATAAAACATAAACACTTGGTTAGTCAATCTACGCTGTTCCAAGGAGTCCCACCCCAGTGCTTTGATCATTGAAGAAACATGGCTAAAACGGGAATAATCGTTGTAAACAAATCTGGCCGCACGACGTTGGACCATCTCTATCTTGTCGATGTTATACTGCGTGTGAGGGTTCCATACACTACTGGCGTACTCCAGTTTGGGGCGTACCAGTGTAAGACATGCTGTTTGCTTGACCTCTGGAGTACAACCGGAAAAGATTCGTCTGAGAAGACCAAGGGTTGAATTTGCCTTCTTACAAATAATATCACAATGATTGTTCCAGGACAGATTGTCAGAAATAGATATTCCCAGGTAAGTTCCAGAGGAGACTCTTGAGATAAGCTTACCGCCCAAGTTATAATTAAAATTGACAGGAATTCTCTTACGAGTTATCCCTAAGTGATAACACTTGGTTACATTAAAAGTAAGTTGCCAAGTCTTCGACCAAAGGGAAAGACAATGAAGATCTTGCTGGAGGGCTAGACAGTCCTGATGGGTAGCTTCCTCTCTATATAATACACAGTCATCCGCAAATAGACGTAGATTTGATTGAACTGAGCCTGAGATATCATTGATGAATAAAAGGAACAGCACCGGTTCCAAAACAGAACCCTGAGGGACACCAGATACCACAGGTCTTGATGAGGAGAGAACTCCATTAACTGAAACACTTTGTGTGCGACTGGACAGAAAAGCTTTAATCCAGCTGTGCATTTTACCTCTAATACCATAGAAATCAAGTTTGGTGAGCAGACGCTCGTGGGGCACAGAGTCAAATGCCTTGGAAAAGTCCAACAAAATGACATCGGTTTGTTGACAAAGATTAATGCCTTTCGCCCAGTCGTGTATTGCAGAAATAAGCTGTGTTTCACAAGAATATTTCTCTCTAAAACCATGTTGTTGATCAATGAGAATATTATCCAAGGAAAGGTGTTTAGACATGTGACTAAGGATAATGTGCTCCATTATCATACTGCAAGTGCAGGTTAATGAAATTGGGCGATAATTTGCTGGGTCAGACTTGTTTCCTTTCTTAAAAATTGCTGTAACTAAGGCATTGGACCAATCTGATGGAACAGTGCTACAGTTGTATGATTGCTGGAAGATGAAGGAGAGCCAACAGGAAACTGATTGTGAAACCTCCTTTAGGACTCTTGCTGGGATTTCATCGGGCCCACACGCTTTCTTGGGATTTAATTGAGACAGTTATTTAAAGACCCCAGCTGGTGAAATCTGTAAGTCTGAAATTGATGAAAAGGATGATATACCAATATTAGGAATTGGCAACTGCTCCTGAGTGAAGACAGAATGGAAGTAAGAATTTAAAGACTCTGCTTTGTCCTTATCAGTTACACATACTGAAGAGTCACTGTTCTTTAGTGGAGGAATGCCAAGGTTCTCAGATTTGCTGTTCCTTACGTATGACCAAAACTTCTTTGAATTGTCTGTTAGGCTATTGCCGATAACATCATTAAGATAGTGGTTGTGAGCTTCCTTAATAAGTTTTGAAACAAGGTTGCGTTGATGCTTAAACGCTTTCCTTTGTTGGATGTTTTTGGAACGAATAGCCTTTTTATGCAAGCGATCTTTCTTGCGCATTTCTCTCTTGATGTTGATATCAATCCAAGGTAACTTGAATTTTGGTCGGGACAATTTTTGTGGAATAAATTGGGACATTCCAGTTAACAGAGATGTTTTGAATATGTTCCAGTTTTCTTCAATTGACTTCTCTTCAGGTACTGGTACCTGAGTCCAGTGTAAGAAAGACCGTAAACAGGGTCTCGAATTGAATGAACGGACCTTAAAAAGAAATCAAGGATAAAAGAGCCAAAAAATAACCCGGCTTGCTCAACGAAAAAAGCATACCTTTGGACACAAATGAGAACTTTTTGCAATGCAGCAAAGCAGACAGTAAAGATAACCTCGCCAGATCATTTGTTGGCTGGAAATCTCAGTAGTTCACATTACTGATATGCTCTTCTACTGTAGCAAGCACGCAAACAAGAATACCATCCTCCTTAGGTTCTAGTTATCATCCATATGATGTTGCTTAGTTGACACGAATCCTCGATCTACAAGACATTTGTTTTCTTTTCTGCTCTTACATCTGTGTTTTCAGTAAAGAGACTATGACGTGATGTTTGAACACAACACTGTTGTCATGTCAGCTTGCTGAATACATCTGCTGGGTGAACTGCAATTCCTTGAAACAGCTCAACAGCTGAAACATCTCAGATTCGCCTGCGCGAATACATTGTGAATTTTTGCAGATTTTTCTCAACGCTTTCGTCTTCCAAACTAATACGATACATCATTCTCGATCGGTTTTATTGTTTGGCCAACAGGATAAGGTTGGTCAACAAAAATAGGGTAGTTGAAACGTTCTTGCTGTTTTAAGCGCAACGCAGGATTCAGGACTCCACCACACCGGTAAACTTTAGTGTTTAGTAAGTTGTTCTACTGCTCGTCTGTGTGGGCAGGTGCGATCAAGAACAAAGGGTACAGAATTTTGCTGTGCGGATCGTAACTGGTGCACGTAAATTCGAACATATCACGCCTTATTTGAAAGACCTACACTGGCTTCCGGTTGCTAGGCAACTGGAGGTCAGAGACATTATTCTGACTTACAAAAGCCTCAACGGTCTCACTTTACGAAACATTTTCACAACAAGATCGCAGATCTACGAAGGAAATACTAGAAATAAGGACAGACTGCATGTACCTTTTTGCAGAATAACAACAGCACAGCGATCGTTTAAATA
>JAEMWC010000246.1:437500-577500 GCA_016490735.1 Pachyseris speciosa | reverse complement strand
CTCTTTGGAATGCTCCATGACCCCGTTTCTCTTTTGATAAGTCAATTTCGATTCTTCGCATTATATGACAACATATAACCACAATATCAATCGGTTAGAAGTTAAAAATATTTCCGTTTTGGTGTCTATGGTTTGTGGAATTCCGTCACTGTAGCTGTCCAGCGTTTGCAAATGTCCTTAAAAATCTATATATCTTTGTTAGGAATGATGTCACTTGTTCAAATAAGCTATCGCGGAAACTTCGTCTGCGGTGTGGCGAGTTCGTGCTTTTTCTCTGAAACGAATTCGGTGACTCCCCAGTTTTATTTGCGTTTTTGACATCAGTAAGTGATTACCTAACTGTAGCAAAAATTTGAACAAATTATCAATACTGGAATATTGCGAGGAGAGTGATACTAATCACTGAAATGACACAAAGTAGCTTCATCAAAAGAGAGTATGACAAAAAAGTACTGCTTAGATATGCTGTGGTTTAGAGTTATTTGTAATTTAAAATTGTTCAAACCAGTTTAATTTTTACTTCTCATTGTTTCAGATTATGGTAATTAATATAAGACAAGGAAGACAAAAATTGAACTGATCTGAAAAAAATCTCTTTGTAGGCAAAGACATTAAACGCTTTAAGTTAATAATAAGGCTCGAATTCGTGAAGGCCGCTTGTATGTTATTAATGATAAGGCAGCTTAGCAATATACTGGGAGCTCAGAACCACTGGTTTGCATGTAGTAATTGTGATGAAAACGATGACCAGTACCAAAACAAAAATATCAGCAACTATAAACGCCTAGCTTCATTTTGAGAATCTTTTATTTTTGTGCTTGATTCTTACCGCAGTATTCACAACTCTGCGCGCAATTCTCTTTCATATATTCAGGGTCGGTCTTGCAGGATTCCTTGTCTCTTGCAACACGATGTTTACAATCCTCTGGTGTTTTATCTTCACAGTATGGATCCACATCTAAGAAAAACCACGACGAATCCAATAATCGTCAAGACAAAAACGATTCAGCAGTTCAGTCGGGACTTTCACCCACCAACAATTTTAAACAAACAAAGAAACAAACAAACAAACAAATCCATGCCTGGATCGTCGATGTCGCCCTTTTCTTTGCTTCAGACACAGTTTAGGTTTAGGACAGTTTTTGGAAACTTTCGATCATTAATTGTTTTAACTTTGTAATTTCTTAGCGGGCAGCTTGTATTTTGTTCGATAAAGTAAATTTTAGTTTGACATTTGACCGTAGTGAATGCGCAGTTTTTACAGTCCTTTTTTTTCAGTTTGGCCCATCATAGATAACAGCCGCAACCATCATTGATGAGGAATTAGGAATAGAAAAATAGTATGACTTGGATAATAAGAGGGACGAAGATAGAGGATAAGGGTTGCAAGGTATAACAGAAAGTAGTTTTGCATACATTGTGAGGCTAAAACTATTCTAATCATACATTCTACACACAAAGGTCTCGTTTTCGTACCACAGAGGTTGCACGACTCAGGACAGTGCTCTTTCATATCTTCTTCATCACATAATTCTGGATCCTTTTTAACCCTAGAAGCGCACTCAGGATAGACATCTGAACAACCTAAACCAGCCACAACAAACGTTGGCTTAAAAAAGTACACATCACAGTATGTGTGAATTTCTTGTGAACCAACAACCTTGGGGCAAGAGGGCGGTATGGGGGAGGAGATCTGTCCAGGATTGAACACAAATACGAAAATTACAAAAAATTCGCTATGCAGTTTGAAGTAAGTGTGAGTGAGAGGGCACAAGGAGAAGGTGTAAATTTAAAAAATTTGCAAGGCAGCTATGGTGGCTGAATAGAAAGAAGACGAAGTAGCGAAAAATAGTAAATCGCGAAAAATAGTCCAGGTTGCGATTTTTCACGAATTTCGCAAAATGTGCGGCTGTGGTGGCTGAAGAGGTGAGAAGGAAGACAATAATGGAGAGAAAAATTGAAATAGCAAAAAATAGTTCGTGTTTTCGCATATAAAGAAAACTCGTTGGCTTACAAAATTTCGCGTAGTTACGTTCAATTCTTGACATAACGGGGAGGGGGAGGGAAGGGGGAGGAGGTGGGGAGGGGGAGGGAAGGGGATGCTGATGACTGGTAATGAGAGTAATAGAGTCAGCCCAGACCACGCCCAGCAATTTTGTAATTGCAAAGGTGTGATGTTAATAGCACCCATGGCGCAGATTTTGAGACTTAAAAGGATGGAAGTGAAATAAAAATCCACAGAAAAGGCGTCAGGGATAATACGGCTATTTCTATTGTATCATGGGATTGCTTACTTAGCAATTATGTTTTACTTGTTTTAAAAACGTAGGCTTTCTGCACGTATGGGTAATAGTATAATGGTAATTTGTTTTTTTTTTAGCAGTAATAGCATTAGAAATCAGGAACATCGGATCCATGTCACAGGAAAATACGCTATGCAAGAATTAACAATAAGTCAGAACAGATTATTTTTTTGGTGAGTGTTGACGCTTTTTTTACGAAATTAATACAGATATACAGATATACACCATCCATGCGCATAAATTGGGTCGCTTTTAGCCGCTTTTCTTTTGAGATCTTTTGAAATCATTTGAAATGGATTCTTGTTGTCACACTCACCTGTAGGACCTGGTGGCAGTACACTGTCTGTTGTTGTAGGGATGGCCGGTGTTATTGTTGGCTTAGATGTACTGATGGACGGAGGCATCGACGAAGAAGAATTAGTCGATGAATGGATTGGAGCAGGAGAAGAATCAGTGGAATATTCTGGAGCTGGTGAAAAATTAGTCGATGAATAGACTGGTGTTGGCGGAGAATTAGTGATAGATTCTGGAGCTGGGGAAGACTTAGTTGATGAAGGAGGCGATGGAGTCGAAGGGCGTGTCGCTGATTGAGTGGACTGTTCCTCTGTTGAATGTAATAGGAAAGGGATAATCAAAAATCTTACTACTATTGAACAAACCTTTTTTCTCACAAAAATCTTTCTGGATTTAACTAAGCAAAACTAGGAACAAGCTTTCACTACCGATGCATGGCATGAAAAATCAGCGAGCATTGCCGGTAGGAAAGAAAGGCAAGATATTAATTTATGAATAATTTGGTGCTGATTCAAATTCAAAGGCGCACTTATGTTTACATGTTAAAATATGCCAAAAATTTAGAATATGTTAAGATATGAACAGCTAGAAATGCCAACGGAAAATAACTGATTCGGTTAAATAAAGGTGGCTAAACTGAGGTAATTTCATAAAGCCGTCGAGCAACGGAGAAATACTTACCGCAGAGACTACAAGATTTTCTGCAGTACTTGGTAAAAAATGGAGATGATTGGCAGTTGTTTGGATTGGAAACATATGTCAAGCAATCGGGAAGAAGATCATCACATGCTGTTGAAGAAGACCAGAAAATGACTTCCGACACTATGACGTATAAGAGATGTCTGAGTTCTGGCAATGAACTGTATCATTTTGGAAAACAGTGTGTAAGGTTTTCTAGATCATAAGAAAGCTACCCGGGTAAGTAAAGAAAAAAAAAAGAAAAGAAAACTGAACCTCACGTTAAGTATTGCTACAGTAGAAAGTTGTTTTTAAAACTGATAATGATCACGGCTTCAAATATTGAAAGAAAAAGTACGAATCAAGAAGTTATCATCTAAATGATTGCATTTCTCTAGGAATAACAAATTTTGTCCTTCTTTTACAAAGATCACGACAATGACAGGTTGACATGCTTCATAATGTTTACATTTCAAGTTCCTAAAGAAAATCTATCGTTACTTAATACAAGCCAGAAATACCTTAAGGTGGGTCAAAATGGTTTTGTTATTTTTGAACACCATCTCTTTAATTGATCGATACTCCCACAATTTTTCGTTTGGTATCAAAATATTTCCCAATTATTTCTTTGACAAATGTGGCGTGAACCATAGCAACAGGACAACCTCTTAGAAACAACCCTAATTTGGTTTTATGTGCCTGTAACTTAAAAAAAAAAAGAGTAGAATGACAACCGTTTGATATTATTAAATTGCAATCAGCATATCAAGATTCATCTTTCAGCAGAGTTTTAAACACTTCTTTATATTGAGCTCAGAGCCACCTTAATTTTTGGATAATTTAAAGTGATACCATGTTCAGGAGACCATACGAAAAATTGTGACAGTAACGATCCATCAAAGAACAAAAAAAAAAAAAAAAAAAAAAAAAAAGAAAAGAAAAAGAAACCATTTTGAGCCACCTTAAGACACTTAAGACAATATCTTACCACAGTAGCCGCATGTTCTTGGACAGTACTTAATGAAGAAGTCTCTGGCTGGGTGGCACTGCGATGGAGATTTGATTAACACTGAACAGTCTGACAAAAGGTCTTTACAATCTGAGCAATCGAGGCAGAAAATGGAGAAGAAATATGATTAAGATAAAAAATTTGATAGAGCCATTATTGCTTGTTTCTGCACGATTATCCAGACTTTATAACTCGATTGCAGTAGAAACTCGTGCATAAAAGGCACTATTTTCCAGTTAATTAAAAATGGTACTCATGTATTTGTTGTTTATTGGGAAATTAGGCTACTTAGGTTCTTTCGTAGGTTCTTTCATGTTTATGGGGACAAGCACTGAAATACTACAGTAGTGGAATTACAAATATATGAATTTCATATATTCATTCTCATAAATTCATCACTCACGGGTATATAACGAACCAACAACATCACCAGTTCCCAGTTGGCTTGTTAGCTCAGTTGGCAGAGCGCTGCACCGCTGAATTTTTTATCAGGCTTTATTTTCACTACTGCTTGATTAGTATTCATAACTGCGATGATCATTCTCATCTTCGTTCCATAATCCGCAGTTCAAATATATGAGTTTCGTATATTCATTCTCATGTAGTGAAATTACAATCATCTACACTGTTCTCCCCTATATCTTTTGTTTTCTAGATGTTAGACTTCCAAACCATTTGGCTCGTATCCACAAGGTTTTTGTGGGTGGATTTTTACTGTATCCAGAAATGTTCCCATGGTTAGGCATAAATAGATTGTGCTCGGCAACTTTTGAGCAACTTTTAGCGTTTTGAGCAACTCTTTATAGTACCAGCAACCTAGGGCAACTTTTGCCTTCCTTGGCAACTTTTGAGCAACAAATTGATATAAAACCGACCCAAAAGGTCGTTTCATTTCGAAGGATTTTATTAAAACTGGTTTTATCAAAACTGATTTTATTAAAACTAAGGATATACAATAAAATGACAATAAAATAACACTTGCATTACGCCCACGAAATCTTATTCAATCAAGTTCAGCATCCGCTGAGAGTCTTCAGTCTTCTGAATAATGCATTTAATGATCAACAGGACAATGCCTTAGAGGACTATCTAGAGGCTTCAGTCATGATAAGATACAACAATGCAAAGAGGCAGTAAACTTTAAAGTGATAAGATAAAGGCTGTAAACTTGATCACTGTCTAAAGCATATGTAAAGTCAACAATATCATGGTGTATATGATATGATGTATATATAGTTAACATTATGATGCCCATCCAAGCAAACTTTGCAAGGTTGACTAGTTAGAAACTTTAACCAGAAAATACGTATTATTGAAGTTATGTTGAGTTTAAAGAGTATATTGATTACAACATAGTATTTATATTTGTCATAACAATGGCTTTTGGCCTCTTTTCAGTAATGATTGTAAGAATATTTAATGAAAATGTTTAAATGGCAACAAACAAACAAACAAACACGTTTTGAGTATTTATCTAAAACAAAACGACTCCAGAGAGCAAGCAACTTTTCTAAATTTTGGTGGCACCTTTTTGATATTTGAGCAACTTTGGAGCAACTTTTGGGTATATTGTGAAGCAACTTTTCCTGACTTTACTAGCACAATCTATTCATGCCTACCCATGGTTTCGATTTCTTAATTGAAATGATTCTAGTAGATCGTGAACTGGTGACTACAGGGCAACGAAACTCGAGAAGAAACGTGACACGATATGGGTAGAACTGATTAATTTATACTTTACATCGGTGACGTCATTAGTAAAAGTGTTTACAGGGTACTCAGCTGCTGGACGCCGATTGTCGATGAGGCCAATATCCCGCCATGTTGACCGAACAAGTTTGGTCAATAAAGGATTTATTACATGACTCAAAGGAGGCTATTAAAACGCGGGACGAACGGGCTATCCCGAGCGCTCAAGATGGCTCCATCTTGACCTCGCGGGTAGCCAATCACGGCAGGAGAAATGATTCATCTTAACCGCTGAAAGAGCCAGTCATATCATAAAGTGGTACAATGACCCCGATGGGAACCGGGAATGGACTAAAATGACCGGGTTATCCTGTTTCATACATATGGGTTATTGGCCAAGCGTGATGTCAAGATGGCGGGATATTGGCCAAGTTCTTTTTTTTTTTTTCGTGTTATCGACCTTAACTTCGTCTGGAGATGAAGACGAGGTCCATAAACACGCAAAAAAAAAAAAAAAAGAACAAGGCCAATATCCCGCTATCTTAACCAAAGAAGCTTGGACAATAAAGGATTTATTATGTGACTCAAAGGACGCTATTAGAAGACAGTAACACGGGGACGAACGGGCTATCCGAGCGGTCAAGATGGCTCAATCTTGACTTCGTGGGTAGCCAATCATAGCAGAAGGATTGATTCATCTTGACCGCTGAAAGAGCCAGTCACATAATAAGCGGTGTTATTTTCCGTCATGCCGGTATGTACGGTAGGTGAGTCCATGCCATGGGCTAGATAGGTTCTTCATGATTTAAATAAACCAAATCGTGATCGTACGTGACAAACAAAGGAAAAGTCAAGCAGGATACCTCGGGCGTAGTTTTCCTGTAAATCTTTTAAATACCCATTTTTGTGTAGTCAAAGGTAACGAGGTGAAAAAGACGGACAGACAGAGAAGACGTCTGGGCGGTTTAAAGGCAGCGCATATTTTGTTCAGGCAATTAAAAAATACAATTGTTTTCATAATCTTGTTTTCGTGACGTTTTTCACTTTTGTTTTCTTTTGGGCTCAGTTCCTTTTGATACGCATCATATGAGAACACTCTTCAAACGAAACTACACAATCATTAGAATTAGAATCTACTTTTCATTTCAGTGCAAGTTTCAAATGCATCTAGCTGAGACTGGCTTACTGCAACAGTACTTTGGTGCAATCAATTAAGTTCTTCTTAAATAGTAAAGATTTCATTACATATTTACGCGGAAAGCTTGGAAGGTCTATTCTATGAATGTAAGCTTCTAATAGCGTTAGAGTGATTGGATTATCGGTGCCAGTTATTTGAATCGTTTGTCTTTGTCAGTGTAAACTAAAGAGTTTGAATAATTGAAATTCAACTTCAGGCTTCAAGGATTTTTTTAATTTTAGTTCCAGAAGCAACATTATGGGTAGTTACTCAAGTAACTTTAGCAACTACCCAGCGAAAAGCGAGCAAAGTTGTTTATTGAAACATTAAAAGCGCAGTACTTACTAAGACCACGATTTCTAGCTGAGTACAAGTGCAGGTGATTCCGTTTGTCTGTGCATTAGGTTCCGTTGCATGTCATCTTTGCTAATTGATGCGAGGGCTTGTATATGCTTTTTTCGCAGCTCTTCCGTAACGTATCAGAGAAACCTTTCTGTTTACTAAATCTTGTGTTACACCCAGTGTCGACAGTACTGTATAAGCGGAAACAATGGCTTAAATCACAAAGTTATCTAACGCTCATTCAGACTCACCTGGCTGTATTGGCGCTTGAGGTGTTGGGCCTACAAAAAATTGAGAAAACAATGCTAAGGAATACACTATAATGGTATGACACAGAAAAAATGTGTTCATTTTAAGTTCTTGTGTTAACTCAAGGCATGGTTAATGGAAGCAAGCCAAACTATCATTGACCTGTGACTTGAGTTCACTCTGATCGTAATAGAAAAAACTCATTTTTTTACGGAGAGATCAAAGGAAATGTTTGGTAGGGTAAATCTCGACAGGCGCCAAAATAGAAGACTTGCGAGGAATGGTATGCTTAGGAAGGAGTTATTGCGAGAAGATTATAATTAACGAGATTCCTTGTGGTACAAACATTCTTTGTCGTAAGTAGACAGAGAGATAGAGATTATCAGTACATATAAAGAGGCAAGACAACAGCCCCCGATTGATGTCGTACCGTAAATCAGTATTAAGCCCTTCGGGGGACTTTTCTATTTTAAGCACCTTTGATTGGGCGGCTAACGGCAACAAAAAAAAGAGGAGTCGCGATTCTGCATAAGGAATTAGATGGCAACGAGGAACCGTTACAGCTCATGAAGTTGCAGGTCCTGTAGCCTAAGATCAAAACCGTAAATACTGTGTTCCGAACTTCCAGCGCGTCGGTAAATCATACTTTGATCAGTACACAAGAAGTGCTACACTCTAAGTCTCTTATTCATTGTAATTTGACTGTGATGGAAAAGTTGGGATTGGAGGGTTAATAACTTTCTCCCCCTAAATGTGGGGAGGGGTGGGGCTTTAACTTTCTTCCCCCAAAGGGAGGGGGCTTATTAGAGAGGGGGGCTTTCTCCACTCACAGTAGCCGCATGTTCTTGCACAATACTGTCTTGTAAGTCCATTGTATTTGTCGCACTTGCCAGCACTAAAGTAAGATGAGCAATCCTCCAATTCATCATCACATGGTTTTCCTGTTTAATATAAAAAAGGTGCCATCAGGATTTTGCCTTTATGTTTCAAAACGGAGAGCGCGTGTTTATAAGATTTTACATCTAGGTCATGTTGCGTTAAAACAGCTTTTCAATTACAATTGTTTACGGTGCGGTCACGATTTCATTTACAAGCTCAAAAATAACGCTATTTACTATTGACTGAATTTAGCCATCTTAACAAGATCCCTGGTGAAATAAGCGTCGCAAAACGTCTGGAGTGCATATACCCAAGTAGATCGTTTCAGTAAAGTACTTCATATACTGCTTCGCATGTTCTCAAATCGCTCAATGGCTTTTTTTAAAGGGTATCTTTGTGTAAGCTAAAACAGTTTCAAGATCTACTCGGATTCTCGTCCGAAATGTTAAGTCGCAGAAACCTTTAGAGAGATTGAACAGTTAGAGGGGCGTTTCCGAATTGTCGGAGCTGACCGGTGAGACCGGCCATTTGGTGAATGCCAATGCACCAGATTGTCAGAAGATATCGAGAATCTCAAATCAGTTTCGAAAAATCGAATTTTGGCTAATACCACCCAAACAACCCTTTAGGGGAATTATTTCAAGAAATGATATTAAAAAATCCCAAAGCGCTTTACATTTGGAGAATTCTGGAAAAGTTCGAAAATTTGCAAAAAATACAATTTTTATTCATGAAATTGGTCTGAATTTCAAACAATTTCAAAGAAACAGTACCGGCGCGCAAAAGATCCGATTGACTTCATCTTCCTCACATAATTAGAAGACTTCCAAAGCTTCAAGATTGTGTAAAAGGTTTAAGCAAAATTAACTTATAGTATAGTTTTTGTGACTACTGCGCATGAGCGAAGTAGTCACTATTGCTATCGTGTGGGTTTTCCGACAGTGCGTAAGTAACAATAGAATATACTTCGGAGCCAATCAACACACAAAGATAACCAAAGTTCGGACTCTGTGAACAGTACGATGATTTGCCGATAGTTCGCGATGACGAACGAAGTGCTCGGGTGCCTCGTGGTCTGTTCATGCAGGCCATCCATCGAGCTGATCTGATCTACAAAAAGAAAAAGTTCTGTAATTTGAGGTGAGGTTTTTACAATATTTACTTCTCACAGCTTTCATATTTTGTTTCTAACCGACCAGATGAAAGGTTGCATGGCTACATTTCAGCTTTTAGGTCGATATTTCAAAACCTGATTTGACAAAGCATGATAAACAACGCTTGCCCATACTCCACAATTTGGACTTGCATAAGCCTCGTATGAGGAAAGCCTTTATAACTGAGCCTCTTCGGAGGATAAGCGAGCTTCTTCGGAGGAAAATTGAGCCCCATTAGAGAGATTAAGATCGAGGTTTTTCGGCATTTCCCGCGAACCGCGAACGTCAACCAGTGCCTTGCCGTCAGGCTTGCGGTTTGAGGTTCACGTTTGTACGGCTAGGCCACGCTCTAGAGGTAAGTGATTTACCGCAAGGTTTTTTGCACCCTAAAACATCACAATCCCACGTTTGAGTGGAAATACTACTTTTTAGAACTCTTTCGCTTATTAATTATCGAATTCTTTTTCATAGAAACGTAATTTGAAGACGATTTCTCAGCTAAAACAGAAGTGAACGAATATATGAAAACAAACATGGCGTCCGGCTATTTGTTGTTAGAACCATCCGCGAATCTTAAGTCCAAATATGGGCAGACCGCTAACGTGAAACCGCTAACCGCAAACCGCGGTTTGCCGTTTGTAGTAAGATGGCCAAACCTGTATCTTAATCTCTCTATTGTGGGAAATTGAGCGCCCTCTTCGGAGGTTACTTCGACCGTCTTGTGCGATCATCGATCCTCCTCGAAGAATAATTCAGCTCGTTTATGCGTTTTAATGAAGCCGTTGAAGGAAAACAAAAGCTGGCCTTTCAGGGAAAAATGAGCCTCTTCCGCTTTGTAGGAATATTGAGCCCGTTTACGTGATAAACAAAGCTTATGGGGGAAATCAAAACGCTAAATTTCAAGTAGCACGTGATTGTCAAACTGTTGAATGTAGATTTTTCAGGCTTACTAGTGTAATTTGCGAAACGAAACGAAATGAAAATCTGCGTATTTTGCGAAACGAACTCAAAATCTGTACTTTGCGAAATGGAAATCTGTATTTTTGCGAAAACGAGAATCTGTACTTTGCGAAAAATCTTTATCTTGCGAAAATCTTCTAGCTAGCGGGAGGCTGAATCGGTTTCATGGTAATAACAAAGTGCGTGACGTCCAGCAAATATTACTCCACTTCTTTCAGGTCTCATGCCATTATCGACATTTTTCCGCCGTTAATAATCTCAGTAAGCCAATTTTTCAATAATGGTGGAGATCTATCGGTATGAAAGCTGTGGTGAATCATTCGCAAAGTTCTTCAATATATATTGCTGACAATGTTGACAAGATAAATTTAAATAATGAACATAGTTCTAATGAGGCTTCAATTACTGTATACAGACTGACTGTAAGAAACATATTTCTCTGATCATAAGACATCTGCCTTAATTCAAACAACCTACTGTCGACGTATAATATACATACAACTCATTTTCTCTTGACATACAGTAACAGCATTATAAAATAGTACCAATTTTCCTCCAAATAGTAATTCAGCAATACCTCACTCACATTATGTAGCAATTAATAGTACCAAATGAAAGTAGTAAATTAAGTTTTCACTTTCTTTCTTATTATTTTCTCACATAGTATTATAATTACTTGGACTGCAATGCTTAGAAGTTCCCCTTAGCGAGAGCTTTGTACATGTACCAGGGAATGATTTTAATAGCTTTAGCAAATCGATTGTGTAAACAAACAAGAAATTTACCAACGTGACCAGAAACCTTTTAGTCTCTTACTTGTCCTAATCAATAGCATACATGTATTTAAGACCAAAAAGCTTACCTGTACTTATCAAACTCTGTAAATGTTAAAGCATCCCAAACTGAAACTGAGGATTTTGACTTTAGATTCTCCTCATAATAAAAATTGATTTCTAAGTTGCAACTTATGATGCATTCTACAAATACATCGTCCTTAAATACCGGTGGTAGTATTATGAAACAAACAATTTTTAACTACAACTTAAATGTTACTCATGCGTTATTATTTCATATAATGTTATGTTAATATTATCGTGTTTACCTTTTGTAGAACGTGGAAGAAAAAGAAGAATGAAAAAGTGCCTTACTTTGATATGTGTATTCAAACAGAGTTACTCATGAGTTATTATTTTCATATTTAAGCAATGCGTCTCGGGTTTGCATAACTGTCTCGAATTCTCCCAACCCCCCTCGTGTTTATATGAGACTATGTAAACACGGAAAAAAGTCCTCTATTGCTTTTATAAAATATTTCTAAAAAGTAATTCAACAAATGAAGGGACATTTGTTTGTTTACTTCTTGATTGAAATAGATTTTCTCAATACACTCTCTGAACAATCGTATTTCCCACTAGCCAATCATAACGCGTAACTGATAACACATGAACTCAAAATCAAGTTGAAATTTTTGGCAAGCCTCATGCGAGCGCCATGTTGATCAAAGCTTTGATTCCTCTGAAATCGTGCAGAAAAATACCGAACGCTCGGCGAGAACCAGAAGAAATGCTCAAAATATACGAATCGGCAAGGAAAGGACTTTAAGATGAGAAGTTTATTTAATTGTACTGTGCTTGACCGCTTCTGAAAGTGGCGTGAACTTGCCCGAATTGGCAGCCCGAGAACAAGGTTGAGAAGTTGAATCGCTCATCGTGCGTTGTGAAGTTTCGCTGGATAGGAATCATAGCCCAAGCAGCGGATCCAGGTTGTAGTATATTTTTAAGCTGATGAGAAGGTCTCAGAGAAAATACATTTTACGCTAATTTGACAGCCAAACCACGGCAACCGATCGGCCTCGCAAAGTTTGATTTGAAGCATTTAACAGTCTGTAGCATATAAGCTTAGTTTGGTGTAAGTTTTCGTGTACATTTTTTAAAATAAAGAATGTGTTATAGAAAATTTTATTGTAGTGCTTAATGCAAAAATTACCTTGAAAAACGTTTACTGCATGTTGTTCCATATTATTTAATTTCAGGCCTCATTAACGGAGGGCTTATTAGAGAGGGGGGCTTAATAGAGAGGGGGAGGCTAATTTAAAATCTTAAAACACGCCGTTTTCGTCTTCAAATAGTTTTTGTAAAAAACTCAAACAACTGCAGTGAAACTATATTATTTAATAAAGAGCAGTAAACAGTATTATGTGTTTGAGTGTATATTTGTTTAAATACCAACCCTCTGGGCCGCATGAAGTGGATTTCGTAAGAGGGAATAGGAGGGACTAATTACAAAATCTTTTGTCCTAAGGGGGAGGGTTTATTAGGGATGGGGGGCTTATTTCAAAAACTGACTTCCAAACTGGGGGCTTATTAGAGAGGAAAAACTCTAGAAACTACAAGGAGAATGCAGTGGAGTGGCAAATTTTATTGTGTAAAGGTTACATGAACCTCTTGCAGTTTAATAAAAGCGTTTTGTTCTGCATTACTTTTATTGAAATTTTATAAAGCCAACAAATAAGAGTATAAATTCCGATATAAGTATTATTTGAATAAATACAGTGCTTTTGGTAGCAATTACACCAGAATCACCCACATTCCATAATTATTCAGAACCATTTGTTGTTCTTTTAGGGGCCTTTCTGAGAGAAAATCCAAGACAAAATCTGTCAGAGTCAGCAATCTCTCATCACCAATATTATGCATTATTTTTCATAGATGCAGCTACCCCTACTCACAGAACCGAATATTCGACAAATATTCTACTTCCATATTTTTCCCTTGTACATCTCCGCAGTAGTCACATGCGCCTCTCGAGCGCCTATTTTTATCCTTCGTTGCTTACCCCCATCTTTGTATGTTGTTTTGAACGTGAAAATATCGCCCAACTTTAGCCGCCCAACATCGATCCTGGTATAATTCAAATTGTTGTATAATTCAAGTTTCAGTTCTGCAAATTTAAACGCTGGCGTGTACTAAAATTTTAACTGGAGGACTTCGGACCCCACGCGCGAGAGAACGTGGAATGTAAACAAAGCGAAACAAATGTAATTAAAGCGAAGAAAGTCGCACGAAAATTATTTACATCTCATAGAATCCCTTGGCATTGACAAAAAATGATATCAAAATAAGCCTTTCTCCTTGACAAGCTAATAAAGCGAAGTTTTCTGTTAAATATTCTGAAACAATCTGGGAAAACAGCCGAATGATAACGATCACAAAGTCGGGGACATCGCACGGTAATTATTATTCTGTAAAGTTCAAAATAAACAATAACTGTTGATGTACAAGCCCACAAAGCACCAAGATACAAATGAAATAGAGTTTAAGTTCAATAATCTATATTCTTTTATTAAGAACTTCAATTCCTCGTTAAGCTCTTGAGTTACTTTAACTTTTATAGACGCATACTGTTTAGTGCTCAATATTACCACACTTGTTTATCGATCTTCTCGCTGAAGTAAGGCCCTCTATTTTGCCTATACATTCCACAGAAACTGATATTTAAGGTCATAAGAATTTAGCTATTAAGTAATAACTTACACGCAGAAGTAGCGGCTGATTTTCGAACATGTTTACTTTGGCCGTTGTGACGCTAATCTCCTTCGCAGCCGTTCATTGGTGGTGTCACGGAAGAAGGGAGTTGCGTGACATCCCAAAAACCGGCTGTGAGGGAGACTGCGAGCATCACATCGGCCAAAGTAAACATGTTCGAAAATCAGCCGCTACTTCTGCGTGTAAGTTATTACTCTATAGCTAAATTTCTTTGACCTTAAATGTCAGTTTCTTTGGAATGTATAGGCAAAATAGAAGGCCTTTAATACTTCAGCAAGAAGATCGATAAGCAACTGTGGTTATATTGAGGACAAAACAGAAGTGACGTGTCTAAATTTAAAATCACCTTAAGTTAGAACTTTAGGCCGGGTTCAAACGTCGAACTTCTCATGTGCTGAATCTAATGCAAATGAGAAAAATCGTCTTCGCTCATTTACATTAGATTCGGCACATGAGAAGTTCGACGTTTGAACCGGGCCTAGAGGAATTCAAGTTCTTAATAAGAGCCTACAGATTATTGAAATTAAACTCTTATTCATTTGTATCTTGGTGCTTTTTGGGCTTGTACATCAACAATTACTGTTTATTTTGAATTTTACAGAATAATGATTACCAAGCGACGTCCCCGACTTCGTGAACGTCATCATTCGGCTGTTTTCCCAGGTTGTTTCAGAATATAGATGGTTTCACGGTTATTGGCGCCATATTAACTGTGGGGCAAACGCGGCTAAGGTTACAGTAAATGTATGGGATTTTAACCGACTTTGAACCGCTGTAACGCCGCTGAAAAGAGGCGAATTTCCAACATTTGCCACTACTTTTAACGGTTTTATTGATATCGTTCATTCATTAGAAAATAAGTCCATTAACGAAGGTACAACGTCCGTAAATTCGAATTATAAATCTTCTCATGTGGCTTCTAAATTCGCGGTAATTTGCATAATTTTGATTAGCGAGGTCTGTATGAAATCTTAAAAATTCGTTTACGGTCGTTGTAGCCTGAATCTGCCCTTTATACTTCATGAAAATAATTTCAGTACAAATGTCTTTTAAAATAAATTTTCGCTGCGGAAATCCGCCTCTTTGTAGCGCTGTTACAGCGGTTCAAAGTCGGTCAAATTCCCATACATTTACTGTAATTTTCGTCGCGTTTTTTTTTCCCCCACAGTTAATATGGCGCCAATAACCGTGAAACCATCTATTCAACGGAAAACTTCGCTTTATTAGCTTGTCAAGAAGAAAGGCTTATTTTGATATAATTTTTTGTCAATGCCAAGGGATTCTATGAGATGTAAATAATTTTCGTGCGACTTTCTTCGCTTTAATTACATTTGTTTCGCTTTGTTTACATTCCATGTTCTGTCGCGCTTGGGGTCCGAAGTCCGCCAGTTAAAATTTTAGTACACGCCAGCGTTTAAATTTGCAGAGCTGAAACTTCAGTTCTTATGAATAAAATGACGGTTCTTTCATGTGGTATAACTGCTTTTTCATTTTGAATTATACCAGGATCGATTTTGGGCGGCTAAAGTTGGGCGATATTTTCACGTTCAAAACAACATTCAAAGATGGGGGTAAGCAACGAAGGATAAAAACTATACTATAAAGTAATTTTGCTTAAACTTTTTACACAATCTTAAATAACAAAATCCCTTGTACTTGGAATTTATATGTAAGGTGTTTTCTTTCTGTATGCCTTTGTAATTCTCTTTTGTTTTTATAATTTAATAACGCCTAAATTAAAGTCTTGTCCTGCCTAGATTAGCATTATAGCTATTTGCAGGACATGAAGTATTGTAAACTTTATATTTCTTTAAATAAATACATTGTTGTTGTTGTTGTTGTTGTAAAGCTTTAGAAGTCTTCTAATTATGTGAGGAAGATGAAGTCGATAGGAGCTTTTGCGCGCCGGTACTGTTTCTTTGAAATTGTTTGAAATTCAGACCAATTTCATAAATAAAAATTGTATTTTTTTGCGAATTTTTGAACTTTTCCAAAATTCTCCAAATGTAAAGCGCTTTGGGATTTTTTAAAATCGTTTCTTGAATTAATTCCCCTAAAGGGTTGTTTGGGTGGTATTAGCCAAAATACGATTTTTCGAAACTGATGTGAGATCCTCGATATATTTTGACATTGGCTCTTAATTATTATCCAGTTCATGGAGCTAATTTCAAAAATGGTGTATGCCACTTCCGAATGAGCACTTGTGAAGAATATATGTAATTAGCGCTTCAACTAGGACATTCCTTTGACAAAATGACCAGTTCGCCCTACCAGTTTTAAAAAATGGAACTGATGTAGAAGCTCTCCTGTCCTCCGAATTTCAGAGCTGTTGTCGTCTTTCTCAAATTGCCAGCTGGCCTTATTTCGCACTTTAGGGCCTCTTCATATGAGCCCGGTTCCCGAGATCTCGCCTTACCACTAAATGCTTTGTAAAAATTTCTACGTGTTCATATGAGAGGGCGGACTGGCCCGGTTGCCGAGGTCTCGGTTCTCGGTAACTGGGCTGGAATTTTTGCCATATGAACACTCCAGCCCGGTTACCAGGTTACCGAGATGAAAATTATGCAATGCATTTTCGCCAGTAGAACGGATAGTATTTGATTTTGACTTCTTTTTTCTTCTATTTATAGTTCGGAATAATTTCAGTCTTTTGATAGTTAAAGTAAAGATAAAGGATTTTGAGGTTTCTAAAACCGATAAAAGCGAAAGAAATTGTCACCAGACTTGTTCGTTAAATTTCATGCGTGAATAGTCGCGTTATCACTTTTCATCACGGTAACCGGGCTGTAATTCCCCATGTGAACAGATGATAAAATTCATCCTGCTAACCGTGCCAGCCCGGTCAACCGGGCTCATATGAAGAGGCCCTTAGAAGACGTTATTGCCTTCCCGGAAACAGAAAGAATTAGTCTTCTAGTACTAGTGAAAGTTCACGTTGACCGCTTCAGATACATTCCTACTTCAACCAGAATCTCAGAGAAGAAAGATGCCTTCCGAATAATGTTTGTATATAACCAATTTTACGTAAGATGTTGCGAAATGTATGTGGTAACATAGGACTGCTATAGGCTCCAAGCTCTTGCGGAGATAAGGAGACTATGCAAATTACACGGAATCAGGGGTTAATTTAATAAAACTTTTACACTTGTAATCTACAAGTCGGACCATTGTATTTACAAGCATAGACGAAAACGAGTTTAATAAACATCGTTACAAGTCTAGGTTACAAGTGTCCGACTTGTAATTACAGGTGTAGCGCTACACGTGTAAAAGATGGTAAGTATCCAATTTGATAAAACTTTTACAGGAGTCCGGCTTGTATTTTTACAAGGGTTCAACTTGTAAATCACAAATGCAAAATACAAGTCGCATGTCACTTGCAAATTTCTAAAAAGGACGCGTTTCCGACAGTTGTTTCTCAGTCTTCAGAAAAAAAAAACGTTAATAAACCAGAGGAAGCTCAGAAAATAGGCTCTGTATTTAGTTACAAGGCAGCCCAAAAATACGATTCACATTGTAGCAAACCACTGGGAAGTGGCATTTTCTTTTCCAACTCAAAATCAGACAATGGAGGACAGACGTCCTTGGGACATTTCCAGGAATCCTTTCAAATTTGTGCCTTTTACTCTCGCCATCATTATCATGACCTAGGTCCCACCCTAACCCCTCTCCCCCAGGCAATGTTAAAAAGGTCTCAGCGACCACTGACACTTCTTTTGCTTGGCTAATGTCTGTGCAACGCTCCTAGTTCAACATTGTTTTGGGGGGGGGGGGGGGGGGGGGGGTGAAGTTTGCTCTTATCGCGTTGACTGTTCCAACACTTTCAGCCCGCATTGTAGTTCAAAGAAATTGCACACAATGATAACGTTATTATCTGCAGGGTAAGCAGTCACTCCGGTTCGCCAGTGTTAGGGCTAGTGCCGCGGGGTGGGGTTTAAGATTTTCTGGGTCTAAGATGAATTACCTCTTTCGATATGGTTTAAGATCTGAGTTTGTACACAAAGATTTTTATTCTAGGCTTACATCATACGAGAGTTCTTTCCCTTTTGAAAACGCTTTTTTGGTTTGAGCATGAAACACAAAAATGATAATGATAATAGCATTCTCATTTCTCTCCCACCCCGGGCAAGTACGCTCGCAGAATAGATAGCGCCGGAGTAGCGTAGCCAGTCAGAGAACGGCATTCGTGATAGAACGGTAGTAGATTTATACTAATGGCCCACAGAACGTCTCTGAGGGTTTTGGTGCAGCCAGCTATCTATGTTCGCGCCAACGCCGTTTAATTGAGTGCGAATCGTTTCCGGCCACGCTTCCTGTTTTGCCTTCTTTGTCACTGTCGGCGAAAATGGCGCCAAAACTATCATTTTGTGATCCCTCACGAGCTGGGCTAAAAGCAACTTTTGTTGTTTGGATAACATGCTCAACGATTTTCTCAAGAATGTAACTGAGAACGAAGGAAGCAAAGCCACATATATTGAAAGAACAGCAGGGATTTTGCATATGTAAAAAATACACGTGCATTCAAGTGGAGTTTACAGTTGTAAGGCTACAATTGTAATTTACACTTGTATCCTGACTCGGGATACACATGTAAATTCCAGTGTGGAAAATTCTTTTATTAAATCCTTGTATTTACAAGTCGGACTTTACATGTGTAAATTACACGTGCAAAAACTACAAGTGAAATTTCTTTATTAAATTGACCCCAGGAACCCATTGACGGAATTGCTTTTATTGCTCGATCAGTACCGAGAACAGATGGACATTGAGATGCACCGAATAGTGACTTTGGGAGGCCAGTGGGAATGTAGGAAGAAAGTTGGAGTAAGACGCTGACACATCCACATTGTCGAGGCGGTAAACAGTTTCACTTGGCCAAGGCATGCAAAAGATCACTCGAGCCAAAATAAACGAGCGGAGGGTTTAAGCCGACTATTCATGAAGGAAGCCTAACTGGAACTGTAGATACGTAATAACGTATTCAATGGTACAATATATAAGAACAGAAAAATGTAATGAAAATGTACAACTACAAACAAAATTCAGCAAATGCTCTTTTTCTGGATGGAACCACTGTTATTTTAGTGAAAAGATAATAACAATTTCACAACGAGATCTGCAAATTGAACATACGCAGTGATCAAAATATCTCGTGAGAATATTGTAATATTAAAAAGTTGTATTGGATATTTGTTTCTTGCTCCTTATCCGATACAATTACAAGATACAATACACAACTCAAGTAATCTCAGAAATACTTTACTGGCTAAATGTTTACACAACTTTACATGTTAAACCAGCCTGTTTAACAATAAAATTATTATGCTTCGTACCATCACTGTTTGCTTTGTAGTGAAAAGTTAATTTATCATGCACACGCTGCGGTTGTGTTCTTGCTGAACAAAACATGACGGAATGAAGGAATGATTTTCATATATACATTCTCACATGAACAAAACATATTCGTCGTATTGCTATCAAGGCTGACTGTGAACAATGACCTCTCGGTCCTTGACTTCACAGCGGAAACCTTTACGATGTAATTTATTGTTAATTTACAAACTACTGAACATGATATGCGTATAAACAAAATATTAGGGCCGTTTATACAAGAGAAAATAAGCCGCGGCTTACTCTGGCCACGGCTTACATAAGACGCGAACACTCCGTATAAATGGTACAAAATCTACGTTCACGGCTTTCTCAAGCTGCGGCTGATCCTGGCCTAGGAGTTTTTACTCGTATAAATGGTTCCTTTCGCGTCTTATGTAAGCCGCGGCCAGAGTAAGCCGCGGCTTATTTTCTCTCGTATAAACGGCCCTATTGAGAGAGTTTTTGTCACTGCCTGTGCAACGAAGAAGAAGCTGTACACGTAGAAGAACCAACCTTGTGGTCATACACGAATAAGTTTCTAGTTGTGTATCACTCATAATTACTTATTAAGTCGAGCGAAAAGGTTCAATATAGGAACTTATACCATCTGGCCACTGGACAAAAGCAGTATGAAATTTAACATACTATTGCTGGAGGGCAGAGCACTGTGAAATATACTGACTAATTAGTTGATACAACGTAAATTCACGTCATCTAGCTTTGCATTATCAAGACTTGGTCGGCGAGAACAACCCGGTATGACTTTCGCATGTACTTGCAATATCAGAAATATCCAAGTCACTCGGGATCAGTGAAAAATTTGAATATTCGCCAATTTAAAATTCCTTCACGAGATTAATTTAAAACTGACACTGTTTACCTTTACACAACCAAGCTCAAAAAATTAATGTTCATTTCTTCGCCCTTTCGCGTTTTCTACATTTTAATATCCACCTCTGATGTTTCCATGTCTGAATGAGAAGTTAAACAGTACAGAGACTCGACCATTCACGATTCTGCGAGGCACTCTGTAATCACATTGTCAAAACGTTTCTAAACAATACGGATCAAGCAAAGGCAACCGTGTATGGTTTGAAATCACTGAGCCTCTGTGCTTGTCTTCTATCGAGACTGTGTTTTAAAACAAAAACTTAGTTGAACGCTTTGATTAACGACTTGAATTTCTGCCAGAATACAGTTTGGAAAACGTACGAAGTTTAGAAACAAATGCAGACAACGCACTCTTTTAAATGGTTCACTGTTGTTTATAAATAATTATTGTAATTTAGTACCTTCTTGAATTGGCTTAAACTTACCTTGAGCCACAGCTTTCCACGCGTAAAAATGCTGTAAAGTGGCTGCGACCAGCCAAAGTCGCAGAAGCATGCCTTTTAAGAAGTTCATGTTTCACTGATTCGAGCCACGCTTGCTTCGCTTTTCCTTGAGGGGCGATATGCACCATTAGACACAAGGCCCGCCAAATGTCTGATTACTACCGTATCAGTGAATATTCTACAATAGAGGCCACCGGAAGCCACCTATTCTGGAGTGTAGAGGATGTGAATTAAGGCTGGTTTCAAGCTCGTGGGAAAAAAATTGCGGTTTGGCGGAAATTTCAATTACAAAAGCTTCGGCCTTTGGAGTGAAGTTTAACTACAAACTGTAGATTAAATTTATGCATTTCGTGCAAGATGTCAATATTTTGATTATTACTTTGTTTTTTAATTATTGCATTACCCTTCTCCGTTTTTGTTTTTGAACTCTTCAAAAAGGGCTTAGTGTTCGCAAAGATATTGAACTCTTGTGATATCAGTGAGAGCAATACAATAGAACAAGGGCTCACTGAGTTAGCAAGTGGATTGAAATCATAAGATTGCTTTGTTAAAGACCTTTCTGACTAAAGAGATTTAATTTTTTTTGTTGACTTGGCTTAAAAGACTCTTAAAACAAACAGATTCAAACTCCCAAAGAAACAAGCCTCGAAACAGTCGACTTAAAAGTGGTTCACGTACCAGATCCTCTTCCATTTCTTAATGCAGAAAGTTATTGATAAAAATATTCCTCTTTAAGGTTACAACTATGTGTAGAATGTTGCTGCAAGAAAACAATAATTGAAAATACCTGCACTGCTATATCAACACTCCTGATACCAAGTCAATTCATGGCTTTCTACGGGAACGGTAAGACCAAACGAAAAGCGAGTCTCATACTGACATTACCGGCAATTCAACCGCTTTGTAGTCAGAACTAAGTTTATATACACTAACAGGTGGTAAGTTACTTGATAAAAAAGAGGTAGAAAACACCAAATAATATGCTTGAATAGGTGGTCTGAGTGGCCTGAATGCGCCTGAGACTATATGGTAACTAAACTGCATACTGTTGGGAGGATTGTTTCGTGGGCAGTAAGGTGTTGATATTATTGGGATATCAAATTACATTCAATAAACATTAAGAAGGCCATAATAGACAGAACCTTTTGTTTTTGAGGGAGAAGAAAGGGGGTTGGTAGTTGAAATGTTTGTGTTTTCGAAGAGTCATTCCTGTGGACGGCTTATGAAAACGAGAAAGGTTTACGTTGGCAAAGAAAAGTGTTTTTTTTTTGTGTGTCCCTCGAAATTTTTGCAATGGTAATAGCAAAATTGAATGTCTGATTCTTCATTAATCGCATCCTAAGAAAAAACACCTTAGTGTCACAAAACCTGCCCAATCTGAGTGGCCTAGGCTTATTGGCAGGTGCACCTACCCTGTCTATATTGTAACAATGCAATCAAACCTACTAGAAATCAATTAACACTTTCGAATCGAGAAAGGACTCTGTGCAATGAAGTTGAAAATTAATACCGATCGGAAAACTCGTCAAAGTGCCGTCAAAAATACAAATCTATAAAAAGTCGACTGTTTAGATATTAACATGGAAAACTCTATTCGACATCTGTTATTACACAGCGTGACAGTCTGATGAATATAAACAAAGCTAAAACTCCATACAGAGAAAACCTCTTTAACTCGGTAACACATTTGAAACCGGTACCAAAGAGTTTGCTATTTCAGCTCGTCAAACGTTTCCTGTGATGGACCATTCATTAAAAAGGCCACCAATAAGCAGCTGTTCAAAGTGTATTGTTGTGGACGGAACATGGGTGAGTGAAAGGGGAGATCCCCTTTCGGGTTCTCGTTTCCTTGTCTCATACATGTTTCGCTAGCGCCAACTGGTCTGAAAATAGAAGAAATAAACGAACCCGAAGGGACTGGGTTTGAGTCAAGTCTATACAGCTGGAACCGATAGATTGTAGCCTGCGTCGCAGACGTTAACAAACCCCGGTTAGTACCGTCTGCGAAGCAGCGCCAAATTCCTTGTTCTGTACCAGAATTTGAGTACGCGTTATGATTGGCTCGTCAACAAAGGCTTTTGTTGACGAGCCAATCATAACGCGTACACAAATTCTGGTACAGAACAAGGAATTTGGCGCTGCTTCGCAGACGGTACTAACCGGGGTTTGTTAACGTCTGCGACGCAGGCTAATAGATTGCTAACAATATCGGAGATGATACAACTGGTACGCAAGAAGAACACTAGTGATCACAGAACACACAAAACATTCAAATTCTTGTTTATTCGGACTGGAAACTACTCTGGTCAACATTGCACTGCCAGAGAACTATCTTTCTGGTTAACAAAGGTGTTTAAAACTAACAATCAGGGCTGGGTTGTTCGAAGCATGGTTAGCGCTAACCATTGGTTAAGATGTATTAAAGCCTATAGGTTGTCATGGTATTTAACACGGGTTAGTGCTAACCATGCTTCGAGCAACTGGGCCCAGGTAAATACAATTTGAGGGTCGGCTAATGTTTTACTTTTTATCCCGGGTTAAACGCCGAACTTAATTACAGTTTAAGCGTTTGACCCAAAGGTTATCTACAGGCGTTCTTCACGCCTGGCCAGCCATGAAGAACGCCTCACCGATCCAAATAAAATCAGTCGACCTTAATTGGGTCAAACGCCGTATTACCTCACATGAACTTAATGGGCTGTTAAGTTCAGCTGATGTGAAGTATGGCGTTTAACTCGGGCCTTAAACACCCCTTGAAAACAGAATAAAAGATAAAAAACATAGAATAATATGATGAGTTAAGGTATATTATTTTTTTGTCATAAAAAAATCGAATGCAAAAGGAAAATCCCTGTAACTGCGAATTCGCATTATTGACTACTAAAAAACCGAGAGTGAGGTCCTTACGGGAAAATCTGAAACTGAGGCCTCGCCGTATTGACAGAGCGATAGCGAGGTCAATACAGCTAGCCGAGGTTTGAGATTTTCCCGAAACAACCAAACGGTCGAGGTTATTAACCCATTGACTACCGAGCATTTTGCCGAAAAACAACTTTTGAAGCTCGTCGAGCCATTTTCTGGTCAGATTCTAGCCAAAAAGAACCAAAACTGCCCAAAACTCTGTTTGCTGGTGGAGTTCATCGCGCCATTTGTTCCTGATGCTTAATATAAGCTTTCCAAGATCGGGCATGAGCAGAAAGCAAAATTTCTTTCCTTCTACCTTTCGCTTTCTCTCCTTCTCTTTTCTTTCGCTTTTCTTGTCTCGCTTTCTTTTTCTCTTGCTGGGCATTTCCTAGGTTTCCTTTCGGTGGGAAAAGATTTGTGGAAAACTTTTAGGATCACAGGATAAGGTGGAAGGAAGTGCAGGTGGGTAGTGAAACAAGATTTTTATTCCAATTTTCGGGTCAACGTCACTTGGCTTTTTCGCGGTTTCTCCGGCCTGTTTGACGGAATCGTGCTCATTTGGGTATGGTTTGAAAGATCTCTTCCCCCTACACATGCTACATGTAAAAGTTGTCCATGGGCATTAAGCATTAATACTGATGACGTCACAAGCCGTACAAGGGACGTTGTTCTGCACGGCCGGTTTTGGCCGGCACGGGTGCCAATGGGTTAAGTTGTTTATTATGTGGCTAACAAAACGGTTCTAAAGAAAAAAGTGGAAGTCATCACTTCACATCCGTTAATGCGCGCGCTTACCAAACGGCCCAGGTCAAACTGAACAAGAGAAGTCAGTGAACTAACGCGTACTCTGTCAAGAAAGTATATTTATTTTCAGAAAATTAATACTACAGCCCTAAAAAGGTTATATATATATATATATATATATATATATATATATATATATATATAGATAGATAGATAGATAGATAAATAGATAGATAGGTAGATAGATAGATAGATAGATATGTAAATTGTCGTCTGGAGGGCAGTAAGCACCAAACTGGCCACTTTTAAAGAGTTTTCTTCTTCTGTCAGCGAGCGGGTGGCTTTTGGCTTGTTGCCCTCGCCGGCTTTCTGGACTAAACTTTTCCTCTTGGCTGCTAGAACTTCAGAGAACTTTACGGGATGTCTCAAATTTCTAATCAACAAGAATGTTGAAAGGAGATTTGCCTTCCGAAAGGAACCGCGACAATTTTCATTGTAAATAAAGCAAATGCGGCCTTTGGGTAAGCTTTTGTTTTCCGAATGTGCATAATCCGTAATCGGCCGGTGGACATTACGAGAGAATAATGCCGTAATGCTTAGCTGCTTAAAGCCAATCAGAACGTGCGTTATATCGACTTGCCATATAATAATTTATAGTCTATATTCCATAGCATGCCTTATAGTATGAGGAGCTGGGGAAGGGAATAGAACAGGTTACCACTAGTTGCTTTTGAAGGCCTCGTCGTGGCCTTGTTAACAGTTACTTAGAAGATATACAGGTTATGCATTACGGTTAAGAACACTCATGCATGTTAAGTTGGGTGGGTTGGTTGACGCCTTTTCGCTGCTAGAAAACCGATGAAGAAGTCGATGAATTCGCAGATGGTCAACAAGCTGCACCCCAGGAACAATCCCATGTTACCTCCGATCTCACCTGAAAAGACGTAAACAGATCATCATCATTTTTATTTCTTATGAAGTGCCCATCTTTCTAATCGTTTATTTTATAAGCCTCCACTAATCAGGAAACTTTGACTTCTTCACTTTTTACGCTTCTTACGAAATAAATGTATTTGCCCGGTCATTAGTGTTCACTGACGAGGCGAAACGTATAGGATGTTTCTCTGAACACAAAATCACAGAAATTAATCAAATCAGTTTTACCGAACAAGGAGTTGCTGTCATAAGCTGGCTGCTGCTCCTGATTGTCATAACTAAGTTGTTTGAATCCCACTTGTAGAAGCACCAGATTATTCCTAACGAAGACGGATGATAAAATGGCATCAGAAAATAATATTTTCCTTTTACAGCGAAGCTCGATCGTCCGAGTGAGTGTAGTCCTAAGAAGGATCGTTAGTGATGACATTGGTTGACGACGTATCGACAACCTGAGCCGAAGTCATCACCAGAGTCATCCGTTCAGGCTGCCGAAACGTCAGTACCCCGCGTGGCAGGGGTAGAAAGACAATGCATGAGCGCTAAATGCCAACCATATTAAAATGACTTACAGTACGCGCAGTGGTACTGAAGTAACTCGGGTTTCGTTCTCATGGTAAAAGTACTCACTCCACCAATAATGTAAGTAAAGACAGTTTGCTCTTTACAAGAAATCATAAGCAAAAAGCGTCTGCCTTATAACAGGAATCCCTTAAAGTGAAAATCCTATTCCTACAATGCTCAATGTCCGCCGAACACAGCATCATACCTTTGGTACTCTATATTATCATAGTAACCACTCAGCACAAATCCATTTGCAGTACCAGGATCCGGGAACTTTGAGTAAGACACTTCAGTGATGTATTTAGTTTGGGAACAAGGAACCTGACAGTCGCAGTAATCCTTATCTATGAACCCTAAAAAAATGAAAGGTGCTGAGTAAATAACTTGTCATGCACTCGAGAAATCCCTTGAATCCTTAATCATATATTCTTTCCCAGAGAAAGGTACCATGACACTGACAAACAGAGTAATAGTGCCAGTCTGAGCTGGCTGCTGAACCGCAAGGACTTCTCTGGAACATGCAGTCACCTAAAGTAGTCTTAGTTGAGCTTTGTTTCTCATTTAGAGAGAGTCCTGGCGCCTTCACAAATGTGCTCATGCGACCATTGATTCATCACAATGACTGCTTCCTTACAGGAACAACACCATATAAGTCCCATCCACGCACTGAGATTCAAAAATAGAAAATGACGGGAATTGATCTTAAGACTGGGGATTCGGAGGAATCCCATTTAAAAGCAAGAGCAAATCAACGTTAGGGCTAGAGGAAATACCCCATACACGGGCCTGTAACAGGATTTATTTCATAGGTACTGAGATTTTTTCGTGTAGTATTTGATACACAAATTGTACGAATGGAGCGATGAAAAGCGTAAGAAGTAATCCACTCGTTCGTTTTCTGGTGCTACTCAACTCGTGAATAAAAATCGTACGCGCACATTTCCCATGAAGTAATCTCTATTTGTTCTCTCGTTCATTTCTTTTGATTAAAGTAACAAACATGCTTCTTTGACACGTTTGAACAAATCCCAAATGGTATCAAAATCGTGGAGTGCGTCAAAGAAATTTTTGAACTTATGCAGTGTGGGTAGTGCAAGCCCTTCCAGCAGTTATTACACATCGGCAAGTTTCGAAAGCTCGTGTATGGTGCTTTGTATGGTGACAGCTGGGCGGAGTAAAATACCCGTAAGGTAGTTTTCAAATTCATACCTCATTCGAAAAGATTTTACTCACCTTCAACCCGGAATGTACAGTTTCGCTCTTCTTGTGATTGACAAACGGGGACGTGGAGAGAATCTAACACAGATAACACAAATAAATAAAACCAACATTTAAAATACATTTATAGTAAAGATCGCAATGACGAAGTCGATCTCAGAGGCGCTTAACCTATAAATGCTTTGTAATGCTTCGGACAATAAAGTTCTGCAATATTTATATTGCGGATCCTGATCAATTTTCGGCGCATTCAAGGTAGCTTTCAGAGTTTGAGACAATATCTCGTAATAGGACGATGGTAGATTGATTACCATTACCAAGAGCGTGAAAATACAGAGACCCCCACCCCAAATTAAACATAGCCGGTTCGGGTACAAGATCTCACCTACCGTTAGATTAAGGGGCATGTGACATTAATAGACTGCAGTCAAGACACATTAGGACTAATCAAAGCCAAGGCAATGATTAGAAGCCATTTATAGAAGTAACTAAAGTTGCTTGCAGAGGAGCAAATCGTAAGGCCACAGCCGTGGACTCCGAGCAACTGAGCTGTGCTTTTAAACCTTCTAGGAGCCATCTCAGTGTTACGCAATTCCGTGCTGCACTCATATTGGCGAAGCCGAATACTGCTGAATACCGCGATTGGTTACATTTTGCAAATGCAAAAAATTTGTACGGAGGTTAAGGGCCCATTGAAGTATCTTGTTGCTAAGGTACACCGTTGCTACCCAAGTGTAATTTCACTTCCAGTCAGCCAAATTTTTTCGCGCGCTTTTTTTGGCGCCGGCCCGTCGCCGATTCAAGTCGCCGGTAACTTTTTTTACTTCGTTGCAACAAACACAAGAATTTACGTTTACAACATGTGACTCATGCCTATATTTTTGAAACTTGAGTGTTCTGCTTGAAAATGTCATCCACGTACGGACGTGAACAGAAAGCCGCAGCGATGGCTGCCTGTCGATGGGAAAATCTCGAAAAGGTGACAGCAAAAGATTTCCAGTGTTAGGTTGGGAATCCATATCTCAAAGATGCGGAGACACAAACTGAAATTAGTATTGCGCTATCATCACCTGCAAACTTCAAAGGAAACTCTGTGTCCGCGGTCTTTTTGACCGCTACGAAACTCTCTGACTCTCTCTTGCGATAAAACTGTGCGATCCTTTGAACCTGTGTCCGTGAACTGTCGTTCCGAACCTGAGAAACTCCACTGTTTAGATATAACACAAATAAACAAAGCTATCGAGGCCACTAAATTGCAACCACTCTCCCAAGACAGCATGGAGCAGCAGACGGTGAGCAAGGAGGCTTGTTAATTATCCTTGAAAGCACCTCTATCACAAGAATTTCATTCTCACATCAAAAATGCTAACCACTCGATAGAAAACCTTACTGATAATGGTGAGCTCGAAACTTGTGATGGACAACATCTCCTTTAAACATCAGCCTCGCTTGAGAACCTAGTTAACAGTAATTTAAGTAATCTACAACAGTGTGACTGTGAAAAAGAAACTGAATTCGAATTTTGTTCAGTAAAACAAAACACAGTTGAAGGGTTCGAGTTCGAGCTCGAGTGTAGTCGATGTGCCTGGCTAACAATGCTTAGGCACCAGGCCGCTGAAAATTCGTTCGCCACTTCCGGTGCCTCGAAAAAAGAACTTTTCTCCGCGAGAGATGATTGTAGTTGCTGGATTTTAAAATTTTCTTGGAATTCAAGCATGGGTTTTGGGACAAAATGAAAAACAAAAAAAATTATACTCCAAAAGAGTAGTCAAAGAAGCATATTTCCCATTCTCATTTTTTTATTTTTCATCATAAGCCAAAACGCATGCTTAAAATTCTTCAAAACGGCTTTTGAATTGGTATTGTACAGAAAATGCGGAAAGAAGGTTTAAGCCATTTAGTTAAAATGCATTTTTCTGTTTCTGGTCACGTGACATTTGGGCGTGGTCCGTTGACGTCATGAATTGGACAATATTTGCCCCCTATGGGTATTGCCCAAATTTGGCGCATTTGAAGCATACATGTGCATAGTTATAGAAAACTGATTTTTCCCTAGCAACGGCATCAAACGATACTTTAATGGGCCCTTATTAACTGAACAAATCGCTTCCTTCAAATATAAATACGGAAGACTTGTATTTACAATGTTTAGTAACTGAGATTCTCGCCAGATATACCATACAGTATTTAAATATTTCAGCCTAAGATTTCTTTTTCCGCCAGGTTCTTATAATTATGTGAGGATTTTTACTGCAGTTAGGGTGCACGCACCACAGTTACGTTCTTAGCATAGTACATACTATCCTACCTTTATAACCAATGGGTCGACAACCACACAATTTGATTTTGTTTTCAGCGGCACATTCATACAAGCAGCCCTCCGATGTATAGGTGGAGAACGTTTTCAATTTTTTCTGGGTGCAGTTGGTAGCGTATGGCTTTTCTAGGTTCTTAAACTGCAAGTCAATACATTTTTCGTAATTAGCTCTGAATATTGGCTAATAAAAAGGATTAAACAAACAAAACAAAACAAAACAAAACAATAAATAATAATAATAAAAAAACAGAAGACAGCCCAAATAAACGCCATCATTCATATTTAGTATTAATTACATGTAAGGCTGTTAAACTCTTATTTCATCATTATGGATTTTCTCCAGATTTTGCGAACGAATTTGTTTTCATTGTTCCCTGAAAATTTTTCTTGTTTAATACATAGGTAAATTCAAAATCTCGTTGAGGTCTGCTTTATCCTCGCGGACATCCTGGCTATTCACTATTTGTCTTCTAGGACGTTCCTCTGTATAACCATGGAGTCAAAAACACTTTTACTGTTTTGCTTTCGACAAATTCTTTTTTGGAATGATTCGTGATTTATAGTTTATTTGTCCATCGAAATGACTGGAATACTTGTTCTCTGGAATAAATTATTTTCTTCATATTGTTTACTGAAGCTCATAACCAGTGGCAACAAAGAAACAAAAAAAAAACAACAACAAACAAACAAACAAACAAGCCAACAGCCAGTCGCAACTGGGAAAGAGTCATATCCTGTGAATACCCACTGAAATGCAATAAAATACTTACCCTTTTCTGGGAAATGGCTATAACCGCATGTTGGCCTGGCCCAACGTTGGTGCCATCCCATTCATTGACGTATTCTCCTTGCCCATGAACCAACACCTTAAACCCTTCTGAAAATTTGCCTTGTGTGTACTCAGGTGTCTGTGCATCGAGGATGAAACTTAATCCTGATGAAACCCCGCCACTGTCGACTTCTCTTATCTTGCCATCATTTCCTGAATTAAAGGTGTAGCACATCCCCCATTCGGTTACCATGGGAGTAAAGTCTTTTTCTGTGCAAGGTGATTCTTGCCAGCCAAATGTGCATGAAGGACCAGTCATTGAGTTCAAATCTTGGCTGTAGTACTGAATAAATGCCTCTAAATCTGGACTATGAGAGGATTGCTTCATAACGTCCAACAGATCTTTTCTATATTGAATTGTGCAATTTGGTACAGCTTTGTGTACATCTATTAAATCCGTCGGTGCGCAACAACAAGCGACAGACAGCCCACATGGACGATTGCCTCTCACCCCTGATGTTACAGCGCATGTGCTGATATTTAAACCACTGGATGCAAACAGTGGGTTGTCGTCTGTTATGACTAGTTTGGTTTTAGCGAATAAGTTGAGAGAACAGATCGTCACAGCCGGAAATTCCATTTCTTTGAGATGTTTTGTGCTTATAACAGTATTTATTGGACGGCTATAAAATTTGTTAAAAGCTCTATAAACTGTAAAAATGTAGTAACCACCGGAGGAAAGGAGCAATAGAAGCCAAATTAAGCGAAAGATGATATTGCGTTTCATGAAGACATAACGGATCCCGTGCAGTGTTGTGTTATCCGCAAACTCCTGCCACATTTCTACTGAGGTCTTGCCTTTCTTATCTCGCCAGGATGGCTTCTGCAAAACGCCGTCGTTTGATATTTTTGCCATTTCTATGTCGCTCATCTTTTAAACTGCAATACCATTCATACGTATTTAGCGGCCCTTGGTATCCTGTTAAGAGAAAAAAATATTGTTAGAATATATAAAGGAAGACCAATACTACACAATATTGAAAAACAAACAAACAAAATAAAACAGAAGAAAAACAGAAAGTTCTAGCACGTGACTTGAAAGGATGCCAATTCCCAGCTAAAACAGACGAGTCTTCATAGACAGGGAAATTTTGCTAGCGTGTAGACATTGCATGGGATTCTTCTTCTCCTGTTCACGCCATCTCAGCACTCTGTGTGCGTTTTTTACTATCATACAGCACACAGGTCTTAAGGTGGGATTTAACCTAAACATCGTTTTCAGTCGCTTAACATGGATTGAACGGTAATATCTCGTTCGCGTTTCAAGCACTGAATTAAAAATCCCTACGCTCATCTGCCAAAGCTATGTTGTGGGATATTTTGTGAATTGTTTGGGGATTTTTGGGTATATTTGGGAAGAGATTTTTCTCAAAGGATTAGTTAAGTTGAGGGAAACAGGAAATATTAAAGATTTAATAAAGCCACCATGGGGAGTTGTCAATAAAGTATTGAATTGTATTAGTAGACAGACTGCATTTTTTAAAATTTCAATCCTTTCTTTAAGCTCCTTACACTTCAATTCACGTTTATTTTATTTTATTTTATTTTATTTATTTGTCCATTATATCAGTCTTTTACATAAAGTGATATATATGCATATCTGCTACGAAATAATATATAATGGCAGGAGATCTTAGCAAGCTCTACCGAGCTTTTCAAAGAAGATCCCCATACTTAACTAACGAAATTAAATAAAGCAGATGGATGCATTCATAATTCTGATATTTATACGGGTGTTTGATTTTGATTGGAATCAAGTGAAAATCTGAGTGGAAATTTGATTTTGAACATAAAATTTTGCACATTTCTTAAAGGAATTATAACATTTAATTATTTTTAAGTCATTTGGTAACATATTCCAAATCTGTGCTCCCCTAAATTTTAATGAAAATTTCCCATAATTTGTCCTTGTATAATCAATGTGTATGTTGAAGGCTGACCTGGTATCATGATTATGCATATTTTCATTTAATTTAAAGTAATTTTTGTAATACGTAGGCAGATTTTCATTAAAGTACGAATACATAAAGAGTGCTATGAGGTACATATTTAGCTCATATATATCAAGAATCTTAAGTGACAGGAATAGTGGCTTACATTCCTCTCTATATTTTGCAAACATCATGATTCTTACTATCTTTTTTTGAATCATAAATATTGACTGAAGCCTGGTTGGATAAGTGCTTGCCCAAATAATATTACAATACGTTAAATACGGGTAAACCATAGTGTTGTAAATCGTATGTAAAGTTTTTAGCGATAAATAATGCCTCGCTTTAGCCATTATTCCTGTCATTTTTGATATTTTTGTTGCAACTTGGTCAATGTGATATTTCCATGTGAGCTCGTCATCTATATATAAGCCCAAAAATTTTGTATATTTGACTTTCTCAATTTGCTGACCATTAATTTTCACTGAAATAGTAGTATGATTTATTTTTTTCCTTTTTGATTTAAAAATCATAAAATGTGTTTTCTTAATATTTAAAGAGAGTTTATTAGCGGAAAGCCATGATGCAATGTTTATTAATTCCTGGTTCATGGTTTCCTGCAGAGTCTCTACATTTTTGTGACTGAAAAACAAATTTGTGTCATCGGCAAAGAGGATAACTGATAAAATCTCTGAGCATCCTGGAATATCATTCATGTAAATAAGAAAAAGAAGAGGCCCCAGGACAGACCCCTGAGGCACTCCACATTTGATTGTTAAGCTTTCCGATTTTTTCTGCCTTGTATTTAACAATTTGCTTTCTGTTTGTTAAATAATTTTTGAACCACTCAAGCGCAATTCCCCTAATTCCATAATGCTCAAGTTTCTTAAGTAATATCTTATGGTTAACTGTGTCAAATGCCTTAGCAAGGTCTAAGAAAACGCCAATTGTGTACTCTCTATTGTCTATTGCCTGTGATATCTTAGTAAGAAGTTCTATAGTCGCTAAATTTGTTGAATGTTTTTTGCGAAAACCATATTGACTTTGAAATAACATGTTGTTCTTATCCAGATATCTAGATAATCTTTTGTACATAATTTTCTCTATGATCTTACTGAAGCACGGAAGAACAGATATTGGTCTATAGTTTGAAAATTCATTTTTGCTGTTTGCCTTGAATACTGGGGTGACAAGTGCTATTTTTAAGTCATCAGGAATAATTCCAGTGATAAGGGACTGATTATATATGTATGCCAGTGGCTTAACGATAAATTTAGAGATGTTTTTAATCAGTTTAGGTGGTATTTCATCATGACCACAAGACTTATTAACATTTAATTCACCAATTTCAATTTCTACTTCTTTTTCTGTTACAGCATCCAAGAAGATTGATTTAACATATCTCTCTCCCAAAAATGTTGTGAAGTTCACATCATTGTTAGGGATTTTAAGTCCCCCCTTGATATCCCCCTTCTGTTGCTATATTTTCGACTCCTCCAGACGTGTTACCAAGATATTATCTTGAAAACGAATACTGATTCGCACTTACAAAACTAGGATTAATCACTGTTGTGACACAAGCAAAAACATGTCCTGAGTTTACAACAAGTTTTCATAACAAACTTCGAGGAGTCAACTTAAATAAAAGCTCAATAACAATAGAGCTTCTCACGGTTTACAACTCCATCTTGGCGGCTTGACAAACAAAAAAATTTTTCGACAAAGGATTTACATAGAAACACTACAAATTCTGTTCTGTTTGCCTACCTGCCAAGATGGCGTCTGAAACGATGATAAGGTCCATTAAACATTTACCGTGAACAAGCTGATCAGTTAAAACATACGTTTATACAAAGATACAGACCTAAGGCCCCGTCCACACGTATCCGGAGATTTTTGTATCCGCAAATTTTTTTATGCGGATACACCTAGCGTCCACACGTGTCCGCCGTATACACTCGGTGTATCCGGAGATTTCTGTATACGCTCTCCAGAATGGAAATTTCTGTATACGCTGTGTATCCGGATACGTTTGGACGCTCGTATCCGTATATTTTTGTATACGCTGACGTCACAGTATCAGAACCAGTCTTTTTCCGCGCGAGATTCTTTGTAATGCGCATGCTCTGTTGACTAATCCTTTGAGATGTCCGGATACGAATCGGATACGTGTGGACGGTCGTATACGATTCGTATACGCTACGTGTGGACGCAGATATTTTTGTATCCGCATAAAAAAATTTGCGGATACAAAAATCTCCGGATACGTGTGGACGGGGCCTAAATCAGTTGTCGCTTCACAGGCCTGTGTACACCTTGAAAGGTTTCGCTCTTCTACATGTCGTCATTATTTACTCCTGAATTGCTTATTAAAATTATCCCTTTGAGCGCGTTCAACTTTCAACAGAGCCATTGTTTTGAAAATATAAACTTGTTTGGTGGGGAATTTGTTGAAAAGTAATTAAAGGACTGATATGTTAATACTATGAAGTCGATCAACTTGGGATAATCTCGTTAAAAAAAACTAAGGAAGACGGCGAAACAAGAAGTTTTCATTAAACTAATCTAGGCCGAACAGAATTGTACTTAGTGAGCACAAAAATAGTGTAATCGTTCCGTGGTCAAAAATAGATGTTTCATGGTAAAACAATGGAGCCAGACCATGTACTGTCTAAAGCAATCAGGTCAGTAATAATCGTTTTTTCTCGTATTTCTTATTGATATTTCGCGTGCAGTACAATCCTTTAACAAGTAGTTCTTTCTGATCCAAAAAAAAATTTTGTACCGCAAAACATATGTGACTAATAGCCTTCTATAGTGGGAAACATCTCAAGTGTCTTTTCTACTAGCACAATTGTATGTATTTATTAAATTGTATTTATATCTGTTAGAAACAGTTGGGTACGATAGTATACCCGATCATTTTCTTTTATATAACAATAAAGAGAATTTAAAAAGAGAATCCTATAACGAGAAATACGTCTCCCATAGCTAAGATGAATAATGTATACAGTGTTTTCCGAGATTGACATTAGGGAGCTTTAGCAACGACGACGGCAACGGCAACGAGAACGCCACAAAACAATAGGTTTAATGAGCAAAAACAATGGCTCTGCACGTGCGTTTTACATTTTGGTACATTTCTTTCCCGTCCTCTGCAAAACAACAACGTGAAATCACCAAATTTTAGGTTTTGGCGAGAACGTGAGCGTGTGACTGTAAAGTTTTCTTTCTTTTTCCTTACTTTAACGGCGTTCATAACAATTTAGTCCCTGAATAGTTCGCCAGTATTTTCCAAGTTGAACAAATTGGAATAATAGCGAAACCGTTACAAAAACGAGAAGTTCTATTTTGAAGTGACGTTTTCATTGCCGTTGCCGTCGTCGTTGCTAAAGCTCCCTATTATTTTGCCAGTTATTTTCAAGGATTGCATGGAGGAACGTTTCGCGCGAGTTTTAACCGGAAAAATGCGATGTGTAGTTTGGTTATATGAATTTTCGTTTGTCCTTTCACACTTTACTGATCAGTTTCCATAATTTTTTAACACAATTTTTCCCTTTCTTTTTCAGTCAACTTAGAAGTTGTTTACATCAGTTGCTAACGCAGCAATGATTTGAATGAGGCGTAAGTAACAAAAAGTCAATAATGATGTTATTTGAAGTTAAATGCAGATGATAATCCTTCAACCTTCGCAGCGCTCAAACACCAGTTGAGGTTGGATTGTGACCAACACAGTACCTTATGATCCCTGAGTTGAAATAATGGTATTCTGAATAAGGAAGATCGTTTTGAGGGGGTTCTTTTCGGTCATGGCTTAGTTATTGGAGGGAACAAGGCAGCTTAAAATTCTTTTGGTTTGACAAAGAAAACGCAGACTAATCCCAATGTCGTAGTTTGTATGCTATGACCTGATATTTGGTAAAAAGGTTTTCATAGGAATTACTTTAGTGGTTGACTTTTGGGAAGCTTGCGTTTGAGGTACGGAGGACCCTATACTGGGAATATCACTGTTGGTGGCATGAAACGAGAACGTTACTGCCAACACCAACATCAAATAATATAACCTTGTCCTCTAAAAAGATAGCTCTACGAAACCTCGTTCTTTTGTTGAAACCTGGTCTCTTGCTTTTTGAGGTTTGTTTGACTATTTTGTGAATTGAAGCTTGAGGCAATATTATAATTTAGGTGATAAAATAATCAAAGCGAATCGGTGCCGGCAGAAAAGTGCCCCTGCTAGCGAAAAGGGTGCTGAGTTATACCCCGACATAAAGTGCACTTGTTTGGGATGGGTACAAAATGTTTCAAAATAAAGCAGTTTTCGGCGAAAAAATATCTCCTCCAAGTTTCCAACTAATATTGAGCTACGAGGTCGAATATATTCAAAAATTTAAGGGTACTTTCGATTACTTTATTTTAGGGACATCAATCCGGCCGATGACAAAAAGTGTCGAGTGCTAATTAATAACGCATCTTAACGTTTACTACGTAAAAAGGATACAAAATGCCTTGGATCACTACCTTCTGAACAAAACGGAAAAAACACAAGGAACGGTTGGGTTAGATCATAGACTAATATAATTTTAACTATAGGCACATTATTGTTGTGCATTAAGAGAAAATTTTAGTTGCTAACATTCTCTTTGTTATTTAAATGAACAACCGTTTTAAAAACGGCCAACAGGCCTGTGGTTGGCACAAATCAATAAGGAGCTTTGACAACGACGACGGCAAAACAATAGGAGTTTACAAAGCACAAACAATGACTCTGCACGTGAACGCATAATGTTAAATTTTTCTTTCTATATTTTTATTTCAACGCTGTTAACAGCAATTTAATTCCTGGAAGATTGGCCCACATTTTGCATGTTCAACAAGTTGGAATAATCGCGAAAAAGTTACAATATTTAATATTTTGAAATGACCTTTTCGTGGCTGTTGACGTCGTCGTTGCTAAAGCTCGCTTATAGCTGAATTCAGCATTGCAAAGAAGCATTTTTTCAGTTGGATAATGAAAATCGTACTCAAAGTCAAGTCGGTAATGGGTGTTTGTTTGTATCAGCTGTCTTCGTCAGATGTGTAAATCTCCTCCTCTGGCCACATGCGTAATGTCAGTAGGGATTTTGCAAGTATTGGCTGTAAAAGTGATTGCAAATGTTGCTAACAACGTGTTGTAAACTTTTCCTTTTCTTCATCGGGCGTCACGTGCTGCCAAGGCAACGAAGTCAGCATAGAAACAATGCCTCTCCCAAGGGGCCAGTTGGCTCGTAAAAATTTGAACACCACAGGCAAGAACGTTCCTTTGTTTGTGTCAGAACATTTTAGTGATTCATCAATACTCAAAATTCAAGTTAGACTGTTTAATGTAAATCCAATTGTCACGATCTCAGAAGAATGTAACCTTAAACTGTTTTTAACAAGAAAGTAACCTTCTGGCCCCAATTTCAGTTCAGAAGGGGACAATTTTATACAGCGGATAAAATGTATTGCAACTTACATATATTTATCAGCTGGATAAAGTTATCCAGTCTTTGAACAACTAGGATATAAGAGATATTGGCAATACTTTGAAACAAAACTATTGCATCTGATAATTTAGCTAGAAGGCCTGTTATTTTCTCTGGGTTATCATTTGAGCTATCACTCTTTCTCCGCATAAATCACGTTGCTGCGTCACCGGCTTTGTCCCCCCATAAATATTATTGATTAATTGATCATTCTACCTGTGTACTGCAGTATTGAATTTGGACTACCAACGACAGCTGCCCTGATAATGAGCCTAGCTTAATCACAAACGTCTTATAAATGACACAATTTAGTGTTAAAAGATGTCATTTATGATCACTTACTGAGAAAGCTAAGAAACTGGATTACGTGTAATGAATATGCAAAAGTCGAACAGCAATCGAAAATACGTTTCACTATCATGCATGTTCTCAGAGTTTCGGCTTTCCTTTTAAGCTCTACTAAAAAATATTATGGTTTTACGAAGAAAATCAAACTCTTCTACGGATAACTTCAAGTCGCTCCACAATCCGAGGGACTCAGTTCTCATTCGCATTATCCATGCGAGTAACTGATGAAATTATATGATCAATGATCAAAACAAGTCTCACCTCAAACAGATTCAATGTCAACAAGGCTTCCAAATAAGGAATCAACAGCCTCAATATTTACGACCTTCAGTGAGAAACCGGAATCTAATGAAGCAAGGTTATGGATGTTCACGTTCAAACCCCCAAACGGTGTCGAGTTCAATGAAATGGCTTTGCTGTGCACTTGTCATAAGTGCATCCGTACGGCGTATGTAATATTATGTCAAGCAATCAAAATAGAAAGGGTGCATTCATGCATGGGTTAATTATGATGACGTCATGTAGAAGGCCGATAAATTGCCTGACAAAACTAAGATTAAAGATCAAAGGCTCCTCTGAGCTAGCTCATGGATGCATCTTGCTACACTAATTGCGATCTACACTTGACTAGCAATGCAACCTCTTTTCCAGAGTCTATCTAACTCAGTATTATTTAAACTATCGTTGAAAATAGTTAATGTTTGTCACTGACTTGTAATCTTTAGGCGGTTCTTTAAGACGTTTCTGCTAACTCTTAAGCCTTCATCAGTTATAAGGACGCTTGATGTTGTAACGCGTGATTTAAAATTAAAAATAACGTTGCGCGAGTGCTATGCGCGTGACTACAGAGACTGTTTCTGCGTGAGAGTTTTAAGTTAAAAGGGGTGCCAAACATTTATAGACTTCCAGCGTTCGTATCTTTCACAGACATCCAAGCTTTAAGGAAAAGCCGTTTATGGTAATTTGGCTCATGTCCGACGACTTTAACATTGTCAAAGTCCATCTTATGGTGACATTCGTGGACATGGCTCGCAACTTTTGAATTTTCGTCAAACATCAACACAGCCTTTTTATGCTCGGACACCCGCGTCTTCAGTGCTCGTTCTGTCTGGCCACAGTATACAAAATCACACTGTCTGCAACTGATTTTGTACACTATTCCAGAAGATGGACGGCCGGTTTTATCCTGCAGCTTCGGTCGTGGAAAAAGACTGTTGATGGTTTTTTGTGGCTTGTACGAAACTTGGATCTGCTGTTGTTTTAATAAGCGACCAATTCTTTCAGAGACACCCTGAGCATACGAAAGCACTACAAAACCATTCGTTTTGGGTTTGGTCGGTTTGGTGGTTAACGCTTTTTCACAGTCATTGATAAAAGAGGATGGGTAATTGTTTCCTCTGAGTACCGCTTTCACTCTTCGAGTTTCTTCAAGACCTGAAGGGTGGTGAGAGTGAAAGTCAAGATAGCGGTCTGTATGAGTTGGCTTCCTGTAAACATCCACTTGAATTTCCGTGCCGCGTCTGTTCGTAATGGTGTCGAGGAAAGGTAAGCCCTGCCCATTCTCGTGCAGAAATATTTTCTGTAGTCACGCGCATTTTTCCAGATAAGAATGTTGTATATTCCTAAAAAACAAACGCGTTCAATTTCCGCCTCGAGCAAATCTACGCGACGGTGAAGCAAGGCAGCAAATTTCGAGTCACTTTGAAGCACAATTTATTGACTACATTAGCAAATTTCGCCAAAGTTACTTGGAATGAAATGTTCACATTCAAACCTGTAATTTTTTTGCAAGGTGGATTCCCAGAAGCGCTGAGATATTTCCGAAAAAGTCAGCAATTCTTGTGATGATTCGCAGTGATTCGCGAAGCGCCAAAACCACAATCTGTCCTCTAAAAGGGATTTCTTCGCTTTTAAGTAACTGATTTCCACTGTTTAAGCTGTCGAGTGATCCTTAGGACTTGCTCTTTTGATTTACAGTTTTACAAGTGTAAAAAGCTGTGTTTTCCTTCTGAGAACGGCCAATTGCTATCTTGAACTGACTCACTATACTGTCAAATACACGGCAGCCATTCTGAAACCAAAGCTAAGCATGAGCTAAAATGACCAGGTTCCCATAGCAATTGACAGAACGAATCACACTTACTGTCATACGAGATTGTATAGAGTAAATGTCCTGCGAAGATTCCCTAGAATTTGATAACGTTTGTCTCACTTTTCGAAGTGAGAATCTAGAATCTAGGATGATGTATAAGGGTTCAAGGGCTTGCTCACGGCCAGGTGTATCTGCTGATTTTGTTGCTCTTGATATTTCGCTGATTGGAGGTTAACACTGATATTAATAATCAAATTTATGCGAGGTTAATAACAAAACAAAGGTTAAAACCATAGTAACAGCCTAGTGCGCCTGCATTATGCTTGGGAAAACTGGCACGCTGTAACCATTTTATCGGGTTTAAGTAAAAAGGTAGCAAATACCGCGTGTTAAATATTTGATTGATAATTTTAAAATGGAATTCAGACGGTCCCACATGAAAGGTGTAGTGATACCTTTCTGAAGCTTCGGGAGAAAAGAGTTAACGAATGAGCTAGAATTTAAATCTTCTGTGGGTTTCCGCTAAGCGGCTGTTTTATTCTATTCTGTTTAATTATTAATTAATTAATTAATTTTTTAATCTGTAATAAGACCACTTTACTTCACTTGTATCATTCACTTGTGTCTTCCAAATAACGCCTAGCCAGTATGATGTACCCCGTTAAATAACTTTGTGCTCCCAGCTTCCAGGAAAACAAACGTGATGAATTGTCATGCTATCAGGTATCATAAATACGTCATATTGGAATGTCCCTGTTCTTTCATTATGCAACATCACGTACTTTTTTCCGGCTATGTAATTTCCGGTCATAATATAGATACCACGTAGTCGCGATTTATTCTGAATAAACCTGATGAAAGGGGGTAATTGGTCAGCCGAAATTTTGTAACCTCCACAACAATTTTTCAAGTGACTTGATTAGTCCTTGCCGTTGTTTATGTAGTTTTGATTGCTCGCAATCTATCTTGATCAAACGTTCTTTTGTCAGGAAATATCGTTTCAGACAATCAACTCTTGTTTATTTAAGGATTGTCACGAAGAGAAGAGAATCATTCGCATTAATTCTAGGTTACTATGACGTGTTCCCCTCATCTGTTTGCTTTTCGTTTTCCCCCTCGAGCGAGAAATGAAAGGGATCTAAAAAACAGTTTGATCCTTTGAAATGTGAATAACGTCATCTACCCACACAAACCGCACGTCATCTAAGCTGAAGCTATGTTTTTAATGCTGCTCCTTTCTAATTCCTGTTTCACTTTGTCCCGGACGCCTTCGTCTCCAGACTGCTGTAGTATCCTTCTCACTGTGAGTACAGGTTTGTGCTTATGATACGTTTTCTTACTTTAATTTATAGTCTAAGTAATAGATTTATTGTCTTATCGATTGTGTTGCCACTAGAGCCTTGCTAGAGCTGACATCATTGCAACACTGGCAAATGTTTGGCAAGTTTAGTGATACATAAAGATCAAAGGGCAGAATCGTATCGTGATCCTTACGCTGCGCTACCCATTGCTACAAAGACTTTTCCGTCATCTTCCGAGCCCTGACACATGTATAGATGATTTGAGAACAATACCGGAGTTGCTCTTTCTTTGATGGCCACGAAATATAGAAAGTTAAGCTAGGGGGTTCCGCTTTATAAACTTTAACACATACGTTTATGATTTCCGCAGTTGGGATACAACTTAATTACTCACAGCATTTTCACATTTACGTTCACTTCTGGATCTCGAACAGTTTCAGGAGTACAATCTTCATCTGACCTTCTGCGTTTGGTCGACTTGCGGAATTGCGCTCGATTATCACTCAACACTTCGAGAAATTTTTTTAAATGCACCTACTCAAGTAAGCAACTGTTTTTGGCTCACTTGTTCTCAGTTGAATCAATTAAAAGTTTTAAAAGTTTTGATCTACACTTAACCATCTTTTTAACTGTCAGGATTCTCGCGCCGGCACTGATTGTTTCGTGGCGAAAAGTACAGAACATAAAAATGACGTCAGATGTAACGCAACGGATGGAAAATTTGACAATATTTGTTCCTGAACTTTTTTTCCTTTGAATTGTTGAAGTCTGAAATACTGTACTTGTAAATTTTAATTTGCACATTCGGCAAGATTTTTCTGATGAAGAAATGCTTTAATATGTCCATGAAGTCTAAGAAAAAAACGAAAAATATCTCCGTCGGAAAATCGGATCCGGTCCGGTGCCTGGACATATGAAAACCAGGCTTTTGTACTGTAAGTCTCTTGCTAAAAACAGATATCAACACCTTGCCTCATCAGCTTTCCGCTTTTCCAAAGATCTCATCCCTTGAGCATATACCGAGAGCAACATAAATCTTACATTCATTTAGATAATGAACAGATAAAAACGTAATTGTCATCCGCACGGAAATAAACATTCCACTGACTCAATATATAGAATTGTTGTGTTTTGCACATGAGACATTTTCCACAAAATCATGGGTGGTGATGCCGCCGAATTCAAACGTATTATTTATGGAATCTTGCATTTTTTGGTTGGTTGAAAGAACAAGTCAACAACATCTTAAACAAATGACACACACCCACAAGAAGCTACAAGAAGTCATCCTTGTGTAGGTTGTTATTCCAAGAGACACACATTTAAGTTTTTCTCTTGTATTTTTCGGACACCAGATGATAATTACTTTTCCATGTACACTGTGAGCAAGACAACCAAAAACCAGGAAAATGTACAGAACTGCAATTGCTAACGGATTAGAATTACATTACAAAATTGTTTTTACTATTTACTGTTGCAATTTAATTTGTTTCAGTCCAAACAGCTTATTTACTCAACGTTTTGGGGCATGTGCATCTGTTATGCAAAAGATGCACCTAACGCTGTTTCAAGAGCTTGCTGAGGTAAGCATGCACACATTTAGAAGTCATTATTGTACACTTTCAAAATTCAAAACAAAAATAAAAAATAGTTATTTGCTAATTTCCAGCCTGTAAGCACCACTAAAAGAAAAATACCACTCCTTTCATGGTCGTTACTGCCTCCATATTTTACTTTGTGCTGATATCGCAAGGAAAAATGAGATCGTCATTGCAGTTGCCTCCGTGAATATGGTTTTTTAATTTTTTTCTGAAGCATCTCAGCGGTCCGGGATCCTAAATCCTTGAATCTGATTGGCTGATGGCGCGCGCAGCAGCGGTCCGGATTTTCCCATCCGGACCCCGAGTACGGACCGCTGCCGACTTTGAAGCAAACTTGAAAGCGAGCGAGAGTTTTCATCAAAGTGAAAGCCCAAAAATGGCGTAAATGATGTTTTTTATTAACCATGAATGGTTGTTAAAGTGGATCAAGAAACAACTAGTGGAATTAAAATCGTTACAATTTCTGAAAAAGGCGAGCACACTCAACTGAATACACATCCAAATTTAATTTCAAAGTCGTTGGGCACTGTCGTTGGGCACTGTGAATGCCATTTCGGGTTGTCATTCTTTGTTTTCTCTTATATAATCGAGGTATTTTCACGATTTAATCGAACAAGAAAATATACGCTTGTATTTTGTTGTCATGACATTCCGTCGCTGTGGCCGGTGTTGTACAAATTATTTTGCACTTGTTGTTGTTCGTTGTTGCAGCGATAGCCGTAGTTTTTTTTGTGTTCTTTTGATTTTTCCATAATAATTCAATACTTTACACACGCAAAGCAAAACAAAACAAAACAAAATAGCAACGAAAACAACAGAACAAAACAAACATGACTTAACAACCAACGTAAATAAGATGTTATAACCAATTAAAAGCAATTAATTATAAATTTCATGCGCAAATCGATACTAGGACTTGAACCTGTTACCATCTCTTAATATACTTGCCCCATTTTAAAGAGTGTATACTTAACTTATTATTTAAACTTGCAATTGTACTTTCAATATCATAAACTGAATCGATTTTTGTTAAAGAACAGTGAAGGACGGATTTAAAACATTATTCTACAATACTAAATGTATTGTTTTGCAATAATAATAACATGATTCAATAACCAAAAATCGTCCTTCCTTTTCCAGAGACCAAATAATATGTCTAAAGCGCAAAATGAATCAATTTGGATATTTATACCTCTACACCAGCAAATTAAATCACTCCAAAGCGTTGTAATGCTGGGACAAGATACAAATAGATGTTCAAGGGATTCGTCCACAGTTCCACAAAAAGAGCATTCTGAGGAATCCACCTTAGCCATTTTCTTCAGAAGGATATTTGTAGTTAAAATTCTATGGAGTATATTAAATTGAAATTCTAGTGACTTTGTATCCAGAGCAACCTTGAAAGGCGAATTGTGAATTTCTTCCACTCTAGAGAATGTTCACTAAATAAATCTGTGTATTGTTGTTGGGCTGTTGGTGTTGTTGAGACGTTCGATTTAAGATCCACATAGATGCCTTTAGAAATAGCTTTTCCTACTGGAGTGCGAACATCAAGCAATCTTGAGTAAATTTCATCTTGAAGGACAAAGTCTGATTTATCTACATAGCTCAGTTTTTGTTTTAAGAATCTCTCGCCATTTGCAAGGAATCGCATCTATTATAGCAATAATTCCGAAAACATCCAGCTGAGAAAAATCAGATTCATTCAAATTACTGGTAGTAATGAATAGATTTTCTTTTGATATTAAATCACCAATTCTAATTATTCCTTTGCTAACCAGATGGTTATTGTAGACAGCTAGAGTTGCCATGAATACAAATGAACCTATTGTTCCATATAACTGTTTCAGATATATCTTGGTGTGATGGACTGTCATTCCTTTGTCTAGCTCCTGAGCACTCTGCGAAGCATTCGAAACATTCTTTGTAGTACTTTGGAACAGTAATTGGAAGTTTTTTCAAGTCGAAATCACAGCAAAGAATTGATTTGCCTCCAATCGGCTTGAGGTAGTGCAATAAAAATGTTTTCCAAGCACTTAATTGATCATTAGCAAATTTTTCACAGCACATTATTCTTTGTGTTTTAATAATTGATTCTAAGTGAGGGGCTTTGAGACCACCATGTTCAACGTCACTGATAAGGGAGGACCGTTTTACCTCGTCTTTGCCTTTCCATATAAAATCATATATAATGCCATTGGCTTATTTGATCACCTCTTTGTCTAAACTAATTAAGCCAGCACGGTACATAATTGTTGGAATTACAAAGGTTTTAACAATTTGGATTCTACCGATAACAGTAAGATTTCTCCACCTCCACAACTTAAGCTTTCCTTTGATGGAGTGCGTGATTTCATCAAAATTAAGCTTTTGCTTTAAAGCAGCATCGTACGTGAAGTGCAAACCAAGAACTTTCACCGCCCTCCTAACTTTAGCCTTTCTTATTTCCGTTCCATCAGGAGTTTGATTCCCAAGAAAGAGTATTATAGCCGTAGTTTTAATTTACGAGCTTTTCATTTTACACTTTTTCAATTCTTAAATCGACGTTTTGTTAAGTTTAATTCAAGAAGAAACGAGTTTTCTCTTGCGTTCAATTTATGCCTTTGTGTTGAGGTGAAGGTTTCACTCGAGAGGCACTTTTTTCAGTTGCATATTAAATACTAGCAAACGTTTTAAATCTGCAAGGTAAACTTACCTCTAATACAGTTCAGGTTTCTGACCTTAAAGTGCCTGTTAAAATTCTCTGTGAAGATTTCGAGGATCAATTTTTGCCGCGGTAAGGCGAGAAATTTGAAACCTTTTGTTCAGTAGTATTTTGTTTTTCACGGACTAAACGTCAATGCAAATTCGCGCGTAATAAACAGAGTTTGCCGGTCGTAGATTGATTACCCCGCTTATAAATCAGATTTTCCACGAAAAAAATAAACACGTTATTTGCCGGCCTTGGTCGGTCCGTATTGGGAAAAATCTGTGCCCTCGGTCTCAAGTATGGCCCTCGGCCTGCGGCCTCGGGCCGTACTCGAGACCTCTGGCACAGTTTTTCCCAATACGGACCTCCCAGCCGGCAAATAACATATATATACTGGTTATCGAATTTTGGAGGCTTGTGTATTTAAACATCCACTGATTAGTTATTCTCTTTTTCTTATCAGTAACATCTGGTTGATAAACATGTCAAGAGCTCTGGAAAACGATGGTGGCACTGCAAAGGAGACTTGCATTCATGGTGACCCACCTCAACTGAAAGTGAAACTGCCATCCATTAAAGATGTTGCGGCTACCGTAAGATGGCGAGATGCTGCTCCTCTGCCTGTTGATATTCTGCTACTGACAGTCAAGGACTGTGAGTTCTTGGCTTGTTACAGTCAGTTGGTCAAGCCATTTAAATGCTGGTTTCAAAACGTTGGCTTCGTGTATTTTGAAGACGTGGGTGAAGGTTTGGAGGAGAAATTAAACGTTGCTTTATTAAAATGCAATGAAGGATCCATTGCGCCTGGTAGCTCTCTGAGGATTGTGATTAGTGCTGCGGCTTACCTTAGACCAAAGGCAGTGATTTCCGTTGGAGCATGCAGTAGTCTTAACCCCCAGAAAGCAAAACTAGGCGACGTTGTAGTGTCGTGGAAACTGACGACAATCAATCAAGAGCAGCCAACTAGTATGAGAGCTATTGTGAGCTCAGGGTTCCTAAGCATCATCGGCGAATCATGTCACGGTTACCAGGCTCCCTTGCAAAACCAGCAAGCTTACGATATCAAAGTTCATCGTGATGCTGAATTGCTGACTGGACCGGAGTTGGTATGTGATAAGCGGAGGCGTCAGCAATTGGCCGAAATCCATCCTCATGCGATTGCCATTGAGATGGAAGGGGAAGGTGAGTTTGTGTTTGTGTGCCACCTCCCATAACAGCTATTAGGCAGATTTAGCAAAGACAACGTCAGATCTGAAAACCGACTTGACCAATGACAGAACGGCAAATTGAACACCAGAAGTCGTGTTCAGTCCTTTACGCGCGCTTTCGCGTTCTCATTTAACGTTGCGTTAGCTTTGCTAAATCTGCCTATTGACAGCAAGGACACTCTCGGAAGTCGAGTTTTTTAATACCGTTTAACTCTTTTTGGACGAAGCAATTGAGCTTGGTTTTAGTAAATTTTCGGTGGCAATAAGTCTGGAGCACTAATCTTCCCCATATAAGGAAGCGGTGGCTCAAAAGTGAAGTTGTCTCTCTGGTCGTTTTGTGAATGGATTCCAGGACCTACCAAGGTAATTTAGGCGCAGTTGTTGATTACATACTTTGCTGGTACTCCTGGATGATCCGAGACTTATAAAAAACATTGAAATGGGAAATGGAAGAGTTGTATGCTTGTGGCATGGCCGAAGTACCCAGAATTCTCTTGGGGCGTGAACAAGGCAACTTGAGATACGCGAGACTGGCTCCAATAAAATGGCTAAAATTTCGGATGGGTAAATCGATTTCTTTCAAACTTTGCCCATGAATCTATCGTAGTCTAAAAGTAATCGAGACTACCTTAGTGTTTGCAAATATTGCTGAATATATTTTTGCGGGAATATAATCACTTTAGCGCGCCAAGGCCCATACTTAGCTGTAGCAATAACCAACCGTTCATAGTAATTTAGTTCGTAGACATTTCGCCAGCATTTTCCAAGTTGAGCAAATTGGAATAATCGCGAAAGAGTTACAGAAACGAGAAGTTATCTTTTAAAATGACGTTTTCGTTGCCGTCGCCTTCGCCGTTGCTTAAGGTCCCTAATATTCTAGCTTAATGAACTTTTTTCGCCTCGCATGATAAGATCAATCCTTAATAATTGTAAAACACTGATTCTGATTTTCAGCAGCAAGGTTTGTTTATATTGAAAATTATATGTTTGTTTGACAGCTACTGACTTCGCCGCTGGCGCCGTTTTGGTGCTAGAGACGTTAAAGTAGTCCAGCCGCATTTAACGTCTGAGACGTTAAAACCGTCTGGTATAAAAACGGGACAAATAAAAGTCGACGACCTAACAGAAGACTGAAATCTATTCTCTGAAGACAATGGGCACTAGTAAACTAGGCGCCAAATAAAACTTTAAAGGAACCAATGTAAGAACAAATAAACATGGCGAAATTGCAGATTCTGACGTCGACATCGTCAAGAAAGACATAAGAAATGGAGATGCAAATGTTTTTGACAAAGAAAATAAGGCGAGAGAAAATAAGTCGATTTAGTACATGACCCCACAAGCTTGTTAGCTTTGAATTTTTCATCGTGTATAAATAAAGGTTGTATGTATGTATGTATGTATGTATGTATGTCGAGGAAGCGGCTCTGCCCTGGGCAACCAAGAGAGCAAGGAAAGAACGAAGTGCTGGTTAACAAAGGAGTTCAGGGATAAATGCGTCCCAGTTAGGTCGTCCCGTTTTTACACTAGACGCATTTAACGACTGAGACGTTATAGTTGTCTGTTAAGTGCGTCTAAACGACGCAGTTAACATAAGACGGGTTAAAGTCGTCAGACGTTAAATGCGTCTGTGTAGCATAAAAGCAGCCAATACACAAAGTACGGCCTCAATAAATAACGATCTTGGCATTACTAACTCGATATTTGACGCTTGGATTGAGTTCATTAGAGTTATTTACGACTAAAGATACGATAAAACATCATTAAGGAAAGAAAAATGTTTATCTTGACCAAATAAACACAGCCGTTCAAACTAAACTTTTAGGCCTATGCGACCGCCCTTTTGTGTATACCTATATTTAAGAATATAATGTCCTCCGAAGCTATTAAATATAGTTCAAAATGTTTATACATAAACTGACTTTAAAAGACGTAATCGCAATAAGCCCTCGTAAAATTAAGGGTTATTAGTATTTATTAAAAACTGAACTACGGATATCAGATTTTCAGCATTTTCATTAGCTAGCCGGACACAGGCTCTCGGCTCATATACCTGCACTACCTTATATGGTCAATGAACGCTTAAGCAAACAGACAAAACTCAATATAATTTTCCCTCGAAACGGCAGCCACTAAAAACACTAGTCGTCTCGCAGCGGAATTAACGAGTAGAAATTTCTAAACTGGAACCGAAATGCAAATGAAATTCAGCTTTTCATTGCTGAGTGTTTTAGAACAACAAGAAACAGTGCTGAGATAGCGTTAAAAAATTTCTTGCAGCGCGAAGAAAATTTTTCAGGCTGTTGATGTTTAGCTAATAGCAAAACGCACTCTTATTTACGGAGATACCGAAAGGGTTTTTGAACTTAGCTAAACGAAATTGAAAATATGTATTCAACAACAAGCGTCACGGGTTCACGGGCCAGGCTATTCAAAACAAACTGAACAAACAAGAACTTCAGCTAAAATCTGCAGCAATAATAATAATAATAATAATAATAATAATAATAATAATAACTACAAATTCGCTTCCTTCGGCTCGTACATCTACGTGAAAGCCGTTCCACCCTCTTTGAGCAATGATTGAATATTTTTTACCAAACTAATGAGCAATTCAGAGCAAATAAACTCTGCACTTTTTCCAAATAGATCCTTAACTGAAGCTTCAACGTTAATCTCGGACAGTTTCATTGAATACATTCAACTTTGTTCGGAAACGTTGCAACACACCGAAAGGTTTTCGCGCCCTTTTTGTTTAGTCATGTGATGAAAAATTGTTTACTTTTTTTCTGTTTTCTCTTTCTCTGAGTTCCTTTCTCCCACATTTTTTGTTCAGATTCTCAATTATGCATCGTAGAGTTTTAAAATAAAAAAATTATTCTACTCGGGCTTGCTGGATATGAAACGATTATAACCAACTCGGCGCTACGCTCCTCGTTGGTTATTAATCACTTCATATCCAGCGCGCCCTCGTAGAATAATTGTTAAATACCACACAAGTGAATAGTGCTTTTCGCGCGCTCTGATTGGTTAACTCGGAGGTGGTTAACAAGTACTATTCACCTCCGAGTAGCAGGCGCGCAAGATTTTACAATTTCCGACCTCTTGTCGGTATATTGTCACACATAAAAAAACGTTTTGATCCGCTAATTATTCAGCTTGTGTGGTATATAATAAAACAATTATTCACCTCAGTGTAGGTGAAAGTGGTGGCTTCACGGCTTGGTAAATATAAGTATATTTCGAAAATACCTTAACATCACTCTCAACGAATTGAGTGACTTTCGATCCTCCGAAATCACCGCAAAATTGTTCTGTTTGCATAATTTTTGCGCTCATTGCACGGTGCACTGAACGTGTGATTTTCACACCTCACAGGATCGAAACTTGTAACTAACCAATGACAAAACACTTTGCGGGTTGAAATACGCTATAAAAAGAGACTTGATTCTGCCTTCAGCACTCTAAAGTAGCTCTCCTTTTGAGCTCTTCGAAAAAAGCTTAAAAGCAGCTGACGAAGAATGCAATCTTTTGGTTCCGAAACCGGTCTTGCATCTCAAAGCTGAAACATAGTGCTTTTCAGAACTCTACCATGGCGCAGACAGTTTCTGACAAGGAGGTGATTGCCAGTTTAACCAGTCTGGTAGAGAGCCCTTCCGCACTGTCACCAATCAAGTCACCAAAACGACCACGTGAACCCCAAACGCATCTTTAACCTGCCACCGATTGTTTCTTACAAGAAGGAAAAATCATTAAAGGACATTCTTGTCCGCGCAAAACTTCTTCAATCTCACAACAATCGTAAAATCAACGACGAAGTGTTTAGTTACAAACTTGAGGGAAATCGACACACGATCACCTAAACTGACTCCGCGCATTTTTAGCGACCACAACACAACCGAGTCTACGAACTAAAACCTGATCACTTACATCCTGAAACTGATCTTCCTTATAACGAACGTAGAAGCAGATGACTCGTAGACTTTAGTAAACATATATCATTTCATCCAAGTTGTTCCAGATGGAAGGACCAGGGAAATATAAATTGAACTTACCATAATTCGTTCTAACATAATAGATGTAATAAGTTGATTTAGATGCGAGCCTAGTATTATACTTGCGTTTGGATGATATGCATGTAAAGTAAGGATTGAACTTATCATACAAGGCGAAAAAAGTTCATTAAGCTAGAATATTGTGAGGCGACGAGCTCGGCAATTTGTTCTATTTTTTGTTATTACAACTGCTAAAAATGGACCTCGGCGCGCTAAAGGGATTTTAGTCCCGCAAAAATTTATTTTACAGTTTTAACTAAGGTGGTTTCGATTACTCTTAGAAGATAGATTCATGGACAACGTTTGAAAGAAGTCGATTTTTCGATCCGAAATGCAGCGGACCGCTTTTACAGAGACTGCTTCAGGTATATGAAAGGGTAGGGATTTCGCGAGTCGAAGTATATGAAAGGGTAGAGAAATCTCTCATTGAGGTATTTAAAAGGGCCTTTCGTTGTTAAAATATTTCGAACACACATACCTTATGACTGTACTGTTTTCATTTATTGAACTCTACATGAAAATGACAAGAAGACTTCCTATTTTAGGTGTACGAAATGGGTACTATTTGTCAATGGAAGGTATATGAAAGGGGTACCTTTTCTGTGAAAAATGGTATATAAAAGAGTAAGGGGTCGGACCTCGGGGCGGAGCCTTTTAATGGTTTTAGAAGAAAATTTGCAGTTTTGTTATGAAGTGATATGACATGATATGCGCGGGAGGAAATGCATTCTAACTTGAAACCTTTAGGCTAACCTTTTTCAAGTATGTTATTGTCTTGGACAAATCCATCACCACAAACAGGAGAACATTACCAGAAATCATTTGAAATCTACCTCTAAGTGGTACACGAGCTATCCGTGTAATAGAAAATAGTACTTACTTTCAGTTGCAACAAACATAAAACAAGAATTCCCTGCAGTGTAGTTTGTCTTGTACTATAATGTAATATCATACTCTATTTCGTATGACAGGTGTTTTTGCAGCAACGTTCGATGGACAGATTGAATGGCTTATTGTCAAAGGAATAGCTGATTATGCAGATGGCGACGATTTAACCACACAGCATTGGAGTCCTTTCGCAAGTGTGATGGCGGTTTCTCTCGTCAAACACATTCTACGTGCACAAATTGTTTTCCGTACGTGGCCAAATTATTGTTTTGAAGGTAAGGAAAAATGGTTCTTTGTTTGTTTTTCAGGGCGGGGACGGGCAGCTGCCTTTGATCTTGCCGCTTTTTCGCCTCCCCATGATCGCTCCAGTAAGAAATCTGTCAATCATCTGAGAGTCCTAATGAGCATGCGCAAAGGTAACTGAACTTTCTGGCCATGTCCGCCATGTTGAATTTTGACTGCTGTGGAGCGACACTCGGAGATGTTTTATGCCCTGGTGTAGTAGTCAGCACAGTGGAACTGATTGATTTACTGCTGCAAGCAATTGTTAGCGGCGGAATCCAGATTGAAATTTGCAATCTCGGAATTTTTATTCGGTACATCATGAGGAATCAAGTGAGCAACTACGACCACACGAACCAACAAAGACGAAGAGAGAGCATTCTGTTTGGTTTGCAACTTAAGCTTAACTCCAAATTCAAATCCAATTCATTGAGTCCATATCTTGAGTAACAATACGTTACATCTCTAGGCTTCCCTGAAGCTGTGCGATTGCCTTTCCGAAGTCTCTTAATTTTTTGTTGGGATAGCTGTATACATGCTGTATATGACAAACGTAAATTGCATTCAAACCTTTCCGCGAAAGCTTGTGTGGTGAATACGTCAATTTTATTAACATTCCGTGTTTGTTAGTGGAGTTAACTATTTCCTGCAGATATCGACTTCTTTTGAAATAATGACCCCTCCCCCCTAAAAAAGCAGCCTCAATTAATAATCACATATGGGTTTGCTTACCTTGCATTTTGCGTCAAGAAACTTTGCAACCGATTTGATTCCATAATTGTTCGGCGCTTTAGATCAAGGGTCTTTTTCCCTGCTAAAACGCAATCTCGTGTCATCATTTGATGGACCGGTGTTTTCATTGAATAACAGCCGTTAACATGGTAGGCAAACATTTACCACTCTACAGTGAATACAGGAAAGGGTTGTTACCACAGGACACATGACAGCTGATATTGTAGTTTTCCGCCAGTAAATCGAGACATATGAAGCTATAATTTCAGTTCTTGGTTGTAACAAATTTGAAGAATAAAAGGGTTCATTGCGGGGCCGCCAGTTGCCAGTTTATAAAGGATGGAATGTACTGGCGTGTAACTCGGTGTATGGTCTCTTTACGACGTGTGATTTCATTTGCCAAGTTTCACCACCTTGGGTTTCAACAGGGTCATGTTCTGATTACCACGCATGGTTATAATCCCGAAACTGATGACGTTCGTAACGTTTTACGCACTTAATTTTGCTTTCATTAGTTGAAAATACAGTCAAACCTCTATTAATCGGTCACCCTTGGGAAAGAGCCAACTGACCGCTTAATAGAGGTTGACCGCTTAAAAGAAGTTTTCCAAAATTTAGATATAATATGGTTAAAATGGAACCATGGCATTTATATAGTATGTTGTATCGGGTTAACAACAACAGTGACACAAAATATGAGAAAAACGTCAAGTAACTTCATGTTCAAGGAAGTTCACGCCTAAACTTCTAATGTTCTTTGTAAGGCAGTCGTCTTTGTTGTAAACCACATTAATAAAGTATAGTTTTGGCATTCGACATGAACCACTCTTACGCTGATGGTATGTATATTATGTTGTGTTTAATGACCTTTTAAAAGACAATGGACCTGGTGCGCGTATCGTGGTGTTATTGACTACGTGACCGCTTACTAGAGGTAAAATACAATAAAATAAGCCAATTGGGAATTCTAAATGGTGACCGCGTCCGCTTAATAGAGGTGACCGCTTAATAGAAGTCAAATTTACAGTAAATAAGGGGACCAGTTTTTGGGAATTTGATAAGTGTCCGTTTAATAGAGGGTGACCGCTTAATAGAGGGCCGCTTAATAGAGGTTTGACTGTACAAGTTTTTCTTAGGCGTACCGCTGAATTCGTCACCTAGTTATACCCAAAGGCCTCGTAGCTTGAGTTTTTGTGATGGTCTATGTTTGTAAAAGTGACAGTCAAGACAACGAAGCAAGGAATTTCGATCTACGATAGCCATTTTGCTATATCAGGAGTTAAGTGTAATGAAACGTCGCTTCGCAGTTCTAAGCTTTATTGTGGTGATATGGTGCCAGACATTGTGTGGTTTGAAATCTGAGCATCAGTCATTCTGCTAGCCTTCGTGTAGCCGTATGGCCACGCGAGGAGTATCATTCTTCTTGCACAAATTACAGCCTGTGATTACTGTAATACGTGTCGTTGATAGGAAAAGTGAAATGTACTTTATCCAAGGAGCCAGAGCTCGACTCGCGAAATTTTCAAAGGCAAATTCACCCCGAGAGTCATCAGCACGCCTTCGATTGTTTTATAAACAATAGAATTGAATGGGCGAACTTTACAGTTTGCATATGCGCAGAGTCGTGAAGCCCTCTCCTTTACCGGTTATGTTTATTTGAATTATTTGTTTCATGTATTCGCTCAACCCCACAAGCCTTTGTACGCTATAAAAACTGCCTAGGGAAATAATCGCCAAATTTTCAAAGGCTTCGTATTGTTTTGTAAACAGTAGAATTGAATGGAATGAATATGTGAATGATCATCGCAGTTATGAACACTACTTATAGGAAATGTCCACACTTACAACAAATTGGCACTAAATTGTGGGGAACAGTTACTAGATTTCAAATTTCAACTAATATTAATAATATACTAATAGCTGAGAGCTGAGAGCAAAAGCTAAATAAAATCAATTCACATTCTTTGACAGCTGTAGTTTCAGAACTCAGTGATCCTCAATTAGAACACAGGACATATCAAGAGATAATCGTTTTGGTGTGTTTGGTTTTATTAGGTGTGCCACATCCAACACATATTATAAAAAGGATTCGTCAAATCTACAAAAGACGAGAAGGGCGGATTTTTCCAGTTCCATGGAACAAAGATTTCAGCTTCCATCTGAAAGACATTTTCTCCTCGCTTCGAATCGTTGGGAAAGACATGTCACGAGTAACACAGACTGATGAAATCATTGACATTACAGGTATCTTTACTGCACACAGTGGTTGTCAAAACCCAGAGACTGTCCTTATTGAAGGCGAACCAGGCATAGGAAAGACGACCTTATGTAAAAAGCTGGCATATGACTGGGCGACTAAAGAAGATCACGAATGGAACAAGTCTTTCCCAAAGACTGAAGTCTTACTGCTTCTTAGATGTCGCGATATTAAATCTAACCTCTTCGAGGCCATTGATGAGCAACTTCTGCCCGAAGACGTAGACAAAGAAACTAAAGAGATGTTCTTCCAGTTCATACGAGAAAATTCATCCAAAGTGATGTTGGTGCTTGATGGATTAGACGACATGGACTCCCGCAAAGTAGATGTGTACAAATTAACTGAACAGCTCTCTGGTTGTCACAGTGTTCTTACATCTCGTGACGAATCTGGAAAGAGGGTAATACGGTATTGTGATACGCTGTGGGAGATTGTAGGATTTACCAAAGAGAACGCGGAGAGTTTAATAAGGAGATATTTCCAAAAGAAGCAGCACATGGCTGAAACGCTCATTGAAAAAATCTGGCCTCAGCATAACAAAGAATATGATGTTGGTGACGTAGACATGGATGATGATGACGACGACGACAACGTCGATGATGATAAAGGCCTGTTTGGTTATTGGCATGTACAAAGGGATGGAAAAATCTCGCCTCGGTATAGCAAGATTATGATGATAGTGACATAGACATGGATGATGACGGTGGCGATGACGATGATGATGATGGTGCCGATGATGATGATGATGACGACGACGACGATGATAATGAAGGCCTGTTTGGTTATTATGATGTGCAAAGGGATTTAAGGGATCTCATGCGAAATCCTATGCATGCGTCTTTACTTTGTGTTATCTTTGACGATTCCAAAGGCGTTCTCCCTGATAGCAGAACTGGACTTTTCATTGCAATTGTCCTCGATGTTTTGAGACGATATGAAAGCGTGAAAGGATTGTCAAGCAACTGTAAAGACCTAATTGCTGTTTACAAGATCGAATTGATGTCCCTGGGATATATTGCACTACAATCTCTGCGCAAAGGAGAGTTCCATTTTGAAGATAACCAGAGTGTTATCACGGGATGTGGCTTAGACAAGTTTGGATTTCTGTCCTCGCAAGCTGGCGGTACCAAGAGGGAACAATGCATCCTTTACGGATTTTCTCACAAAAGTTTCCAAGAATTCTTTTCCGGATTTTATCTTGCGTTTCAGATTCTTGACGGAAAACGTGACTGTGCCTCTGTAATAGATGAACTGAACTTGGCTGAACTGAATCAAGTCATTTTGTTCGTGAGTGGAATCGTAGCCTCACGTTGTGAGAAAACGGCAGAGTCTCTTATAAAGAGTATGGTCGAACGTATCAATTGTGAAGATCGCAAGTCTGAAATTCAGTTGTGTATTTATTTGGCTTGCGACTCCATATCAGAATGCGCAGCCTCTGCAGAAGAACATTCTCGTCTAGCTCATCACCTAGGTAAAACCCTTAATCGAACTGATTTGGATCTAAGTGAAATTTTCTTTAATAGCAGCCGCATCGCCACATTTTCTCTTGCTTTGAAAGGAAACTCCACCCTGAATTATTTAAATTTAGGTCAGAACTATGTTGGTGCCGAGGGTGCTACGTGCCTTTCCAAGGCTCTCACAGTTAACTCCTCCTTACTCATCTGAGTCTGGATGGCAGCAGTATTGATGAAGAAGGTGCTAGTTCCCTTTCCCAGGCTCTCGCAGTAAACGCTACCCTGAGTACGTTGAATGTGAGAGCGAACGGTATTGGTAAAAGGGGTGCTACTTCCCTTTCCCGGGGTCTCAGGAAAAACTCTACCCTTACTAAACTGAATTTGAGTAATAACAACATTGGCTATGAGGGTGCTATTTCCTTTTCCAGGGCTCTCACAGCAAACTCCACCCTGACTAATTTCAATTTGAGTGGGAATAGTATTGGTGATGAGGGTACTACTTCCCTTTCCCAGGCTCTCGGAGTAAATTCTTCCCTGATTAAACTGAAGTTATGTTGTAATGGGATTGGTGACGAGGGCGCTACTTCCCTTTCCCAGGCGCTCACAGCAAATTCCACCCTAACTAAACTAACGTTGACTTCTAATTTCATTGGTAATAAAGGTGCTACTTCACTTTCCCAGGCTCTCCTGAGAAACCCCACCCTGACTGAACTGAATTTGGAACATAATCGTATTGATGTTGCGGGTATTACTTCGCTTAATAACGCTCTCGCATTAAGCTTCACCTTGACATATTTGAATTTGTAACATGGAAGGTACTGAGGGTGTTTTTTAAAAGAATTCGTCCGTGACTAATTTTAAATCTGAGTAGGAGTAATGTTATTTAGCCAGAAAACAAGCTCTGTTAGGAGAAAAACAGAATGTTTAATCGAGTGATACGAATGTTACGTGATCGAACACTTGGTCAATCAGTTCGGCCTCTAGGACTACTGGTTGCACGAAGGAAACAGATTTATAAAAGCGCTTGTATAGTAAGGTCGGACAGTTGTAAATAAATGAGATGTAATTCATGAAAATAGCAGTTAACGCTTATCATATCCTAAGCTTATCCCACTGACAGCTTTTTTGCCTTACATAAGGCTGTGGCATTAAAAAAATGGGATTGAGTTTGTAAATATTTTAATTACTTGAATATTTAAAGAAAAGAGCTTAAGTTGGAATGTTTCTTTGTGCTGTGCATGTTTGCGTTTGTTTGTGTTTGTCTTGAGTTTGAGATGACCTGTCAAGGTACGGATGTTACTAATATCAGGAATGGGGAATGGGAACGGGGAACGGAAGTCTGGGAACCACTGTAAAGCGGTAATTCGCAAAAAATTCAAAATGGCGGACGAAATCAAGTAAACAGAGAACATATGAAGCTAACTTGCCGTTTGTAGTGTAATTAGACGACTCGTATTCCTGGGTGAGAATTTGTCAACGATTCTGCATTGGTTACCTGGTTACCACCATTTGTTTTGGCGATTCGCTTTTTGCCTTCCTGAAATCGTCATTTTACGCTGGATTTCGTACACGAAAGTGTTCATGGAGCCCAACGTCATTATCAGCAGAAGAGTAGGCTGCGTGCAGACGTCTCCTATTTCCTTTGTTGCACTCCGCGTGCAACAAAGGAAATAAGAGACGTCTGCACGAAGGCTACAGAAAAGCAGCCAGGAGGTAACAGATCAAGATAACACAAGTAACGTGGAAAACTTAATAAACGGTATATTTATTAAAATTACTGCATGCAGAGATGGTCCCCTACACCCCTCTGGAAAATGCATTCAGCGGGTTAGAGACGAGCAAGTTTTCCTTGACAAGTGTCATTGACAATTTTCATTTGCTCATGTTTATGAACGACAAGTTTTCTTTGACAAATCTTCACTGTAGCCAGCATCCAATAACACAGCAGACGACAATTTTCTTGACAAGTTTTCCTTGTTGACCCGCACAAAAAGACAAAGACGAGCAAGTTATGCAACCTCTCAAGTTCTTCCTTGACGAGTGCACTTGTTCATAAACTAGCATGCTAGTTTTTGAACAAGTGCACTTGTCAAAGAAAAACTTGACAAGTTTTTCTTTACACACCAGTAAATAAAGTTTGTCAAGTCAAAACTTGTCAAGGAAAACTTGCTCGTCTGTAACTCGTCACGGATAATTCCCAAAATTCCTTCACGTTCACGTAAAATTGAGTAAGTCGCGTTTCCCATCGAGTCACCAGTTTAGGCTGTTTACACTCCAAAGGTAGCTCGTTCTACTTGTAATCTCAATGTCGCTAGGTCTGAAAGACTTTTAACGGCTCTTTGCTGACGATTTTCCAAACAAATGTTAGCGTATCTGCAATACCTCTAATGATGCTAAGGCTTGATGTTACAGAACTTGTACTCGAGTTTGAGGGTGGTGAACCACTCGGCTGATACTAGGCGATTGACGACTTAGTACAGTACTAAGGATTACAAACATTTATAGCATCAAGAATAGCGTGGGGCTGTAACGGAGTCTGTCACTGCTGCCGACAATCTTTCAGTATATACTAAAACAGTGGATAGCGTTTTTCGCGCGAAATGATTGGCTACTCAAGCTCGGGATAGGAAGTACTATTTTCACCACGGAGCAGTTCGATCGTTTACGCGTGAAAATCGTAATTGTTGACGGGAATAAATGAGTTAAAAATGATTATTTTTGAGCTCTATTTTACTCTATTTTCTCACTGTCTTAGTATATATTATGGTGGACATTTTCGCGGCTCGGATATTTTCGCCCACCAACTCGTATGAAATCTCTGCTGCTTTCTTCCGCAGAATTTCAAGCAGCAAAAGGAGATAAGGAAGTAATCTCAGCTTTTCAAATAGAAAAAAATCTTGACTCACCTAGTTTGTGAAACACTTCAACAGTTTTCCTTCGTTTAGGGATGGTAGCACTCCCGGGGTGAGGGCGGGGGGCGGGGGGGGGTGGGGAGTACTCCCTACCATGGCCTATTCGGGGAGGCTCCGCCCGAAAGGGATACCTTTTTCGCGCTTTAGGTATATGAAAGGGTAGGGATTTCACGAGTCGAAGTATACGAAAGGGTAGGGAAATCTGTCATTTATGCTCCCTGACAATAGCTGCAAGCATTACACTCTGCGTAAAGGAGAATTACATTTTGAAGATACCCAAGGAGTTATCACAGCAGGTCTCTTAACCAAGTTTGGATTTCTGTCCATGCAGGCTGGCGGTACCAAGAGGGAACGTTGCATCGGTTACGGATTTTCTCACAAAAGTTTCCAAGAATTCTTCTCCGGATTTTATCAGATTTCAGATTCAGGTTTTACCAGGTTTCAGATTCTCGACGGAATACGTGACTATGATTCTGTAATAGCTGAACTGAACTTGGCTGAACTGAATCAAGTCATTTTGTTCATGAGTGGAATCTTAGGTGCACGTTGTGAGAAAACGGCAGTATCTCTTTTTAAGAGTATGGTCGAACGTATCAATTATGTAGGTCGCAATTTTCCTTCTGAAGTTCAGTTGTGTAATCATTTGGCTTGCCTCTCCATATCAGAATGCTCAGCCTTTGAGGAAAAAACGTTCTCGTGTAGCTCATCACCTAGGGAAAACCCTTAATTTAACTGATTTGAATCTAAGTGAAATTTTCTTTAATAGCAGCCGCATCGCCACATTTTCTCTTGCTTTGAAAGGAAACTCCACCCTGAATTATTTAAATTTGGGTCAGAACTATGTTGGTGCCGAGGGTGCTACGTCCCTTTCCAAGGCGGCTTTCACAGTAAACTCCTCCCTTACTAATCTGAATCTGGATGGGAGCATCTGGATGGGAGCAGTTTTGATGACGAAGGTGCTAGTTCCCTTTCCCAGGCTCTTCTGACTAAGTTGAATGTGAGAGCGAACGGTATTGGTAAAGCGAGTGCTACTTCGTTTTCCCAGGTTCAAAGGAAAAACTATACCCTGACTAAATAATAATAATAATAATAATAATAATAATAATAATAATAATAATAATTAATAATAATAATAATTTATAACTTATATAGCGCATGTTCCATGTGTATATGATCAAATGCGTTTTACAAGCGATGAAATTGGAATTTTACAATAAATGTCAAAATTCTCTCGCGCTGATTGGCTAATTTTTATTGCCAACTTTTTAGCCAATGAAAGTGACTTAGCTGTTGTAAACAGCCAATCAGAAAGCGAGAAAAGCTATTGACAATGTTGGCATAAGTTTGAATAAAATTCATTTACTTCTAACGTTTGCGGTTGTTCACGGTGCCTTTTCTTGTGATTTAAATCGACATTTGACTATTTTGGGTTTGTTGCTGTGAAAACCACTCGCCTTCGGCTCGTAGTTTCCACAGCACTTTGACAATGTTATGACACAATTCATCATCAATAAGGGGACAGACACATAAAAAACTGACGTCAATTTGTTAATTTGAGTAACAACAACATTTGGTTTGAGGGTGCTATTTCCTTTTCCCGGGCTCTCACAGCAAACTCCACCTGACTAATTTGAATTTGAGTGTGAATAGTATTGGTGATGAGGGTGCTACTTCCCTTTGCCAAGTTCTCAGAGTAAATTCTTCCCTGATTAAACTGAAGTTAAGTTGTACTAGGATATGGTGATGAGGGCGCTACTTCCCTTTCCCAGGCGCTCACAGCAAATTCCACCCTGACTAAACTGAAGCTGAGTTTTAATTTTATTGGTAATGAGGGTGCTACTTCACATAATCGTATTGATGCTACGGATATTACTTTGCTTGATAACGCTTTCACATTAAGCTCCACCTTGACATATTTGAATTTTAACATGAAAGGTACTGAGGGTGTTTCTTGCCTTTATAAAAAAAAATTTGTCCGTGACTAATTTTAAATTTGAGTAGGGGTATTGTTATTTAGTCACAAAACAAGGTCTGTTAGGACAAAAACAGAACGTTTAATCAAGTGATACGAATGTTACGTGATCGAACACTTGGCAATCAGTCCGACCTCTAGGACTACTGGGAATTTACAATACAATAGGAGCAGTATTGGTGATGAGTGTTTCTCGCAGTAAACTCCTCGCTGGGTTTGTTTGGAATATGAAGAGTTTTATACTTAAAAGAGTAGGCTTGAAGTATTATACAGTCTTGCCTCTTTTTTGCGACACAAAGATGTTTCGAAAGCAGAAATTTTACTAGAGGTTTCGGGAAGTTAAATTCAGTTTTGCAGTAGTATACTGGCTGCCGACGAAGGAAACAAATTTATGCAAGCGCTTGTATAGTAAGGTCGGACAGTTGTAAATAAATGAGATATAATTCATGTAAATAACAGTTTACGGAGGCAGGATGGCCGAGTGGTTTGGGGCGCTGGATTTCAATGCGGTCACCCCGGTTCAAATCCCGCTCTAGCCACTAGCTGGTGTTGCTCTGGGTAGTCCCTGGTTCAACTCCTCGGTCATCCTTGTAAATAGCCGACTGGTTTGCCTCCGGCCAGTTGGGATTCTTATCATGTTTATTTGTTTATTTGAATTATTTGTTACTGTATTTGCTCGGCCCCACTAGCCTTTGTGCTATAAACACTACCGAGGGTAAATAAAGGTTATTATTATTATTATTATTATTATTATTATTATTTAAATCTACTCCTTCTAAGTTTGACTGAGTGCTTTTTAAATCGACAGGAATTGTAAATCAGTGTTTTTTTGTAATACTTATGGAATAAGATGTTCTATAAGACATGTAACTGTAATTTACTGTTTTTTGCCTAATGTAATTGTAGGAGGTTGTTTTTTTTGAAAGCTTTTTTCTTTGTGAAAGATGTAATTTTTATTTGAGAGTAATTAATAAACTGATAGCTGAGTTAATCTTTTGTCTCACGATTGAGTCACAAAGATGTGGATCGCGACGTTTCGACCGCTATACTGCTGGTCTTCATCAGGCGATGATGTCGACTGGCTGCGTGTGAGTATAAGAAGCACCGTGGCTGGTGGTGATTGGTGCGTTTCGACCCTCGCTTAAGCTGTTGTTGATTGGAGGAAGCACCGTGGCTGGTGGTGATTGGTGCGTTTCGATCCTCGCTTAAGCTGTTGTTGATTGGAGGATTTTGATCCTTGTCGTTCAGACTAGAAATTGTTCCCTCAGCGGTCCGCTTTTGGTACTGATCGGCTGTTGTGGTGTTTGATCGTGGGCATGCACGCTTCAGGAATTTCAATTCCACTGTCCCTGTTGATGTTGTTAGGGTGAAGTCTTATGTGAATAGCCTCGTTAACCCTACGGGTGTATCAATGTGGGTCTCGGTCAATAAATTTAACTTCGTCCCAGAGCGGATAATGTCCGATCGGCGGAGGATTGGGCTCGAACCCAATCCTCCGCCGTTTCAGAACATAGCAACCTCCAATCAACAACAGCTTAAGCGAGGATCGAAACGCACCAATCACCACCAGCCACGGTGCTTCTTATACTCACACGCAGCCAGTCGACACCATCGTCTGATGAAGACCAGCAGTATAGCGGTCGAAACGTCGCGATCCACATCTTTGTGACTCAATCGTGAGACAAAAGATTAACTCAGCTATTATTTGAAACCAGGATGACGAACACCTTTCATAATATAATTATAACTGTCAATTTTTTTATTATTAAATTATTAAAATTATTATTATTATTATTATTATATTTATCCTAAGCATTGACAGTTTTTTGCCTTACATAAGGCTGTGGCATTAAAAAATGGGATTGAGTTTGTAAATAGTTTAATTAGTTGAAAAAAATGTCGTGTTTGTTTGTGTTTATCTTGAGTTTGAGATGACCTGTTAAGGTGCTCGCGAACATTCCCATCCTTCAAAAGCCAAATTTCACGTGTAAATGGACCTCCCACGTGAGAACAGAGAGAAAATTACCTTGCTTCTCGCCATATTTCAATCTTTTCAGGTAGTGACAATTTTAACCCGGCTAATTTTAATTTTTGTTGCTCAAAAGCACTGCTGACCAAACGGGAAATGGTTGGTGACCAAACATAATCAAACATTGTCTGGTGTCCAAACATGTCCAATGCCGTTTTTTGAGGCCCTGGCCAAACGGTTATCAAACACGATCAAACAGGGTCAAACAAGATGGCCAAACGTTAAGATGTTTGATCACCAAACAATGTCTGATGATGTTTCGTCACCAAACATTTCCCGTTTGGCCGGATTTTACACTAATTCGCGATAGCATGGAAAAAGTTGATACAAGCCGGGGGTAACTGGTAATAATATTTCATTGCAACAACTCATGAACTTCAACTTTGCGTTAAGCAATGGACCTTATTCGTATTCGCCGTCGGTAATGAGCTGGAACCAGCGTGCACACGAAGCTTAAACGGGGAAAATCTTTTCATATGGAAATGTATTTCCCCGCAAAGCTTCCGGTTCAGGTTAGATCTAGCTTGATACCGAGAATACGAGTATAATCTCTTCTTGCTATAAGTTGTGTACATGGTGGAGGACTATTTTTTCTATCACGCGAAAGGTCCATTCAACGCAAGACAGATTTTAGATGATTTCTCGGAAGGAAAAGAAACGAACATTATTTTGTGGCAATTTTGGACAAAACTTGAAAAGTTAACGTAACTTTTCAAATTACGATTGAGAGTGCTACTCTTCATCAGACGATGAAGTCCACTGGTAACGAGTCAGATTTGTGATATGCGGACCACACAGGGAACAGTTTCTTGGCCGAATAATGAGGATAGAAACGCACCAATAACAGCCAACCTGCATGACACAAATACCTTTTCCGCTGGTCTCGAAAATCGAAAATCTGAGTTAGACCAGTACGCAAAAGTGATCGGGGACAATTTTGTCGACGAAACATTGATTTCAGAGGTATAGATTTTTAGGATGATTAAAGGCCAATCATTATAAATATATAAGTTTTCAAACAGAAACGGATACGTGTACACGGGCGAAAACGATTCGAGAGCGACAGTGTGGACGCGAAGGGTTTTGAAAACGGAAAAAAAATACGTATGGAGGGGGCCTTAGTTGAAAAGATAGCGGATGAACATGTCCCACGAAATTTCTTCTCGATAGTTTTGGAAGTTGGCCTAATGACGTTGTTCAATACCTTGTCTCTATTTGGAAAGATTCTAGTTTGTATATCGGCTGAGAGGAAACGGGCCTCCGTTTAACCAATAAAACTATGGAGCTACGATCCTCTGTATAAAGGAAATTAACCGGTCAGAAGATAAAGCAAAGAAAAAAGATATATGCGGTTGTATGGTGAACATTTTGCAACTGACAGCAAGAAATGATTAGCGAAAGATTAACTTGGAAGGCTCGAAATTGAATTTTAACCCTTGAAGCGGGGAGGGAGGAGGAGGATACTGTGGTCCCCTTTGGAACTTCAAAAACTCGGCGGGTATAATGCGGGTCCAAAACTATCTCCTTTGCAGGGAAGATACCACGGTATCGCGCATGTACACGCCATGACGAACGTCAATTCAAGCCCATTGTTTATAGTCAATCGTAATTAAGCGACGTTACAACTCTTGCAGCAAAATTTCTAGATATGTCAGCTGCTAGAATCGACTGCTTCTCTTCCGACATCAGCGAATTTTTTTAACCATGTCTTCAAAATGCCAGTCGGCTCCCATTGACTCATCACACCGTCTGCGTTCCGTTTCGGTTCAATCTAGGTGTTATACAGTCAAACAAGCAAATAGCAAATAATATTTCTCAGACGAAGTGACAATTTCGCAATTTCCATTCAAGTTTCCAAAATTGTTCGTTTCAAAGGAAAACCAAGAACAAGAATATCCCATTCACGGATAAATGCATGCAGGGCCGGATATTTTACTGAAATGTACTCTGAATGTAGCCACAAAACAGAGAAAATAAACATCTAACTTCTGCAACTTTGACATCGCCTGCGAAAGTTGAACATGTTGAACATACCCATTCTGGCGTTTAACAAAGCTACGTCACGGTCTTTGGGTTTTGAAAAGTTGACTCACAATTTTTCAAAAAGGTCATTCGTAATCTGTTTCAATTTTCTCCATCCTTCACCATTCTCGCCATATTTGCATTTATTCTTGTCTCTTTGGTGCTTGTCTTCCCTGAGAAATTGTTATTTCACTGTTTCCCATCATTTAAATTCATTTTTTATGTCTCTAATAATGACCCAAAATATCGTGACCGAGCTCCTTTAAAGAATTTCCACTTCTTATGAATTATTAACGGTTTCGTGAGCCATTGACGACTTCTAGATCCGCACCAGACTGGTCTTGTGAGTTTCTCTCCTCTAGCGACTTTAGAGAACGTTCTGGGACGGGCGTGTTTAAAACATGAAATGGCGAAATGACGAAATGACGAAAGGCGACGAAATGACAAAATAACGAAATGGCGAAATAGAAATTTTGTATTTTTTATATTTCATAAAAAAATCCAAATTCCAACCAAACTACGCTTTGCATGCTTAAAAACAACGTGGCTGTCAAAATTCTCACCTACCATACAAAAATCACCAAGCTACGTTACTGACATAGGAACTTGTTGCTGCATTTATATGTACAAACTCAGCGTGGACACCATATCAGCCCCTCCTGGCTGAGTAAGGTGAAGCGTGAGCCAATAAAACATTATGAAGAAAAGGTTCACTTCTAGAAGCTACGCAAGTCCAATAACATTTCCATGGTATATATTTCAAAGAAATGAGCAGGAGTGTTACAAGGCAAAATTCAACGAAAAGGCGTTTTGTATGAACGATGCGCAACGTCAATAGAACCAGAATGTTTTGCTTGCGATCATGTTCGGAATTAGAAGACGCGGTTCGCTTTTATTTAATTTATTAAAGTACACCAGTTCAGCTACCAACCATTTCGTATCTTGTTAATGGAAATGCGCAGCAGTCAAACATGTAACCACATATTCGTTGCATCGCATGCAACTGAGCATTCATTTCTTTATTGATCTCATGATAAACAGCACCAAGCACCCAACACCTCTCATGATTATCGAAAAGTAACATTTTGTTGTATAAGTTGTGATCGTTTTGTTTTATTTGAGTCAAGAAAATATTTCTTTCGCTTAAAAGATGGATGTCAACTCAAGCGATGCTGGCACTACTCAGTTTTTTTCATTAAAGGAAAAAAAAACGTCTAGCGCCTTGGACGAAGGTTTAAAAAAACTAGTCTGGCCGGTCTTTGCCAATAACGACAAAGGACTTTTAACTTCTTTCAAACTTTTCACATTTCGCTTAACCTTGTCATGCAGTTAATATATTTTCCAATACAAGAAATATTTTACAGATAATTACACAACGGTGCTTTTATCGATCCAACTCATATTAGTTACCTCTACAGTCTTCGACAGTTTTACTTGGGAAGATCGTCAAGCCTTACGTGTGTGTTTTCCTTGACTGCCTTAAATATTCAGTTCTGTGGATGATTTCTCTTCCTCCTCCCCCTAGTTCAATGTTGGATGTTTAGCGAATAAAAAAGCACGAAAATTGTGTGGTTCGATTCAACATTGGCGCAACATTGAAAAGGTGGAACGGAAAAACATTAATAAGCGAAATATTATTGTTCCAACCTTCCCAAGAGATTTGTCGGAGATTGTAGTTACCATGGATATCTCGATTAAAAGTTTACTTACCAGTACTATAACCAATTGAAGATACGTTTGACACATATTGTAACTTCTCCAAAGCATTTTAAAAAGATTTAACTCACTGATTTCGTTTGTGCCCTACCAAAATCCCTTGAGCTTCTTTAGGAGTGGAAAGATGCTTTGATACATTTGGACTCAGTTCTGAACGAAAATCCTTTCCGTTTTGGTTTGTGCACTACGATCGCTAATACTGGAGAGACCTAAATACTGGTCTACAGAGTCCACCCTCACTTCTCTTCCTATGTTGGTACTTTTACTGGTAAGTACTTTGCTATTGCGCACCAATCTATTTCCTTCTAGCTACTACAGCAACAGAAAAGAGCAGCACACCCTTAATTTAATGAGATCTTTTCGTCAGTCCGGTAAAATAAAATCATGTAGAGAAGAATTATGAATAGGTATGAAAACAAAACTGAAGATTCTGGAACCAACAGTTTCAGTAGTAAACCTGAAAATATAGGAACCGCACAAAAGTTTGATTTAATAGGCTATTAAGAATTCAGTTATCCATGACATACTTGAGCTGGAGATAAACAAGAAAATGTCAATCACCATTGGTGGTGTTACCGGAATTTTTTCAAATTGCGTTTCGGGCTCTTTATCCTAACTACAATTTTATAGAGGACACAATACTATGCCAATCTGCAATATCATAAGATATGAACAATGTTGGTCATTCGATTAAATTTATAGTAAAACAAAGAGTTTTAATTTTGTTTCTCAAAGAAATAGATATCTCCAGCTCAAGTTGCCTACAACTGTGTCACGTCCAGTTGTTTTTAGTTAACTTGTCTTCATTCTCGATCACCATTGGGTAGTGCAGTGTACCCAACAGACTGGTCACGTGCCTTCTTGAAAGCCATCAACAACATTGTTCCAGCCAAACATGCAACGCTCATCACACACAGAGCCATGATAACAGTAGAACTGGAACCTAGACGAGGGAAATTAGCTTGGTAAGACTTTTCAAATTGGGAAAATACCTCCATCACCTAGTTGTAAAAGCCTTGAAACACAACGCTCAGACATTCGAATTTTTAAATCATTTTTGTTTTTGTAGGGGGAGGTGATAGTCAGAAAAAGGTGGGGATTTAAAGGGACAGTGTCACGCTATATTTAGCTCATGCAGGTAAAGTTAAAAACTGTCTTAAAACCAAAGGAAAGTTCGAAACAATCATCCAAACAGTTACAACATAACAATTTAGTCCAACAAATCGAAATGGATCATCGATGGATAAGCGCGAAGAAGATTGAGAAGGATTTGTAGCCAACGAAGTTAATAATGGATATGTCTACAATATAAATCACGAAACGAAACAAAAAGGCCTGACAAAATCAGCAGCTTCTGCGAATGAATATATGAAAATCACATATTTGAACCGCGGATTAAAGAAATGAATTTGTGAACGATCATCGCAGTTATGAACACTTGACTTATGCAGTAGTGAAAATAAAACCTGAGAAAATTCAGGCTGGTACGGGAATCGATCGAACCACGACCTCTGCGATACCGGTACAGTGCTCTACCAACTGTAGTTGGTCAGCTTCGCTAACATGTTACAGTTCCTAGTCACTCACCACTATACGCGGCACTTTCACTGTTTTCCTGTCGCTTTTTGCGTGCCAGGTAGAGTGGACCTTGGACCAAAGTGTATACATCACCAGTTATGTGATCGCTCACTGCACGTCTTCCTCGGCCACTGGATAGACAGGCTTTGGCGCAGTTGGATCCTGCGTCACTTGAATTGCATACGAGCACGTGACAGTGAACAAACACGAATGGATGATCAGCGATGAACTTGAAGGCTTCCAAGCTAAACCGCTGTGAACTGGCTGAAGGAACAGAATGGAATTTCACAGTGACGTCACTTGGGCATCTGATGGGAAAAAGCGAATTCACTGTAAAACTTTGTTTGGGAGCTCATAGCTACCGTGTAGTATGAAAATGTTTGGATTCCCGGAGAAAAGAAATCCCGCAGAATAAGACACCGCAAAAATTTACTCCCTTCAGTCCAATAAAGAACTCTGCTTTTTAATGTAACCTTGCGCTACAGGGGGCGATATATATGGGACGTAAATAAGAACTATTAACATTGATTTTGAATAGAAAACAGAAATCCGAGCTAAGATAAATAGTCTTTATCACGAACAGAACTACACGCTACACGGCACGTGAATACCATACACGTCAATATACAGAATTCAGTGTTCAAAATGTCTCCAAGCAGAGCGTAAGGTAACTCAACAAATAATGAAAGTTGAAAATATTAAGCTTCCTTCCTTGTTAATATTCTGCTGCTTGAACAGAAAATCACAAAAATTAGTTTCAGCAGAAATTTTAGTCATCTTGAACCGCAAAATTTTCATACTGCACGATAACAAGTAGTTTATTATCGCCCACCGAAATATTTGTAAGCATTAAATAGACGGCCTCTTCGTCAATATTGTAGTATATCAAGTGATAAAACAATTAATAAGGCCGAACTTTTGTTCCTCTTCAGTTTTATCTCTCGGCTCCAACCATGGGACGCTACCATACCAAATACACGCGGCGTAAGTAATGGTGAACTTCAAGGCAAAAACAAGGACTTGAGAAATCGAAACTTAGTTAAAAATGAATTCACAAGCAGCGTCATCACCTGTTTTTCTTGCTTTCAAGGAAAAGGCCGGGGTTTAGTTAAGATAACACACTTGCCACTTCGCGAAAGTGAGTTGTCGTTTCAAACAACTTTCTTGACTCACCTTTTTGTGATAAACTCGTATTTTAAACGGTTATTCTCATTCTGAGTGGGCGTGGCATAACATCGCTCAGCGATGATTGACAGCTGCTTGTCACTCGATATCACTGACACCTCAAAGAACAGAAGTTTCCGCAGCACCAGAGCAACTGGGAAGTCATCCTTCGTGTAAGGACTGACAAATCTCTTGTCAGGGAACATCCTCAGGGAGAGCGTAAAGTTTCCATTGCCCTCATCGCTAAACACGAGTTTTCTGTTACTTGGCTTCCAACCAACTGATGATACCACACCATCTTTAAAGTAGAAACAACTGAATTTAATTTCGATTTCACGCACACGCATTATGACATCTTCTGCAGCTACAGGTATTTCCAGAACTGCATTGGAGTAGACGATGCTTGTAGGAGTTTGTCTGCGCGTTGTGTTACAACCGGTCAGTGGTGTTGTGAGTGAGAAGTATGCACTTTTTTCTGAAGCTTTGCATTTGGAGTCCAGCAGTCGAAGATGCTCTCGGTCAAGACCGCGGAGGAGGGGCTTGGGAATAGTAATGCTCATGTTATTGCTGTTGCACTGAACATCAACACCTGGAGCTAAAACCAAACATGAAAATGAATCCGTTAACTAGGTTCGAAATGCAGAAACAAAGCAGGGATGAAAGAGATGGTAAATAAATCACAATGCAGAAAATCTTTAAAAAACATAAACCTAGTGATCTTTGTCATGCCAGAAAGGTTGACGAAAATCCAAGAAAAGGCGAGTGGTCTGGGGACAATTAGTCATGTAATGGCAAAATTTGAGTTAAAGTGCCTATAACCCCAAAAATCTTTTTCGCTAAATTAAATTTTTGTATGGAACTGAGAAAAATGCCGCAAAAATTTTTGAATTCGGTTAAAACCCAATTTTTTAAAATGAATTTTTAAAGTGGGCGCCATTTAATGCACGATTGAGCAAATGGGAGAATGTGATTAGTGACGTCATTCCAAGACATTGCTCGCGTCGCTTTGGTTTATACTGTATGGGATCAAGCGTTTTCAGGGTTTAGTATTTTGGTGAAAGAACTTTTGTTTGACTAAAAAAATGGGATTATCAAATCTATTCACAATGTCGTCCTGCGATTCTGGCTTTGACTTGCTTGGACTCCGAGGCCGCAGAAACGGATGTCGAGTACAACTTAGAAGTCGAGGGTTCATCAAATGCGAGCGAACAAGAAACCTCAGATGACGAGGAACCAGGAGATGTCTATGCCCGGTAGCAGACGAGGAATGGCTGGCTCACAATGAAGCAGAAATTAAAATGGAGGAAGAACTTGAAATAAAATTGCAAAAGCCTGATTCCTTGCATTTTCTTCGACGTTTTTGCTCGGGTTCGACTCGCGAGCGGACATAAGCGGACCAGCGCGTCTTTCCTCCTCTGAATAAAATGAGACACAGAGAGATATGTTAGAGGAATGCTCTCTTGGAAACAAGCAAAATTTTACAAATACAAAGTGAGTGAAAGACTTGACAAAAAACATATTCACACATTGTACTGCCGAGTACTTCGTGGGCGGCTCAATGAACACGCTTTGTTTTTGACAAAGTCGACCCAATTTGTTCTTCTCTTGCGTTTATACGTATCAACAGCCCCTTCAAAAGATACTGGGTGCAATGATATACTCTTAACCTTGTTTGGCCCGTTGCTACAACCGAAAACAACGCATTTATCTGGCATTCCGAAGCAATAACAGTTCCGAAAAAGAAAGCAATCTATGGCCTGGAAAAATGTCACAAATTACACTATTCCCAGACCCTTTTCAACGATATCTACGGGTCGGTCGTGTTTTCAAAAAGGGCTATTTTCCAGCTCTTTAAAAAATCATAAAAAGTCGCGGTTTTAACTAAAAGTAACAATTTATGGGTATGTTTCTCAGGTACATACAAATATTTATTTAAGCCAAAAAAATGTTGTGGGGTTATAGGCACCTTAAGAATAAACCCCAGTCATGTTCAATGACCGCTACTTAGTAAGGTTACCAGTATTCTGATATAGCTGCTAAATCCCAGAAAACCAGCATGATTAATGAAACCAATGCGCTTACCGTGGCATTTCCTGTTATCAGGTGATAAGCTCAGTTCCGGGTCTGGACATTCACACTTATAGCTTCCCGCAATGTTGACACACTTGTGACTGCAGCCGCCATTCTTTGCCACAGAACACTCGTTAATGTCTGCAAGAGTAGTTAGATAATATACATAAAAGCTTTTCTTTTTTACTTCTGTTCATTAGTCTAGTTGGTATTTTTCTGTGGGCATTCGAAGGAACATTTGGTATTGAATTTCATTTGTGACGTCACACAGCTGCTTGGTGATCAATCAATTAATCAATCAATCAATCAATCAATCAATCAATCAATCAATATATTTAACGTGGTCGGTACACTTAGCTATAAAGCCAATTTACAGGTACGCCACGAAATAAAAAGAGAAAAAAGAAATTATAAAAGCCTTTTGAAGGTGTATAAGTTGGAATAGATTAAGATAAGAAATAACTAATATTAAAAAATAAGAATTTAACAATGTTGTAACTAAGTAAAGTGTATAAAAAATGTGATCATTAAAAGCAGTAAATATAACATCATCGCACTCAGAGTCCCATGATATCTAATGTTCTTAAGTAGTTTCTAAAAGTATTGTATGTTTGTATCTTTTGAGACTCGTCCGGTAAAGCGTTCCACAACTTCGATGCAGCGTATCTCCATGATCTTAAGCCAAAAGTTGTTGATTTTACTTTTGGAAGTTCCAGTATTGTGGTGCCCCTAAGGTTATAAGTGGAGCACCTTACTGTTATAAGATCACGTAAGCTTGTAGGTCCTGCATCGTTGGCTAATATCTTGAAAACAGTGGACAATATTTTCGCTAATCGCTGTTCACGAAGACTTGAGAGACCGATACGCTTACAAAGTTCCTCATAAGGCGAGGACTTGTCTCTAAAATAAAACGGAGCGAGCGTTTGTTCACCATCTTTAACTTGTCAGCTGACTTCTTATTACAGAAGTGCTACGTTTCAGAGCAGTAATTAAAGTGTGGTAGAATAAAAGCTTTATAAAGATCCCTTCGAGTCTCAAAAAGCAGCAGTTTCTGCAGCCTTTTTAATACAGCGATCTGTTGACCGACTTTTCTACATATTTTAGCGATGTGTTTTTCAAAATTTAATTTATCATCGATTGTCACGCCAAGAAGTTCCATTGTGTTGGACATGGGAAGTTGTGACTCTTCATACTTGAACGCTGGTTCATCAGTTCCTTTGTTTTTTCCCAATACCATCGCCTGGTATTTTGAACTGGTCCTCTTCATACCATTTCGCGCAAACCATATATCAGCACTAATAAGATCATTGTTTTTTTTTTTTTTTTTTGTTGATGTTTTTTTTTTTAATGTTAAACTTCAGTACAAGACATATCAAGATACACTTACTGGCAATACATATTGAATAGCTGAGTAAATAAATGAATACTTACATAATATAATATAATATAATATATATATATATATATATATATATATATAAGAAAAAAAAACATTGAACACTAAATAAGTAAAAGAAACAGTAATTAGTACATTCTTAAGTTTCTTATGCTTTGAGTACATATTTGCATCAGAAGAAACTTGTTTGCAAGATAATTTGCCATGGCGTTATTGAGGCAGTATGAGCTAACGGATAAAGGACAGAGAATATCAGGGGCGTTGGGGATAGCGCTATATTTAAAAACGACAGTTTCTAAGTGGTATCGTGTAGGAATGACCATTGTTTGGGTAGGAGGTTGTTTGCTTCTGCTTGTACTTGTATGTTGTACATTGTCTTTAGGTATTTGAGAAAACCTTGCAATAGAGGTATAGATTCTTTTGTTTTGCAGAGCCAGATATAGTGCCTGGCAATAAGGAAACAAAAATTGATCTGGTGTGAAGTTTAGAGGAGTCTGATCTTAGGCCTAATAAAACAGTCATGTCTGCAGAGTAGCTATCAGGAATAATTTGGCAGAGTTTTAATCGCGCTATGATGCTATCCCAGAAGAGTGCCGTTTTTGTGCAGGACCAAAAAAGGTGTATGAGTTTTTCTGGTTCTTTTTTACAAAAGGAGCAGTTGGGGTTTTCTTTTATCCTTATCTTAGTCAAGAAAGCATTTGTTGGAATTCTTCTGTGCAAAAGTTTGAACTGAAATTCCCTCAGTTTTTGTGATTTTATGGGCTAGTTGGTAGGTCGAGCCCCACTTTATTTCGTTTTGACCTAGGTTGCAGTCTTCGATCCATTTTTGCTGACTTGTAATAGGAGCGGCACTTTTCTTTGTAATTAATTTGTCATACACCAGCCTGCTTGCTTTTTGGGCTTTAATTAGTTTTGTCGAATAACTTTCGTATCCATTGCCTTCGTTTGTGAGGTCTCCTTGGTTGAATGTGTTACATAGCGTTTTAAGTGCGGAAATTATTCCATAGTATACTAAGGGTTGGACCTTGATGTTGTATTTGTTTAAAAATTCTGATAGAGTGAGGAATTTTCCTTCTCTGTCCCTTAAGTGCTTGACTTTTGTTATGCCAATAAGATCATTGTTGATTGTTTCTTCAACTTTGGAGAGTTCATTGTCGGCGTAAAAGATTCAGTGAGTGTCACCAGCGTAAGTGGACAGAGTGCTCTTCTCAATGACATATGGAAGATCGTTCATAAGGATGTTGAATAATAAGGGGCCGAGGATGGAGCCCTGTGGTACACCATTGCATATAGATTGCCAAGTCGAAAGTGTGTCCCCCAGTCTCACTCTTTGGAATCGATTTGATAAATAATCTTTTGTCAGAGTGGTTGTTGTTTCATCTGCTCCATATTCCTTTAATTTCAAAACAATCAGTTCATGAGGTAAGGTGTCGAAAGCCTTGGACAAGTCCATAGAGACCAGACCGATCAATTTGTTGTTGTCAATTTCTTTTTTTCCATTGTTCGGTTAGACTAAGAAGTGCTGAGTCGCAGCCGTGATGTTGTGACATTTCGGCTGACAGTAAGAGCGGGGCATTTTACGACTAAAATGAGAATACAACGAGTGGATTTGAACGTATGTCAACCAGAAAAAAAATTAAACTGCAATTCCTAGCGTTGAATGTCTTACTTAATTTGATTTAAAGTTAATTGATTAACTCACCATGGCAAGAAACTGCCTTCGCACTGTCTGTCCACTGTCCAGCTGTACGGCACATTTTATAAGAGGGACCTTGAAGCTGGTAACCGTGTGGGCATGTAAAGGAGCATTTGGTGTTGAATGTCACTTTCGACGTCACACAGCTGCTTGGTGATGTTTCAACAGGTCGGCTTACAGTAAGAGCGGGGCATTTTATAACTGAAAATAAAAATACATTAACAGATTTGTATAGGTAATACATGTAGCATGATTTGTAGTGATATTTGGCATAAATACCACCAGCGATATTTCAAAATACATAATTGTGGGACAATTTTCAAATCTCACGAGTTGTATTTATGCCAAATATCACGTAAAAATCATGCTATTATTTGTTTATACTGCTACCTGAGAAATTTCGTCCAGTTGTTTCGCTTCATATTAGTGAGCAAATTGCTTGCTTTTGGCGCAGCTGGTCCAAACATTTCGCCAAGTTGATGTACCTTTTTTGTATTTTGGTTATCTGAATTTTCTTTGAGTTCTTGAATCTCTTCAATTGAAAATTTTGGTATCTTATCGCCATTTTTCTAACTCGCTCAGAGACGTGATTTCGTGATTTTGTTTACCACTGGAAACTGTAATCTTCACATGTAGGTATTTTAAATTAGGCTGAAATATTTCTGCTTTCAGCCATAATTAAATTGCAGAAATTTCTCAGGTAGTAGTATAAGAGTGTTAAGGGGTCTTCCACTCAAGACCACCTTTTTCTCTAAAATCAAACTAACTCAGTAGAAATTACCATCATGCAACTTGTTGCCATGAATGATGACAAACGCAACGATGAATGAGTCTCTTGTTGCCATAGCAACAGAACAAGCTTTTGTCAAATATCTTTAATAGTGCTTCCTCGGTAAAAATAATTGAGCAGAAACACTTAGTCAGCGAGGCAAGAAAAATTTTTTACAAATTATGTATGTATTGATCTATGCTGTGAACCTGCACTTGTGGACTGACTCTGGTTATTTGCAGAGAGAAAAATCTCCAAAGTTTCACTTTGCCAAAAATGGGTATTTTCTGCCCATACCTATCATCAGTCTTTCAAATGTTATGAAAGAACAATTCAACAGATTGGCTTTATTTTGGTTCACTGCATAGAAGGTTTGTTTACCTCTAATTTGATCCCTAAAAAGCTGGTAAAAGTAAAATCATGAAAAGCAAATAATTGTTGCCATCTACAAATTCCATGCCAGTTTCAAATTTCAAACCTGCATAGGGTCACAAAAAAAATTGCTGTGGTCAGGTTTTGCCATCTTTTCCAGCAATATCACAGCAAAAGTGTTTGTTACACATGGGGATAAGGGTAAAAAATCAAACAGGCATGAGAGTACACTTCTCCAGCAAAGTAATAACATACAGATGGGATGTAAACAACATATCAGCTCAAAACTAGTGCAAGAATTAAATTAAAATCTTACCTCGCAAACGAGCAGTCTGAACAAATCTTTTTACGACTCAATCCTTTATTTAGAGAGTAAACATTACAAAACAGCTCTTCTGCTTTCAAATTAAAGAGGAAGTTTGAGGAAAAAAGGCAAACAATAGCTCTCCCAGCTCCCTTTTTATCAGCAACCTCAACCAAGCAGCCAAACAGTAAGAATCTGCCCCCGTTGCATCCTGGGAGGTTCCACATATCTTTGAGCGGGAAAGGCTCTTCCAAAACAATTTACCAGACCAGGCTTCAATCCTGCACCAAAAGTTGTTCGGGCACCTTCAGCATTCAACTTCCGCCAGTGAAGATTGGAGCCCGGTGAGACAAGGCACATCTGCTTTTAGGCCCCCTGTCCACGAATAACAAACTGTCGGCAGATTCAAGCGAGCGTTCGAACAAAGTTTGTTGTATTCGCAGTGCCAATAAGCGGTTCTTTGGAATTGGCAAGGTTTAAGCCTTCTCAGCCCTTGATGATGAGCTCCGGCACCAGCAAATGACCCAAAACACAATAATTTAGGGCAATTTTGACCATTCCAAGGTAAATTCTGCAAATGATTCAGCCGACCAGAGAGTGAGTTCAAATGAGCCGAGTATGGCCACGTGACCAGCAGTCATGTGACAAGATACATGCATAATGATACCCAGTCCTCCATCAAATCTTTGGAGAAATAAGAGTTTTAATACCCCCACCCAACTCACTTTTAGCAAAAAACTCATGGTTTCTTCATATGCTCTGCAGTGGAAGACCACCTTAACTAAACCCCCCAAAAATAATAACTGCAAAAGAAACGGGAAGTAATTTTTGACATATTATACTTGATAATTATAACATAAATGCAACTCGATTTGATTAACGTTTTTGTATTCTTAGCAGCTGGCTTGTTGTTTCAGAAGCAAATCTCATTATTGTCCTGCTAAGTACGATGGATTAATGCGATTGTTTTTAGACTGTTTTCGATAATCCTCGAAGGTGCTCTTATTATGTTCGCAGTTGTTCATATGACTCTCAGAATGTTTCTTTAGAGTACCTTTGGCGTGGAATCGGCTGCACTAGTCTTTAATTTTATTCAATCTAAAATAAGTCTTGAGCTTTCACTCCTCGTCAACCCCAGAGGCATGTTTTTTTTTTCTCTTTATTGGAAAACACTGTATTAATTTTATTAATTACGCAAGTTAATTTTCTCCACCAGGGAATGCATCAGCGCGTCTCAATTTTAAATATTGTTTTTCGTTCGTACCTTGATTCATAACAGCACGAATCTGCTTCGCTGACAGTGCGGCATTGTAAATGCCCATCTGCGCGACCGCACCATTAAAATATCTGTCATCACCATCCTTAGCTCCCATTCTGACCGTTGGGTCATTTGTTGAGATTCTGTAACCAGTACCAATGTTCTGCGTCTTCTTCAATACTCCGTTAACGAATAACGAATTGACTCCATTATGATGGCTATATGTTGCCGCGACATGTACCCACTTTCCCACTTGAAGACGCTGATTTGTATCGATATATGTGAGCCATGCGTGACTGCCAGATTTGGTAATCCGATTAAAGAATTTGCCACCATGGACCCAAATATGAACTCCCCAGGCACCAGTTTTTTTGTAATTGAATAGTGGTCCGTCCTTTCCACCGGGTCTAACCCAGCATGCCAGGGTAATCGATTGCCTAACGTCTAGGATACCACCTCTATTTGGAAACTCGATATAACTGTTTTTACGGCCAGAAAACTGACAGGCTCCGCTCGGTTCGTTGTAAGGTCCGTTTGTAAACACCACATTGATTGCAAGCGCCTTATAGTGCGGACGTCGCTGTAAATCGTTGGTGGTAAATTCTTTGTTGAGAGGGTAAAAGGCAACGGGAACTGGCACAGCTAAAAAAAGGATCAAAAGCGTAAAAAGTCTAAGGTAAAACAACAATACATGACCATTGCAAAATTTAAACAAATGAAAGCAGCAAATAGAAATGTGAATAAACAAACGTATGTTTTTATGATGTCTAAGGGAAATGAAATAATTATGCAAAAAATAATAATAAAAATAAATAAATATTTAAGTGTACCGATGCAGTAGCTATCAGACTCTCGCAGGACCCCCGATGACTAATTGCAAGTCGCTGCACGTTCCACAGATATCTGCACGAGCATAGCCTTTGTTTTCGCTTATTAAATCTTTTGTTTTCTCGCGCTATAGTTGCCGTTGGCGTCCTCGTTGCCCTTTTTTTAAATATAGATCAGTCTTAAAAAATGCCATGACATAGGTTAGTGTGTAGGTATACGCTCCTGTGATGGAATTCTTTTAGGACAGGTTTTCGTCAAAATTAAAGCACCTTTAGTGCTTATTGTTAACGTAGTTTTTGCACCCACATTGATTTTGAAATCCTTTTCTCTTGCATTCCTAACAGAAAAGAGTGTCAATTTTACTTTCCACGATAATGACGTATAACGAGTTGAGAATCTCTTTTCTTTTTTGAAACATCAAGAAGACATGCTTACCTATAATTTTGCACTAATTTTGATTTGTTCAGCTTTAAGTGTGTATTTAATCTTGTCGTGATCATTTAGGACCTCAAAGCAATTGTGCACTATCTTAATGATGGAATGAAGATCTCGCCGGATATCATGGTACCCTTGGCAACACATCAAGAAGTAATGCTACTCATCGTCTATAACATTCGTCTTATAAATAAGACCTCCCTCCATTTTCGTACTTTGCAGTTTGTATTCTTAACAACTGAGCCAACCTGAGCTCTGCTAGGCTTACTTCTATGAGCTGGATTTCCAATTTTTCCCAGATAATCTTCTTCTGGCAATCTTGTTTAATTTCCTTGGCTGCGAATTTTTGCCTAGAATCTAGCGATGACCTACTCTTGGATCTTAACCACTGTTGTAAAGATTCGTTCCTTAATTTCTCTTTCATATTAGAGCGAGCAGACTTGAGGTTTTGCAAGGTTGTAGTTTACTGTGTTAAATTAAATGGACTTCAAGGGGGTTTGAACCCGTGACCTCGCGATGCCGGTGCGATTCTCTAACCAACTGAGCTATGAAGCCACTAATATATATGATAAGCCAAATACATATATATGCCACTGCCACTGATTTATTTCATATACATCATTCGCACTTTACTGTGTTAAGTTATCGGGCAGTATGGCATCACCACTGAATACACTAAAAGATGATCTTTGATTTGGAATGCTTCACGTAACAAAGGGTTATCAACACTTAAGGGGTGTCTTCCAAGTTCTGCTCTGCATGCAATGCTTTCTGTATACCACGGGGTGTTCAAAATCGTTTTACAGAATTTAATTTGGACCTGTGTAATTATGCTCTTGTCAAAATGAATTTTGTACAACAATAGCTCAGGACCCCAGATTTGACAGCACTTGACTTTTGTTACAATGATTTTTGAATGAATCTTCACTTTTCAACAAGCATTTTGCTGTATAGAGTCAATAAATCACGTTGACTGCCATTTCTACCCAGTTTACATTAAACCTCTATTAAACGGCCACTTTTCACCGTCCCGAGGGTGGCCGCTTAATAGAGGTCGCACTGTACCTTCGAAGCTTTATTGCTAAGAATTTCTCTGGCATAAGTATAACGACCCGATGATGTCATTTCTAAACCTAGATAGTTTTGTCTGTTAATTATGTTTATTTATTTATTTATTTTTTGGCAAATAAATAAACTGAAACTAAACTGAAACTGAAACAGGTTTCATTTCCGCATCTAAAATTTACTTGACTTTTGTTTTGTCCGTTGCTGTTAAAAATGATGACATTTGATTTGATGTATTTACTTTGAGTTTCCAATCTTTACGGTGTTTGTGAAGAATATCGATCGTTTTTTGCAATCCTTCAGGAGGGAGACTTATAAGCAACAGATCATCTGCATATATTAAGCAATTGAAAGGGGTATTCCCTAAACGCACACCCGGGCAACTGTTTTCTCTAAGATACTGGGGTAGATTGTTCATAAATAGGGAGAATAGTACTGGACTTAGACCGTCGTTCTGCCTTATTCCTTTGTTAGATGGAAACAAGTCGCTTATTTCCTCGTGATCAGTTTTGACACAGATTGGAATCGATGAGTACATAGATTTTATAACCCTATAAATTTTCCCTTTATTCCGTAGTTGAGTGCTTGCGTGAGTGAGTAAGTGAATGAGCGAGCGATTGACCGAGTGACTGAGCGAGTGAATGAATGGCGGAATGAATGAAAAGAAGAAAGAAAAGAACTAAGTAAGTAAGGAAGGAAGACAGGAAGACAGGAAGGAAGGAAGGAAGGAAACAACCTCGTCCCCAGGGCGCTTTTCTCTCCAAAATACGGGAAAACTTTGAAGGGAAAAGCGCCCTGGGGACGAGGTTGGCAAGGAAATGGAACAAAGAAACGACGAAGACAGGGAAAGGCGGGCTGTCAGGCAGGAAGATAGACAGACAGACAGACAGACAGACAGACAAACTGATAGGCAGACAGACACTAAACAGAGAAAGAGACAGAGACAGACATGGATAGAAATAAAGAATGAGCCAAGGATAATTCAGCTGATCCTTTTTGGCATGGCACTATTTATAATTCGTCGGTCACTGAAAGACAGACTTTTTCAGTTCGTGTAATATACCAAGTAAAGACGGTGGATTCAATGTACTCTGAAGTAAATTTCCTCCTTAAAGTATATTTTTCTCGAATAAAGAGTCTTGTTTTGGTACAAACGAAACCAGAGACGCAGTATAATGAAACCACAATTACAATAACTAAAATGGTTTGCTCCGTTAAGTGAAGAGATATAAATTTTAAAAGTGCAGAACGCTTTGTCCAAAATCGAGAAAAGGGAGTAATTAAACTTCAACTAGCTCACCTTGAGAACTGCTTCTGAACACAAAGAAGGAAACTCCAGTTAGGAATAACGATAACCAGTGACAATAAGCCATGGAAACAAAAAGTGAAAGAAACCGTACGGGACAATGCAGAAGAATCCGAAACAAAAAATAAACCTTCACAGATTGTGAGTCTTTTCACTTCTGAGGAAAAGCACTTTTGCTTAGCTTGTATCACAGATACCTTAGCGAGTTTTATCTCGTACCTGTCAGTAAACAGTACAGCGCTGTCTGTACTTCCGGTTTATCTATGACACGTGAATCTCGAGGGGTCGTGAAAGTCGCACGTTATCTCTCCAAGCGAGGTCCGAAGCAATGACGTAACTAATATGCTTCTTTTCTCTCAGTTTACTCAAGTAATGCCTCCTGTTAGGACTAAGCGAAAACGAAAGTTGGGTATGTCTTGATATAAGGTTTGGCCGGATATTTGAAATCAATGTGACTGATATTAAAGTAAAGTTCAAGGAAATCAACTCGCAAACTAGAAGGCAGACGAGGGAAATTACAGCCAACACGACCCTCTGTTTTCATCTTGAAGTATGCGTCTAACTCCCAAACCATATGACTCCTCCCAAAGTTTGGAAAACCTAGCATTAACCAAAAATATCCCGAGAAAAAAAATTATGATGGTGAGTTAATTGGAACAATACTCGCTAGTTTGACCCTAAAATCGTGTTCCTTCGGAGTGGCTGTCAAAAAATTCACAGTAATTTATTGCGCTATTAGCGGAATTGATCTATTTTTTCTCTCAGCGTGTCTTGAACTGGAAATAAAGTTTAAAACAATGCACATTTATTTGCTGTATGCTATGGTTCCTCTCTCGTTTAAACTAGTGATTGTAATCTTAATGACACGAATTATGATTCATTGCAATTCATAGATTGATGGCATGATCGTTATTGCAGTGCGCGTGGTTTGGTCCTCTGACACTCTCAAGCTTTCAATCTATTTCAGTTGGTGAGTCTTTTTTGTGTTTTATGAATGATCAAAGTAAATCAGTGGTTGGGAGTTTAGCCTACTTTGAGCCTCTCCAACACCGCTCTAATTTATCTGATGTTAACACCGTATGCGTCTTTTAGAAGACGTTTGTCCTTACATTATTCTCTTCAAATAAAGACTACAAACTCAGGCTGCCTGTAACGGAAAATTTTCTTAAAAACCCTTTGATTGAACATATGACAGTTACAACGAAATCATGAGCGACTTGAAGAAATTTCAATTTTGTATCATGTATTATTTATTGTAAAGCGATAAAATAGATTCGCGGTAAAGACAAAAGAGGCTAAAAAAGACTGATATATTTTTCCACCACCAAAAGTCTGTGTCAGTATGTATCCAAACATATGAACGCCATATCCAACTTAACTATTGTTCTATTGTATTGGAAACACAACGTCCAGTGATCGCTAGCCTTAATTCTAATAATAACGACGGTAATTTCGCTTGGTACAAACGTACATCCCGGGCTTTGAACTCAACTCGCTGTCTCACACAAACGTCGCCAGATATTATTTGTATATGAGTTCGCGTTAGGGACAAATTTTTTATGTACGAAAGGAAAGTACTGCATATCATACCCAAGAAGAGCTTCCTTTTAGCAAAATGTTTATATTTCACATTTAGGGTTACTACAAAGGAACGTACAGCAAAAAGACAAGCTGACATCGTCCTAATTTTGTTAGCTGAGATTTCTAAATTTCCATTAGAGAGAGCTGCCCTGACAGATTTTTGACGGTTTGATAATTGGACGCTGTCAGTTGGAATATAGAAATGCCGTGATGGGTCGTTCATGACCTCGACTGATATGTGAAATTATCACGGAAAACAGTTTCTTAAGATAAGAGCTACTAGTTTTGAGCTAAAGATTTCCTATGTTTGTCGACTAACAAGTGTTTTTTTTATTTGACGATTGACGGTGGAAACGATGTGTGTTTGACCGCTGACGGTAAAACTGTAGGTCTCTCGACGGTTGACGCTTAACCGCATTGAAACCAAGCAAAACACGAAAGTTAAAGGAGCTCGGTCACGATATTTTGGGTCATTATTTGAGACATAAAACAAATTTATTTAAATAATGGCAAACAGTGAAATCACAATTTTTCAGGGAAGATAAGCACCAAATAGACAAGAATAAATGCAAATATGGCGAGGATGGTGAAGGATAGAGAAGATTGAAGCGGATGACTAATGACCTTTTTGAAAAAATCGAGACAAAACGTTTCAAAATCCAAACGGACCGTGACGTACGCCTTTAACATTCAATAGGCGATGCTTAATTTTCTTAGGACGATAGCACATGAATAGACAATGAAAGCTATTGATTCCCAATAAAGGGCGGAAAATTTTGTTGACAACGAAAAGTAATTGTGTATGCAATACACATATCGGAGAAAGAATTCAGCAATTAAGGTTCCTTTAGTAAAGAATATTCACTGAATAATTTCCGTTCTGTTCATTTACAAGTGTTGGTTTCAGTAAACTGTGAAACAATGTAAGAGTTCACGCAATTAATTAGCATTCGATTACTAGTAGTTACATTCAGATAGTTCGTTCTACTAACCTGGACCATCGATTCTGTGCGATTAACCAAGAATTCTATGATAAACAGGAGCAGACAGTGTGCAGGCATCCTAATTTTGAGAAGAAACTGTTTAGCCGGATTTGTTGTGAATTTACGGTGGCTGTTTGATACCTAAAAAAAATGAGGAGAAGTAAGATTTTATTGTTCTATGACGTGATATTTCCCGACTCGGCTTTAATGTTAATATTTAAGAAACCAAGCAACAAAGTTTTTGTTCCTTGTTGACTTAATAGCTAGAATACTGATTGGTGGTAGAGTAAATCAATTTAAACACTACAACAGCCGGAAATGCAGTTGTATCAACAAAAGCTCGTTACTGTTTTAAAAGTGTTTGGCTGAGTGAATATTCAGTTCCCCGATCGAGCGAGATAGTAATCATATGAAAGCTTCAGACCCGATATCGAGGAAAGCGACTTGGAAATATGTAATCAAATTAATCGATAGAAATAAGCGCTCCATGAAAATCAGTGCAAAAATTAATGAGAGACTTATACCCGATGTTTCAGTGTCGTCATGACGATATTATCAAGATTAAATAAATACAAAGCTTCAAGTAGGCTAGAGCTGAAATTTTCATACTAATAGCAGAGCGTACGGAGCACCATTGGTAAGAAAATATGGTAGCCTGTCGAAAACTGGGTCCGACTATCACGTGAGTTCTCACGTTATACCCCCCACAAACTGAACATTGAACTCGAGCAGTTTTCTGAGGATGTCGACTTGTGACAAATGTGAAGTCTTACTCTCGATCTTAACTCTGAATACAGTCTAGAATTATCTCAACGAAGTTGTCCTACGCGTATATGGTTTAAACATTTGGTGCCGAGACCCGGGAACTCGGAAATCTGGAGTTAAATCGCCTTCGAAGTGGTCTTATGAGCAGATTGTTGTAAAAGGGCGAATCTGACGACTCGCGGGAACCATGACTGGGAAGAAGAAACTGAAGAATCTGATAAAGTTTCGCGACAGCCATCGAAAATTTGTGCGGAAAACAATCGCTGATGCTCAAGAATTAATCGCTGCAGGGAATCCCATCGAAGTGAAAAGGCTAAACCTTCTTCGTACCGCTCTTCAAACCAAGTGTTCGGAGCTTCAGGTTCTGGATCGCGACATAGTCGAGCTTCTAGAGGATGAGTCAGAGATTGATACTGATGTTTCTGAGAGCTGTAATCTAACAAGTGATATCCAGGAGTGTATAGTGGATTTAGAATCTGCATTGGCAGCGCAAGAATCACAAGGAGAGAATCAGCAATCGCCCCCAGTCTCGCAGCAATCCATTTCTCCAGAAAGCGCGGGAATTTCCCAAAGTTGCACTTCGAAAGTTTACACGCACGCAAAGCTACCTAAGCTTGAGCTGAGAAAATTCCACGGAAACCCCATCGAGTGGTATCCCTTTTGGGAATCTTTCGAGTCAGCAGTTCACAAGAATCCAAACCTGTCCGGAGTGGATAAATTCAACTATCTAAAGTCTCTCCTAGCAGGCACTTCCCAAAGTGTGGTCGCTGGCCTTGCCCTGACGAGCGCTAACTACGAAAAGGCAGTCGAATTGCTCAAACGAAGATTCGGAAACCGACAGATTGTGATCTCTAGCCATATGGAGGCGCTCACAAAAATTCCCAAAGTGACATCGATAAGTGAAGTTAAGCGTCTTCGAAGCTTGTACGATACAGTGGAGTCGCATGTTCGTGGGTTAGAAAGTATGGAAATTTCTTCTGATATGTATTGTTGCTTCTTAACGCCGATTATTATGCAGAAATTACCGGAGGAATTCAGAATTGCTATTTCACGGAATTTGGAATCGGAAACGTGGGAATTGAAGGATATTTTGCGTGAATTTCACAAGGAACTGCACTGTGGTGAACTCTAAGGATACCAGGCCCTCAAGTTCGTGTCAAAGAGGTGAGTCACACTTTTCTACTTCCGCTTTGTATTCTGGCAGTGCTAGGAACAAGCAGTTCTCTCGTGTATGGTGTTCGTTTTGCAATCAAGACCATCAGAGCTCTAAATGTAATGTTGTCACAAGTGCTGAGTCTAGAAAGCAAGTTCTTAGGAGGAAGGGCAGGTGTTATCTTTGTCTCAAACCTGGGCATCTGTCACGCAACTGTAAGAGCATTGTGAAATGTTTCAATTGTCAAGGAGCCCATCATGTAGCTATTTGTGATAGTTATGAACAAACTCTGGGAGGGCAAGAACGAGTTGAGAATGTTGCCAATGTCTCTACTAGTATGTACGTGGATCAATCAAGAGGGTCCGTGTTGTTGCAGACTGCAACTGCTGAAGCTGTACGTCCAGACAATGACAGCCATCCACTAAATCTCCGTCTCGTTTTTGATTCGTGCAGTCAGCGATCTTATGTGACTCAGCGTGTTAAAGACAAACTGGATCTACAAGTTCTTGGCAAAGATTCACTTCTGATCAAAGCCTTTGGAGAATCAGGTGCCAGGCTACGAACGTGTGAAATTGTTCAAGTGGGAATCAAAACCATACGTGATGCAACTGTGTATATTCAAGCATATGTAGTACCAGTGATATGTGGCCCCCTGACCCAACAATCCACCGAGCTTACTCAGTGTAGCTACGAACATCTCCGTGATCTTCCTCTGGCTGACAGGGCTGGTGGAGGAGACGTGACAGTCAGTATTCTCATTGGTGCTGACTACTACTGGTCCTTGGTTGAAGGTACTATCATAAGGGGTACGCCATGGGAACCTGTTGCCCCAGCTAAGAAACTAGGATTTGTCCTCTCTGGACCCACTATGGTCATGACTGACAGTGGCCATGCCAACACTGTGAACCTCACCGCGACTCATGTTCTGAAAGTAGAATCAAGTGTTGTCCATCATGATGAGCTTGCATCTGAACTGAGAAAATTCTGGGACTATGAATCTCTTGGAATCCAAGATAACAGTGTGACTCTGTACGACAAGTTTGTCAGTGAAGTTGAATTCGTGGAAGGAAGGTATCAAGTGCGGCTACCCTTTAAGGAGGATCATGAACTTCTTCCAGATAATTTTGTGTTATGCAAATCAAGGTTGGTGTCACTCTTGAAGCGTCTGAGTCTTAAGCCTGATGTGCCAAGGCACTACGATGATGTCATACAAGAGCAGCTGAAAGAAGGAATTGTTGAACCAGTGGAACAAGGGACTAACAATGGTGTGGGAAAGGTGCATTACATCCCTCATCATGAAGTGATTCGTGTTGATAAGGAAACCACAAAGTTGCGTGTGGTTTATGATGCCAGTGCTAGAGCAGAAAGAACCACACCTAGCCTTAATGACTGTCTTTATGCTGGTCCACCGCTGTCTCCCCTTATTTATGACATCCTGTTGAGGTTCCGTGTTCATAAGGTGGCCATCACAGGAGACATTGAGAAAGCCTTTCTGAATGTTTCAGTTGACCCAAGAGATCGTGACTATCTTCGCTTCCTGTGGGTTGATGACATCACCAGCAAACACCCAAATCTTCAAGTTTATCGATTTGCAAGAGTTGCTTTTGGCGTTTCTTCAAGCCTCTTCTTGTTAAATGCAACCATTCGTCATCACCTAACCTCCACTGACATTTCCAAAGAATTTGCTGAGAGTGTGCTGAAAAGCTTGTATGTGGATGACTTTGTTGGCGGAGACAATTCTGATGATCTAGTTCTCGAGATGTACAACAATCTGAAGTCATCCTTCTAGAGTGGAGGATTCAATATGCGAAAGTGGGTTTCTAACTCTGCACTAGTACAGGAAAGAATTGAAGAATCTGAAAGTGAGTCGCTCCAGGTCAATGAAGTTCCAACTCAATCTGCTGAAGAACACCAGGTTCAAGAGGAAGATCAGACTTTCTCAAGTTCTCTGTTCGAGACAAGGAACAACACCAGCACTGTAAGGTGTAAAGTACTTGGAGTTGGATGGGACAGTCAGAAAGATGTGCTCTCCCTGGATCTGGCCTCTCCATTGGGATCCAAGAGTAGTGATCCTGTTACAAAGAGAACTATTCTTGGTACGACAAGTAAGCTGTATGACCCCCTTGGTCTACTGAGCCCGGTCATCATTCTGTTGAAGATCATCTTCCAATCTGTTTGTAAGTCTAAGAAGGACTGGGACAACCCTGTTGATTCATTTCTTCATGAACAGTGGCTGGAGCTTGTTCAAGACGCGAAGGAAGTCGGAGCAGTACAATTGAATAGGCATTATTTTCATGGTTCGTCATCAGTAGATTTGCAAAGCGTCCAACTCCATGGATTTGCTGATGCATCTGAGAAAGCATATGGAGCAGCTGTCTATTTACGCATTGAATTAACTGATGGAACTGTATTCACCCAGCTTGTGTCATCGAAAACTCGAGTTGCACCCATCAATGGAGACACTATACCCCGACTGGAATTACTGGGTGCTCTGATTCTGGCTCGATTGATTAACACTGTCTTGACAGCATTTGAAGGAACACTGAACGTTGATTCGGTATTCTGCTGGTCAGATTCTCAAATTGCTCTGTGGTGGATTTGGGGTGCAAACAGAGAATTTAAGCAATTCGTTCAAAATAGAGTGGTGGAGATTCGTCGACTCGTGAATCCAACTCATTGGGATTACTGCCCCTCAGATTCTAATCCAGCTGATATCTGTTCTCGTGGTTCATTGGCTTCTAAGCTTGTGACCAATCACTTGTGGTGGAATGGCCCTGAGTTTCTTCTGAAGAGTAAGGAGGTCTGGCCGAATCTTCCAAAGAATTCTGAGGCCACAAGCAATGAATCAGATCCTCGCCTTGAACTGAAGAAAGGAACTTTGACTAGTCGAAAGAAAAAGCGTAACAGTACCGTTCTTGCGAACGTTGTCTCTAACAGAGTGACGTCAGGGAATCCAGTAACTCTTGGCTGTATCATTCTTTTGGAAAGGTTCAGTAGTCTACAAAGACTAGTACGAGTTACCGCGTATGTTTTGCGTTTTGTATCTAATCTGAAGCGAAGACGAGTCAAGAAGGAGTTGATTGTTGGAGAATTAAAGCTAGAAGAGCTTGATCAAGCCAGAGAAATTTGGATTAAGGAGGTGCAAAGAACTGTTCTCGAAGACAAGACATTTGACCAGGTCAAGGTCTCGTTATCACTCTTTACAGATGACAAGGGAATTCTGAGGTGTGGAGGCCGTCTCAAGAATGCACCAATTCCATTTAACGCTCGCTTTCCGATATTTCTGCCAAGATTGTCTCACTTCACAGACTTGGTCATCAGTGAATGCCATCTCAAGGTTCTACACAACGGTGTTAGAGAGACTCTTACAGAGCTAAGGTCCTGCTTCTGGGTGACAAAGGGAAGACAAGCTGTGAAGACTGTGATTAGAAGATGTGCTGTTTGTAAGAAGATAGAAGGTAGAAACTACGCAGTTCCTCCTTCCCCTCCTCTGCCTGATTTCCGGTTAAGCGATGAGTTTGCATTCACGCGCGTTGGAGTGGATTTTGCTGGTCCCATGTTTGTCAGGGACGTATTTTGCAAGAAAGGAGAGATGAACAAAGTGTACACAGCCTTATTCACATGCGCTACGAGCCGAGCTGTTCACCTAGAACTTGTGCCAAGTCTAAATGCAGAAAGTTTTATCAGAGCCCTTTACTCGATTTAGGGGAAGACGCGGAACCCCAACCCTGATTGTCAGTGACAATGGAAAGACATTTAAGGACTCAAGGGTGCAGGCCTATTGTCAGCGTGATGGCACAAAATGGAGGTTTAATGTCGAAGCAGCCCCTTGGTGGGGTGGTTTTTTTGAACGGCTGGTAAAATCTGTCAAGTTAAGTTTGAAGAAGTGTCTACGCAATGCTCGATTGAACTATGACGAACTGTCTACTGCCCTGGTAGAAGTTGAAGCGGTCTTGAATTCGCGTCCACTGACTTACGTCTACGATGAAATCGATGAGCCACTGACGCCTTCTCATCTAGTGATTGGCCGTAGAATTCTGTCAATTCCATCTAAGAGCTCTCCCAACGAAGTTGCACAAACGAAGGAAACGCTCACAAAGAGAGCAAGGTACTTGCAGCGCATCCTGGATCATTTCTGGAACCGATGGCGATCGGAGTATCTGACACAACTAAGAGAACAACATCATTGTTCTAAGAGAGTAAACTCGCTGCGTAAGGTTCAAGTGGGAGATGTAGTGTGCATACATGAGAACAAGATTCCAAGACAGCTCTGGCGCCTTGGAAGGGTTCAGCGTTTACTTCCTGGTCGAGATGGTGAAGTGCGAAGTGCAGTAGTGAGAGTAAAGTCCGGAAATTCGCCTAATTCAGAATGGAGACGCCCCGTGCAGAGGCTCTACCCCTTGGAAGTGAAGCTGGACACCGAACCTGCCAACCCTGAGCCTCAGAGAGCAAACGTTGTTCCTATTAGAGTCGTGAGGGATGAGGATGTCCCTGTTGTAGTAGTTAACTCTAACTAGATTTCGGAAGTCAACTGTATTTTTTTGCCATCAGCCTTTTGTGTGAGATTTTCTTAAGCTTTGAACTTTGATTGATGATATCAATCAACGGGGGAGGAGTGTGTCGAAAACTGGGTCCGACTATCACGTGAGTTCTCACGTTATACCCCCACAAACTGAACATTGAACTCGAGCAGTTTTCTGAGAATGTCGTCTTGTGACAAATGTGAAGTCTTACTCTCGATCTTAACTCTGAATACAGTCTAGAATTATCTCAACGAAGTTGTCCTACGTGTATATGGTTTACACATAGCCCATCTGTCCGAAAAAAAATTTGGTTTTGGTCACCGTACGACCGACCGTACGTACGTCCGCCCATCCATGTACGACAATGTGAAAAGTCATATTATAGTTCACCCTGTGCTATGTTCCGTATTTTAGCAGGATATGGTTGAAAAATTATAACAAACTGAAGACAACAAGAGAAGAAACTTGCGATCTTTTAGCGGTATTGGCATTGTTTTTTAAAGGCTTAAATTTTATTGAAAGGAAAAAATTCAAACTCAAGGGGGAAAAAGTCGATCAAATGCATGTGCGTGTCTCAGAAACTGACAGTTGTCAAAAGTTTGTGAAAAGGCTCTCAAGAAAACGTCAAACACTACCGCGCGTGCTTCACGCTTACTTTAAAAAACTAATACTGTAAGAAAAGTATCGCCGTGTAATTTTGATTAATTCACGAGTTTTTTAGTTTCAACCGGTGAGAATGAACTTTTGGATGTTTTGTCTGGCTTTTGTATTTTCATAGAGTACAGGTCTGCGAGAGAAATTGTTTTCTAAAAACTTTAGAAACTCAAAGCTAGCGGGGTAAAAGCCGATCAAATACATGCGCATGTTTCAAAATCTGACAGGAAGTTGTCAAAAAGCTGTCAACAAAATGTCAAAAACTAGCGCGTTACACTCTTTATTTGAAAACGTCTGAGATCTTCGTTCAAAGACTGTAGACAACGAAGTTTCGCTGTCTAGCTAAGCTTATGTTAAATCTAGAGTTTTTTTGCTTGAACCGGTAAGAATCAGTGTTTGGATTATCAAAACAGCGAAATGGGTCGGCTGGCGTTGATAATTTTATCGCTAACGGGTTTTCGAGGGATATTGAGCCCGTGTGGTTTCGGGTTCGCAAGTGCTGTCTACTTTATAACTGCATGATGTTTTACCGCTGAAGATCTTTAATTGAAGAACCTTCCTAGGTGGACATGGAAAGTAACAGTAAAACTATCAAGGCGCTTTAAGGTTTTGTGTCGGCCTAGTCAAGCAACGATTTTGTGTAAGATGGCGCTATTATGTAGTTCTGCATTCCCAGTGATTTCTGACTGACTAAACTACCCGTTTCGTACTGCTTTTCCGTTTTTACAGACATTCATGTCAAAATTGCTTGGCATTTTTGTAGCTTACCACGTGATATGTTGGTTACTTGTCTTATTTCTCCACCCTCTCCAAAAATCGTCGAAGAAACATTCGCTTCCTATTTTGATTTCTTGCAATATTGCGTTGTTTTGTGGCTTTTCAGCCGCGGTCAATTCCTGTTGACTGCTGTATACTATAAGGATTTTTGTCGTTTCTACGGATGTTTATGTCGAAATTACTAAGCAATTTTTCTAGCCTACTACGAAACATGAATTCTTACAAACTTGCGCAATGACATACTTTGTTTTCTTGTAATGTTTTGAACCGCAGTCAATTACTGTTGACTGCTATAAACTATTATGTAGGTTGGTACTTTTTTTCTTTTCTACGAACATTTCTGTCTGAAGTTTGCTGATCAATTTTTGTTGCCTACAACGAGATATGCTTGTTACTTGTTTAATTTCTATACCTTCTCCAAGCATTTTAGAAGAAACAAGACCATTGTACTTTGTTTTCGATTCTTGCGATGTTTTGTCTTTGATCGGCGGTAAATTCCTTCACGGTTTTATCTGAAACTATTTTGGACTCAAGAATGTTGGTTTGTTTTGTTGCTTTTGTTTTTCAAAAAAATGTTATTGATTTTAAAATCCCCTGAAGAGTGAGCAATCACGAAACAGGCTTGTAGGGATAAAAGAGTAGTTTTTTTCTATTTTCAATATTTTGCTCTACTTTAACGTATCGAGCACTGTGCTACGGAAATATCGAAACGTAGTTTTCCTATATATATATATATATATATATATATATATATATATATATATATATATATATAGATAGATAGATAGATATATATAATTGAATAAATGTTTGAAAGAAAATTTGCCCTGAGCGGGATTTGAACCCACGTCCCCCGTATACTAGACGGGTGTGATGACCTTTACACCATCAGGACAACCATGCTGGCAACACGACAATCGAACATGTGATTTACGTGTCCTGATGGTGTAGTGGTTATCACATCCGACTAGTATACGGGGGGACTGGGTTCAAATCCCGCTCAGGGCAAATTTTCTTTCAAACATTTATTCAATAAAAATATTATTATTTGGGGTGTGTAGGGTTAGGGTTTCCTTCATATACTGTATATATATATATATATATATTATATATATATATATATATATATATATATATAAATACTTGTTTCCTGGGTAGAATGTATTTCGTAGAGCGCTCAACTCATTTGATTGAGGAGCATTCACTATAACTTCACAGGAGTTCAGGCTTCAGGAGTAATCATCGTTTTATTGCAATAAAACGATGATTACTCCTGAAGCCTGAACTCCTATAAAGTTATATATATATATATATATATATATATATATATATATATATATATATATATATATATATATATATATCTGTCTGGATTTGATAAAACGTACCTGCGCGAAAGAGGCGCTTCTTGGGGCGGTTTTTTCTCGTTCAAAAACTATCTCCAAAGTAGCCATTATAAAGACTAAAAGAGTGATTAGTGCTTTTTTCTCTTCTCCTCCGCCCCTCCTCCTCTCTCACTCTCTCATTCCCTCCGTCTCAGTGCTGTGGAGTGATTGCGGGGCCCGTCCGATGCAAAAAACGCCGGTTCTGGACCCATTTGGGTCAACCGGCTCCACATTTCTGCGGGTACGTTTTTGCAAATTCAGACAGATATATATTTTAATAATTAGCATACGGGATGAGAAAAAAGAAATGTGGGCTGGGCAATTGAGGGATACGGGTTATGTTGTAGGGGATACGTTAAGGAGCACGGAATATCTCCCAAAATACGCAGAGTGAGTAACTGAGTTAGGTGGTTAAAATATCTTTAGACGACGTTTTACGCAGTATGCCATAACGAGGGTAGAAGGGTTCAAAATAGGTTAACGGGATACGGGATATGTGATTCAGGGATATTGAATGACTTTAGCGGCGTCAACAGGGGGCTGCGCGGACTGCGCAAATGACCAATGCTGTACACAATATTTATAAGTGCAAGTGGAAAACAACTGTCGTAAGTAACCTACCAGCCTAAGGTCGAAACATTTCATGTACCGCGAATATAATAAACAAACCATATTAGACAGATGAACGTAAAATAAGCAAGAAGAGGCTGCAAGAGTGTGTGTGTGTGTGTGTGTGTGATAAAATTTGTCGTGATTTAGTAACTAGTAAAGGCCTTAGAAACGGACTGAAAAGAGCACTAAGCGGGCCCTTGATTTAACCATCCTTAACATTGTGGCTAAACCTTGACGCTTTTTATCAATTTCTTAGAAATGTTTTTTATTCCTTCGATACTGATATACTAACACCGCTTGCTTCCGCCTTAACCCCAATATTGCTAAGGCACCAAAATTGCCTCACGAAATTGAAAGTACCTTGGCTGGCTCCGAGAAAGTTTGTAACTATATAGAGACCGATACCTAGTATGCCAGGTATGTTAAAATCCCCAGCGAGGCTATGTTGAGAGATATCTGTGAGAGAGACACATAAAAACTATTCACTGTAATTTTAAGTGAACTTACGTCCATGTAATGATATCATGAAGAGACTGGTGCCATGGGACGATAAAGAAGTACTCAACATGAAATCACTGAGTGGTCTATAGTGGGGGCCCTATAATTGTATACTGATTTTCGATCACGAACCGTTAGCTCAACAAGAATACCACTTGGTGTCATCCTTTGATACTGCTAATTTCAATGTGGTTTACAACTTCAACTCATACTTGTAGTTTCGTGTCTACGTTCAGCAGTACATAGTGTTATAGATTGGTTTCGATTGATTCAAACTAATTATAAATAATATATCATTTACTCGGAAAATCGCTGCATGGAGGCCAATCTACCTTCTACGATGCACGTTTTGTCGCTAATGAAGCCTTAGAAGGCTATTTTTAGACCGAAGATATTCAAGATTGTCCCTGTACTGCGACAGATTAAATATCAGATTGACCTCAATGTCCACCTTTGGAATTTTCTCCTGATATGAAATGATCCAACATCAATGTTGCACCTGTTGTTGATTTGAATCCGTATCCCACTCATTACAAAATTTACAATTGAAAATCATAGTGACGATAGAATTGAATAGAATGCTCCGTGATCTGCTTAACAATTGTTTCAAAACAATAAGCCGACTGCGAGAGACAACTGTTGTGGTCAAGTTTTATTGGAGATCACAGCTAATTTACGGAAAAACGATTCCTGGTGATTCTGCTTTTCGGCTGTTTTGTCTGTAAAGTATGGCCGGTTTTCATGTTTTCCCTTTGAAGTATTATTTGGCCTTTCAATCAATCGTGATATTGTTTGTACAGTTTTAGTTTATTACATATGCGGAATATATGCGAAGCACTGGTCAGCGGATTCACAAAATGTTTCACAGAAATCAGCCTCCCACCTAGCTACAACTCGGAAATGGCAAAATTGCTAACTTTCCCCGTTAAAAACGGTCATCTCAGTCCCTGGGACCTTATTAAAGACGAAATTAAAGACTTCGAAACATTTTTTTTAAATCTTCAAAAGGAGGATGAAAATATGAAGATAATTTTTCATTTATGGTTACTTAAGATTTGGGAAGCTCCTTACCCAGTGATAACTGTTGAAAAGATCACCGGTCATTTCTCCTGTATGTCTCATTGCCCCACTGAAAAGTCTAAACGCAAAACGAAATCAGAGTGTTTGAAATGCTAAAGCAATCAGTAAAGCAAATTCTACAATGTAAATGTCAAGAAGTTACCCGTCCAATGTTTGTTTTCCGAGCGAAAATTAAAACGAGTTATCCATTTGATGACACTATAAGCACTCACCGTTTATCCGAGTTAGTAGTTTTCCGGCGGCTGACCAAGGAAATTGCCACCCTAAAAAAAACTTACAAAAGGTCAGTTATTCCAAGACAAAAGTGAATTACAGTTGATCTCGATTCGCTGGATCTCGCCGTTGGCAAGCAGGTACCCTGGGTAAACATTATTATAATTGTTGTAATGGTCCATAATTTTTCAACAACAAGAAATCTAAAAATACTTCGAAACCTTACGACCCCTTTATCGCACATTGTATAGAAAACATTGTATAGAAAACGTACGCTCGAACTACTATCAATTATATCTTATCATCTTTTGTTTGGTCAGTAACACTAATTGATTTTTTTTTCAGGAAAGCCTCCTGAGTAATTAAATTGTCACTAAAATTATCCAGAGGAACAGGTTTTACTATCTCTTTGTTACAAATAATGTGGCAGGGGTTCGTGAATAACAAATAATAAAGACTGCATGGGATCCGTTATGTTTTCATAAAACGCCATATTGTCTTTCGGTTAACCTGGATGATATTATTGCTGACCTCAGCTGGATACTACATTTTAACAGTTTGCAAAGCTGTCAATAAATACTACAGCCGGCCAATTAGCACTGTAATAGGCACAACCCATCTCAAAGAAATGAACTTTCCAGCTGTGACGATCTGCCCTCTCAACTTGTTTGCCAAAAGCAAATTGTACATGACAGATGATAACCCATTGTTTGCATCCAGTGGTCTTAACTTCAGCGCATGCGCTGTGACGTCAGGAGTCCGCGGCGGTCGGCCCTGTGGATTGTCTTTGCTCTGCTGCTGTCGTGCCCCTCAGTTAATGAACACAACCGCAAGTCTACCAAATTGTACAAAACAGTACAAACAGTCCGTTCTGGATGTATTGCAGCGCTCATCATGTATTGCAGCGCTCATCATGTTTCACTATTATAGTCAAGACGTAAATGCTCTTGTTGGCCCATGGTGCACGTTCGGAGCATCATCAACATGTTCACCCAATGATTTTGTCCCCGTCGTAACAACATGAGGAATATGTTTTACCTTCAACTCAGGAAGTGAGGATAAAGTGAAAACAGTAAAGAGCGGCGGAGCCACGTCTGGATCAAAGATCGGTGTTGCTTGATATTCAGACTGCAGATTATAGTCAAGGAAAGTTCTCAGAGGGAGTCAAGGTTATTATCCATGGTCAAGGGGGTACATTGACGAAAGGGAAGGAATCAGCATCGGCCCCGGACTGCATGCTGTTATGTCTCTTGCACAAAGAAGGGTACGATTTTGGGCATATTACTGACATATAGTACTTACCTCAATTGCATTCACCATTCATCACGGGCGCATTTGTTTGGGACTATTCCTGGATCTGTATGCTCGGAGTCTGATTGGACGTTACCATCTATTTCGAGTATTTCTATCCCAGAAGAGTCCCTAACAACGCGCCCTACTATAAAATTGTCATTATTTGCACCCAGGAATAATTTTTTCAGTTTCCTTCAAATAAATTTTTCCTTGAGAATATCTTGCCATTCATTTGTTCCGAAATGGTCATCACTCAATTAAGGTGATCTGTGTGACCGACCTGTAACTATTGAACGTATTACTATTGAAAATTATTTATTTGTTTTATTTATGCCATAACAGTTTAACTGCTTGGAAAAGCCATACGCCACTAACTGCAATACAAAGAAGTTGAAAACCTACCCTGTCTACACGATGGAAGGATGTTTGTTTGAATGCAGGGCTGAACGCATTATAAATCAATCTAGTTGTCGACCAACAAGCTACAAAGGTACAAAAGAAACACATGTTCTGTATCTTGTGATAGGATGAGAGTCCGCCCGTCCGACCATCCATCCAAAATAGAACCAACTATCTTAAAAGTAGTTTTGCATCTATTGGATTCAAGGTCTCGAATGCCCTCCCTCGCTCTCTTACAGGGAAAACTCGTTTGGTAATGTTTAAAAGGAAAGTAGTCAATGTTATACACTTAATGAATTAACTATTACTTAATTAATAAATCAATTAATTACCTAATTAATTATAAGTTACCTTATGTAACCAAATTATAATATGTTTGTATTTCAATTTAATAGAATTCCCTGCTAAAATAAGTTTCCATCCATCCATCCATCCATCCGTCTGCCCACCGGTCCATATTTTCTTCCTTTTACATCTCCTGTCATTCGAATTAAACAAACAAACAAACAAACAAAAGAAAAACAAAGATGCTCGAAAATACAAGTATGAATTTTGAGCTCACCTATGTCTTGTCGTGAGATTATTTGAGTTAATTACTTTTCTTTTCGAAAACAAAAGTCTAGTACTGTGATTCTAGGAATCAGGGCAAAGTGGATAATTGAACGGTTTGCACATATTTTTATTTTAGAGTCTCGCGCTAAAATTGAGGGGAAAACTGTTCCTGGGATATTATTAGTGAAACCGAGAACGTCTCGGGCTATAGAGTATGAATACTAGGGAGGTTTGGAGGAAGATATTCAAAATGCATCCAAAACGTTCATTTGAGAGTAGACAGGAATGCTTGGTCAAGCAGCATGGGAGGTAATTTTCTTGCGCCTATTTTTTCATTTTAGACGGCTGATTCGATTCTACGTTTTCATTCTTGATAACCATTAAATAACGTAAGAACGGGATTGGGTCCCTTTCCTCGCTTTGAATACCCTCAGGTCAGTCATGCAGCCATTTCCGTCAAATTATTACAAGCACAGCCCAGCAACAAACGCCCAGGAATGCAAGATCAGCTTAGCAATGAAAGCGTGTCAAACAGCATTTTTATATGCCACCATTTTCGCCGTCATATCTACATTCTTATATTCCTACAAGTTTTCCCTTCTTTTAACATGTTTAATGTATTTTTTTGTTTGAGTTATTTGCATTGGCGTTAGCGGAAATAACTAAGACTGTATTTGTTTTTCAGTAGCTGCGGACCCAAACTCCTGCGGGTGTGACGTTCCATGCTCTTATACAAAATACAGCGCTGACGTGTCTTATTCAAAGTTGCTTAATTCTGGGACAGTCGAGGCACTTGCAAAGAATGGATACTATAAGGATTTACAGTACCAGAGGTTACAAAACAACTTTATTATTACATTTTAATCAAAATGCAAGGTACCCTGACAAGAAATGCAACCAGTTTGTTTTAATGTATTTCCGCTTAAAAGTTTTACTAACTTACTTGTGACAAAAACACTTCCAGCGCCATCCTATATAACACGCGTGACTCAGTGGTCTTTCCTTCAATCATACCCCCAAACCATGGTAACGCCACTATAACTCTCTGGCAACTTCTTTTATAAAATATTTAAGATAGTATGCGCCCACTCATTGGTCAATAGGTGTGTTTAGATGAGAGTATGTAAACACGGTTGTGACGTCACGCTGTTTGTGTTTCCCGGTACAACTTGAAAACATTTCAAAGCTTTAGCAAGACTCATAAAGCAATTTCAAGTACAAATATCTAGGAAACAAAAAAAAAAGAATTGCCAAATTTCGATTTGGGGTTTAGCTATCACTTCCCCGTGAGCCCGAGGAAACAAAGCAAAGAAAAACCACACCGTTTTCCCTGCCTCGATGATCGTGAGCTACACGACCTAAAGCGAAGCTAAGCGGACAAAATATGGAACAAAATAGGCAGTTAACGTTTTTCAAGGTAATTTTTGCATTAAGCACTGCAATAAAATTCTCTATAAGACATTCTTTATTTAAAAAAATGTACACGAAAACGTACGCCAAACTAAGCTTATATGCTACAAACTATAATTGCTTCAAATCAAACTTTGCGCGGCCTATCGGTTGCCGTGTTTTGGCTGTCAAATTAGCGTAAAATGTATTTTCTCTGAGACCTTCTCAGCTTAAAAATATACTACAACCTGGATCCGCTGCTTGGGCTATGATTCCTATCCAGTAAAACTTCACAAGGCAAGATGAGCGATTCAACTTCTCAACCTTGTTCTCGGGCTACCAATTCGGGCAAGTTCACGCCACTTTCAGAAGCGGTCAAGCACAGTACAATTCATTTCCAGCTTAAATAAACTTCTCATCTTGAAGTTCTTTCCTTACCGATTCGTATATTTTGAGCATTTCTTCTGGTTCTCGCCGAGCGTTCGGTATTCCTCTGCACGATTTCAGAGGAATCAAAACTTTGATCAACATGGCGCTCGCATGAGGCTTGCCAAAAATTTCAACTTGATTTTGACTTTTATAACGCGAATTCTGATTGGCTCATGTGTTGTCAGTTGCGCGTTATGATTGGCTAGTGGGAAATACGATTGTTCAGAGCGTGTATTGAGAAAATCTATCTCAATCAAGAGGTAAATAAACAAACGTTCCCTTCATTTGTCGAAGTACTTTTTAGAAATATTTTATAAAAGCAATAGAGGACTTTTTTCCGTGTTTACATAGCCTCATATAAACACGAGGGGTTGGGAGAACTCTCGAAAGTTATGCAAACCCTCGACTACGTCTTTTTCGGTTTGCGTAACTGTCTCGAATTCTTCCAACCCCCCTCGTGTTTATATGAGGCTATGTAAACACGGAAATAGTCCTCTATTGCTTAAATGTAAGGCATCCTTCATTCGGCTTTAAGATATCCTAAGTATCTTCTATGCATTGTTAACCTCCATGTGTTCTTTGCAGCTGCCTGATATTCCTTGTTCCCCGTTAGGGGTTCCATTTAAGAGACCAGCATGTGATAGTGCCAGCCGCTTCCCCCACTATGTGGCTTTTCCAGCCAGTATTCCAAGGCTGTTGCAGGTTGATCGCCGGATTGCCATGCCGCTCCTCGCGAAATCCTGCTTTTTCGAGCCGCCGTCTATTGTCAAGAACATTCCTCTGATCCCCTTCAGGATGACATTCCGGGACATCTTATTATCAATTAATTGTTATGAGTATAGCGCCTACCTATTTCCTTTAGTCCCAAGGAATTTTCTCCACTTTGTCGGCCTCGTTCATAACTGTAAGAGAATGTTTCCTTGTTCCTCTGAAGCCACTTTGTTACGCCAAGCCTAATTATACTGTAGCTCTTTTGACCGTTCGAATCACAAGCAGAAGTCATTTTGTCAGATCGGATAGTTCTCTGCGGCTGCTTTTCTTGTCCTGGGGATTATCTTTTTTAGCGGTTAACATTGTGATTGGTCCAAGTTATGCTAGGTGATATGATATGATAAGAGCATTCTTAGTTAGTTAGTTACTTTCAGCATCCTTCCTTCCTTCCTTCCTGCCTCCTGCCTCCCTTCCTCCCTCCCTTCCTTCCTTCCTTCTTTATTTACTTACTTAGGTAGCCCAAGCTCTTGTCCACGACTTGTTTACTTTCGCAGCTTCTTTTAATTTGTAAGCTTGTGTTTTCTCAGAGTCCGCTAATGTTCTTTTTCGAGTCGTTGCTTGTTTACACACAATGTGGTTCATACAGTACTAAATTTCTTCTTACTTTCCAGGGACAATCTCGTATTTTTGCAGGTGGGATTCAAATCACTGAGTTATGAGATACAGGAACAACAATCAGCTTATGACAGCAACTCCCTGTTTGGTAAGACGATGCCAGCAAAATAATACCAATAGTACCATGCTTGTCACCCTTCCCACAAGATATTTTCAGTTTCTAAGTGTAGGCGATTTCCCCGCGCAGCATGGAAATAACAAAGCTCTGGCAAAACCGCGAAACTTATCCGTATTCTCTCGCGCGGTATTGTACCCCACCGAAAGTCAAATTTCACGTTTTTACAAAAAAAGCGGGGAAGAAAAATTGTTTAGGAAAAAAAACTTTTTCGATTTCCATTCAGCAACACCGTACAGTTTGGATCAAGTAAATAGAAAAAATTCTGTCATATACACTTTAAGCTCCATTTAAAGGAGGTGTATTGCACAAAGGAGGGAAAAGAAACTGGAAAAAATATAATTTTAGTGATGTTTTGAAAGTGTTGCGTATTTGAGATGATTTATAAAATTGGCTCAAGATCGTATACTTTCATCCGCATACGATCTTGAGATAACTTGCTTGAAAGGCCCAGCTATAGGTAGTTGAGAGTATTTGAAATTCCAATCAAAAGCAGCTGAATTAGTTTTGTCTTTAGGTGAGATCGGAGGCAGCATGGGTTTATTTCTGGGATGCAGCCCTCTCACCATCTGGGAGTTCGTGGACTTTCTTATAAATACGTTAACGAAACGGAAGCGTCAGTCTACACATCCAGCATGATACCAAAGAGCGGAAAAGATGCAAGTGCCCGTGACTTATGAAAGAATATCTGTACAAAGATACTGACTGTCAACAAAGCCACAACAATAATGATCTTTCTCTAGGGTGTCTATGTAATCCGAGTACTCTTTTGCACCACAGACGAAAAAACACTTGACTATCACACAAGAGGGCAATGCCAGAGCTGTTGTTGTTAGGTATTGGTGGGCATTAGCACTCTAATAACTCTAAGCGGTACCTTGTGACAGACGTTTGTCCTATTATTTTAGTCGTATGAAGTGAAACGAGAGTCAAGGGGAAACTTGAACTCTGGTATCTGGTTGATTATGTTTAGTTACCCGTCTAAATACTTAGCAGACCACTTTTTGTAAATTTTCTTTTAAGGGAAAAATATGTTTATGTGAAATAACTAACAATAAATGTGTGAATGAACCCATGTTTCTCTAGGCTGTCTGGCCTATTTCGTGATTTGCAGAAATATGAACTTTTTTTTTGTAAATATCGCCAGATATTTCTGTTTTCTTGTCTGACTTAACAGCTGGCTGATATCAAACAACCTAAAAAATAGACAGCCAAGGACTGCATGTGGCTACTGATGAAGCTTTTTCATTTTCACCAGAATGGGATACGAAAACGTTTGTCAGTTGTTTGTTGTTTAAGTGGCGTCACTCGAGTCGCGCAAGGCAAGCTGTTTGCAACCCAGCTTTATCTGATCAGAGATTTTTATTCGAAATTTCGCTACTCTTATTTTGTCCTGAGGAAAGAATTCTCGTCGATTTTTAGGCTCATTTGCTGGAATTCGAGAAGGCTTCGTTTGCGTACGCTCGTAGTAGTTTTAACGTCTGTTTTAAACCTTGAATAAAAACCATTGTTGTTAGTATCATGAATGCTGTTTGCAGACAGCGTTATAATTATCTGATCGAAGATTTTATTGGAATCTTCGCTCAGTTAGTGCAACATTCATCTGTTTCCTAATGCAAAGAAATAGAAATAAGAGTATAGACAATAAGCATAAATGGACATCCGTTTAAATAAAAATTGCTTTGTGCAAATTGCCGTCATATATCTGTATTCTTTATGCTACTCTCCTGAGGAAAGAATTAGCGCTGATTTTGAGGCTCATTTCATTCCGCTTGTTTTTTTAATACGTTATTCTTGGTTTTCAGTCACGCGCACGTCACGCAAGTAAAAAAATTAAATTGTCAAGAAATTGAGATCTTGTAGAAGAGTAATAAATAAACAATATGCCCAAGCTTCAGGGCTGTGCGATGTCCCGTACTCGAGTTATTCGTCAAAATGTACCACTCAACAAATTCCTATGACAGTAACGTAGCTTGGTGATTTTTGTATGGTAGCTGAGAATTTTGACAGCCACGTTGTTTTTAAGCATGCAAAGCGTAGTATGGTTGGAATTTGGATTTTTTATGAAATATAAAAAATACAAAATTTCTATTTCGCCATTTCGTTATTCCGTCATTTCGTCGCCTTTCGGCATTTCGTCATTTCGCCATTTCATGTTTTAAACATGCCCGGCCCAGGACGTTCTCTAAAGTCGCTAGAGGAGAGAAACTCACAAGACTAGTCTGGTGCGGATCTAGAAGCCGTCTATGACTCACGAAACCGTTAATAATTCATAAGAAGTGGAAATTCTTTAAAGGAGCTCGGTCACGATATTTTGGGTCATTATTAGAGACATAAAAAATGAATTTTAAATGATGGGAAACAGTGAAATAACAATTTGTCAGGGAAGACAAGCACCAAAGAGACAAGAATAAATGCATGCAAATATGGCGAGGATGGTGAAGGATGGCAGGTGGAATAATTTGCATACTAATGGCAGAAATTTACTTTAAGAAGTTGCCAAAATGTTTGGATAGCAGGAAGGCCACAATGCGTTGTTTTTCCTTTTTTTTAATTTAAAACGACAATTTTTGAATTTTACAAACATGCTTCGGCAGAAACGTTTGCCTTCGCCATTGAAAGTGTTACAGGAGATGTAAATTTGAAGAAGGAAGATGTTTCTGTCGTATCATGTCTATAAATTTAAAAACTGTCGTTGTATCTCTAAAAATACGAAATCCGATAATTCATTGTTTGTTTAGGAGTGGCGGTGTGGAGTGGGGGGGGGGGGGGGGGGGGGGGAAGCAGCAGCTTTCCCAAGGGCTGATATCTTTAACTGATCGTTGTGGAAATAAACACTAAACATTTCACTGAAAAGAAGAAACAGCACGTTACTGGATGTCAATCTATAATGGCTTTTAAGTTAATCATAACAAATTACAGTCGAAACCTACACTAGTTGGTCTCTAAAGGCAGGTGGATAATTTGCATATGGATGGCAGCAAATTTACCCCATGACCAGACGCACATCTAAACCAACATATCATCTCTTAGTAGAGACAAAAATCTTTGAGGTTTCCAAAGCTATAAAGTAAATAAATTAATGACCAGAAGTAATAATGGTTCAAGTTTTCTCAAACAATTACAAAGGAAGGAAGGGTCTAAGGTTTCTTGTTTAATCGTTTAAGGGTAATTGAAGAAGCACCAATAACAACTGTGCTACCCCTTCTCTTTACGATTCCTCTCCCTCTCTAGATTTCCATATTCACAATATGGGTCTAAATCGAGAGACATCAGCTACCTCTGATTATTGTGACAAATCTGTCTATAGTGCTGGCGAAGACAAGTTAGAACGTCATATTAACAAATTTCTGCCTGGGCCAGGTGGCAGGTCTCAAAGATATGCAATGAAAGTTAAATATGTTGAAACCGACTATTCTCTATTTGAGACATGTAGATATTTTATCAAGTTCAGCATGATAGCGGGAATTATCATGGCCAAGGTTTGTGTTATTTACCGGATTTGAAGGCTGAGTTGGAAAACACAAACCTAGGCGAGTGTGAATATATATTTACACTCATTTATTCATCACTCACGGGTTTATTACGAACTAATTAAACGACCAGCTCCCAGTTGGCTTGTTAGCTCAGTATAGCACTGCACTGTTATCGCAGAGGTCGTGGGTTCAAACCCCGTACAAGCCTGAATTTTGTTCAGGCTTTATTTTCACTACCGCTTGAGTAGTGTTCATAACTACGATGATCATTCACATATTCAATCTTTAATCCGCAGTTCAAATATATATGATTTTCATGTATTCATTCTCATTTATTCACCACTCACGGGTATATTACGAACCAACAAAACGACCAGCTCCCAGATGGCTTGTTAGCTCAGTCGGTAGAGCGCTGCACCGACGATGATTATTCACATCTTCACAAACCTAGACCTTAATAATTCTGACTATCATCCAAAAAACCGAGTTCAATAATTGTTTTATTCTGCATACACTTCAGCGTTTCTAAACACAAGTGCCTGTTCAAGAAACTAAACATCTTACATGAACTTGCAAACTTTGTTTCTAGGATTGTGACCTGAAAGTGAAAACTTTAATTAGGAACATTTCGTGCACCAACAAATCGAATTTATTCTTAGGCTTCTTAAAGCAGTTGCATCTTAATTAATACTTCAATTTGTTTGTTTAAAGAGAGGTACACATTGTTTAGATGCCTGAAGAACCTGTTGGAAGAGAAGAATTGGGAAAATTGTAACCGCAGAAAAGGATTGAATTTTCACATCCCTCTGTAGAGGGGTTAGTAGTAATTCTTGGTAAGTCAACACCCTAACTGAGCGAGATTTATAGTACAGTCTTATTTGGGTACAAAAACAAAGCTGTTTACTATATGGGCCTACATAAAGATTGGGAAGGCACCAGAAACTTAGCTGTATTAAGATATTCGAGTCTTTGCAAGTTGTAGAAAAAATAGGAGTTGCTCTAGATGTTAGTTCAAATCCGTGGTTAGGTCATTATCCATATTACGAGCTCTTAATACTAAGATTTAGATGTAAACTGTTCATTCTAGCATTTGTGCGAACACAGGAACATGTGAAGATATCGTGCGGGGGAACGTGCGATAGTGAAGACTACAACAACCATTAGCATCATGTATTATCTTAATTAGCGTTGACAGGAACAACTGGATTTTCGTCAAGAGTTCAACAAGACGACTTCCTGGTGCTATCCTTTAATGCTGCTTATTTCAATATGGTTTAAAACAGCTATCTATATGTTCTTGTCTTTTTAAGGCATTCGCTTAATAGTACAAGTTGCTACGCAATGCCTTTTTTTGATTTAAACTGATCATAAATAATATATTTCTTATTCGCAAAATCGTCACATCAAGGCTAATACACCTTGTGCGATGTATAATTTAAAAAGTGAATATGTGAATGACCATCGCAGTTAGAACTAGTGAAAATAAAGCCTGAAAAAAATCCAGGCTTGTGCGGCAGTCAAACCCACTGCCTCTGCGATAGCTGTGCAGTGCTCTAACAAGTGAGCTACCAAGCTAACTGGAAGCTGGTGATTTTGTTGGTTCGTTATGTACCCGTGAGTTGTGAATATGTGAGAATGAATGTATGAAAATCATATATTTGAACTGCCGATTCAGTAAGTCGAACCCACGACCTCTGCGAAACCGATCCAGTGCTCTACCAACTGAGCTAACGAAGAAACTGGGAGCTGGTCATTTTGTTGGCTCTTTGTTTGACCCTTATGTACCCGTGAGTGACGGATATGTGAGGCCTTGAGGGTGTTAGTGCACCACCGAACTCTAATTTTAATTAAAATTATTTTTTAAGCAAGTTGCGGAGCATAGTTCCGGAGGGAAGACGCGCTTAAAAAAAGTTTCTTGGGGGAAAAACACATTTTTTCGACCTCACACCTGAAAACACTTTTTAAAGACTGGGCAATACTAGTTGGTCGCTAAAGGCAGGTGGAATAATTTGCATATTGATGGCAGAAAAAAAAACATTCCTCGAAAATTATAGTTGAAAATTCGGGAAAAAATAACTAGATAAATATTTTGAAAATATTTCTGAACATGCTTATTCAAAGGAAATTCGGAATTACCAAAATAGTTTGGACAACAAGAAGACCGCAATACGTTTTTTTTGATATACGAGAACAATTTTGAATTGACAGATATATGTTTCGGCAGAAACTTCTGCCTTCCTCAGTGGAAGTGTTACAGGAGGTGCAAATCTGAATATAAATAACTAGTAGCTTTATTTTCAGATCTGCATTACTAGTAACACTTGCAGTGAATAAAGTAGAAGTTTTTGGCGAGACATGTCTGTAAATTTCAAAATCGTCATTGCTTACCTAACAAAAAGAAATTCGAAATTGGAGTGAAGTTTGCTTGTATCGCGTTGACTGTCCCAACACTTTCAGCCCACATTGTAGCTTACCTAAGATTGAAAGTTCATGTCTTACAGCTTTGTATTGCAATGGGGCATTGTACCAATCTCCTGTTGAGATAGATTCTCTTAACTGTGAAACGTCTGGATCAACCTATCATTCTTCTTCGAGCTCTCGTACAATCACGGCCGCTGGTGATGATACTTTTGCTACAAACTGAATGACCTCTTTCTCTTTCTCTTTCGTCACTGTTAATGTATACTCATTTTCCTTTGCTAAGCCGTGACAGTGGGTCAGCAATACTCTGTTTTCCTGGTACATACTGCACAGTGAACCTGTATCGTTGGAGTCGAAGGACCCAGTGTTCAATCTTGCTGAGGTTCGGGAGCTAGTAGAATAGATAACTTCAAGGGGCTTGTGGTCAGCCAGTAAGGGGAATGCGAATCCACATAGGTCTTTGTGAAATCTCTCATAACCCCACACAAGTCCGAGTGCTTCTCTCTCAGGCTGTGAGTATCTACGCTCAACATCGGCTAGGCTTCGACTTGCATATGCGACTAACCACTCGCATCTTCCCTGATCTTGCGTAAGGACTGCTCCCAAATCCACTGGGCTGGCATCTGTTGACTTTGGTTTTCTTCGCATTCCTGTCAAAACATGCCAATGTTTCTGCATTCGCTAAGCTACTCTTCAGGTTTACAAAAGCAGCCTGTTTCTCTGTACCCCACACGAAGGGCATTTCCTTCCTCGTTAACCTGTGTAGTGGCTCTGCCATACTTGCTAGGTTGGGGATGAACCGCTAATTAATAATAATAATAATAATAATAATAATAATAATAATATTTATTGACTTATATTGCGCAAATATCAATTAAAAATTTCCATCTGCGCATTACAAACAAATTCTAATCATCCTCCAAAAATATAAAGACATTGAAGATTCCTAGTACACATCAAGAATCAACGACTAATTACTCCTTAAGATCCTATTTACAAATCCTACTTAATAATGTATAAAAATAATTTTTGAAAATAATGATAAATTAACTAGAAAATGTCTATTGAAACAAATGTGTTTTAAGAACCTTTTTAAACCTATCTACTGTAGATATATTTCTGACAAAAAGGTGAAGATCGTTCCATAATTTGGGGCAGACTATACAAAAAGATCGATCACCCAACGTGGTAAAAGGTTTACAAAACCAAGTCAACGTTTTAGTCAACGTGTTGTTAGTATTATTGTTATTGTTATTATTATTGTTATTATTATTATTATTATTATTATTATTACAAGTAAAACCGGAAATAACAATATATAATTATATATCCCATAAAAAGGTAGATATAAGGCAAAGAAACAAAATGATGGTCGAAAAGGGTAACTTTTAATGCCATATATTACGGCGAGACATGACTAACCTTCTTCAGGGGCAACACTGAAGCAAAGTGAAAATAGAGAAAACGGTTACAATACAGAAATAGAAATAATAGACGTGTACTGAAGCGGCTACCAAAAAAGTGGCATTCCCAAGGTGGCATTCCAAGGTGGTAAGAACAATGATAAGTTGTGATGAATTTGCAATTTTGTTAGACTCTGCAACAAAGTTAAGACATAAGTAGATACTGCTACGTAAGGGGTAGAACCAGAAGAAAAAAGTACAATCAGTTGAAGGTTCAGAACCCCTGCCCCACCCATTCATGCACTACTGACTTATTATTTAGACCTTGTAGACATTGTTTCTCTCACTTAACTTCTCATGGTTTTGAAAGTTATTTGTTGCTGAGCCAGCAAGCCAGACCTTACTAATAAATGTAAAAAAAAAATGGTTGTATTGAAATTTGGGGGTTAAATGTTGTACAGACGGAAGATTGTATTCATATTTTTGTGGATATTTATTATGAGTACTAGTGGGCTTGGATCGAGGCAAGTGTATTTCTACGTCTTTGGGAAAATAGTTGACAATTTTTCTTTATTATTTTTACCTTTTTTAGTTTTTGCATATTAATTCATTCATACCAGAAATCACAAGTGTTAGTTGAGAGAGAGAGAGAGAGAGAGAGAGAGAGAGAGAGAGAGAGAGAGAGAGAGAGAGAGAGAGAGAGAGAGAGAGAGAGAGAGAGAGAGAGAGAGAGAGAGAGAGAGATGCTCTGAAAACACGCCTACCGCTCTTGTTCTGACAGTTTTTTTAGTTCACGATAAACCAAAAATTAAATGTTTTGCAATTTTTTTCTTTGGTTAAATTACGAAGGAAGACATCGCCCGCTATGTTTGTCATCGAATCGTAGATTCTCCACACCTCGCGATTCACACGTCATTTTGTTTAACCAATCACAGAAAGTGAATCGACCTTCTGAAACGAAGCGACGGTTTGCTTGCGACAGCGCTGAAGCTGTGGTGAAAGTGGTATTTTCGGTCAAGTTTAACAAAGTAATGGGAAATTTCTAGTCCGAAGCTTAACTACATTCAAAACGGTGAAATGATTTTGAAATTTGGTTCATCCTGTCTCATAAAACCTTAGACCAAGTCAGTGGATTAACGAGCACATGAACGCTGTGCGATACCTCGTTCGACTCTCTCGTTCCGCCACTTCGACTAGGTCACCTGAAGATGTGTTAGACTGTGAAAATATTTTTAACTGGCCACTCTGGGAAGAATTATATCAAGGCTTGATGGACGGCTTTTTGGATGTATCTAAAGCGTTGTGAAAGGGATTGAATTCGCGCCGCGACTGCATTCGACAACACATAAATTTTCCCGCTGTGCTTTGAGCATGACTAAAGACGAAGGATGTGCGATTTACGCAGTGGCCCGATGTAGCCTTTTCGACGATTGGAGAAGGTATTTACCGTCGCCCTTTTATTTAGTCGTTTTCTTCAAAAAACTTACGGTCAACCGATAAGCCAGATAAGCGTTGTCTTTGTTTACGTGCCCAACTTTTGTATGGCTCGGCAAGAAGTTAAGCGTTCTCTCAAATTTGGTTTTCAAGTTTATCGTCAGTTTGTTTGTGAAGAAGGTTTTCAGGATTTCTGTGTTGGACCCATTCTTATAGCAAATTACATTTTAATTTCCCCTCAGGTTAAAAAATAGATTCAAATGAAATTTACCGTAAGCTTAAGCTTATAATTTAAACATTGTTGTAAAAAGGTTTTTCCTCAGACTGCCATTGTAAATAGGTGCCACAAACCAGAAGCGTAACACTTTGTAAAACTGCCAAATCTATTAAAACAATTATTTGCTTTGTTTTTTTTCGACTGGTTCTTGGTCGGTTTTGACATAAACTTAAGTACTTGACTTCTTCAGAGTTATTAAGCTTAGGTACTTTCCGCGTTTAGCTCGTACGTACACGAACTCGCACAAACAGCCATGATTTTAAAACTTTTCTCTGTTTCTTCTGAATCTTTGACATACAATTTTTAGCTTTATAAAATTGAATTAAATTATGTGAACCCCCATGCATTACAACCTCTGTGAAAACGTTTTGTGTAGTACAGTAATTTTTCAGATACAACAAAATGTTTCGCCACTCAAATTAAACTTATGTGTCGGAATCATGTAATTCATTTGGGTAATCCATTTGAAAGCACGAACTGTTCCAGTATTTGTTTATTTTTCTTAAGCCAATACTTTGAATAATGGCTTTATTGTACACTTTGTTATAATTGTAATAGGGAATTTAGTTCATGGACAGTATAAAATAAAGTTTTGATGTCTGTGCGAATGAAGGTAACGTTTTAAGTTCCGGTTGAAAATAAAGTAATCATTTATTCCGTCACTGTTTAAGATACGTTTTTAACCTTCAAATATCGTATTTAGTAAAATTACTGAGCTTGCATCGGTTGCCTTAAGCAACTTAAATTGTTTCATTTAATGTTAGCATTAATTTGATTTCATTCGCATTGCTGCAACTTCTAGTTTAAGTTTTATAATTTCAAGAATTAAACAACACTTTTTAGGTGGGAAGTGCATTTAAGCTTAAGTATACCACAAACGCGCTTTTTTTTTGTTTTGTTTTTTTAACAAACAGCAACAACTATCTGTATCAACTTACCTTCTCAGGTATACATTGTCCCTGAGCAGACAACAGCCATAAAAAAAAAATAATTAAAAAAGTCGTCAAAAGTTCCGTTTAAAGAAAATGCAAGTCCAGTCCGTTGTCCAGTCCTTGGAATTTTTTTTTTCTAGCTAACCTTTTGTGGCGCGGCGTCGCAGTGAACAAAAAGCGCGCGAAAGTATAGCCTCGTTTTCGTTCTTTCCTCCAGGCCCTCTCCTCTGAAAAAAATCTTAAACATCGATCATCGCCAAAAGCAATTGAAATTAGAAGAAACTGACAACGCCATCATAAAGAGCATACTCTCAAGCCTTAGGCAAAATTTTCTTTTGTTCCTACCTCAAATGGTCGTTGAGCAGGAAGCTGACAAACTTTTCAGTTAGATTTTCTACTGCCGCACTTTTTTAGGAAAAAGTAATCATGGCCATTTTTTAAAACACTATTTATTAAACTACAACTTCGCTTAAAAATATTCTTGGAGAAAGGTTCTAGTAAACTTGTAGAGCGAATATTAAACTTCGGTCCGTTCTGGTCACGTGACCGATGACGTCACAGCATTAAAAATGACAAAAATGTATATTTCATAAAAATATCTACCAAATATACAAATTTTTGTTTCCTCGCGTTTAATGCAACGCGAGATAGCACTTGTACCCAGACTCCCACTTTTTGAAAATTGTATATACCTCCCTTATTATTTATATTTTGTTCGGTACCCGGGCAGTCCGAAATGGCTCACACCATTATGCTTCAAACCACGTTGACTGCTTTTGCAATAACAAAATAACTTCGTCACAGTGAGCAAAAACGCACTTGTGAGCAAAGTCACGTGACCGATGACGTCATCACCCTTAGTCTTGTACAATAATTAGTTTATGGTAAGACTTATTTCTAGACAACGTGGGGGTCTTGCTGCCCTCAAACTGACCAAGTTATTTGGGATTGACGATTTTCCAGCTGCAAAGAATTCTGGGAAGGTTCTTATTATAATTATATATTGTTATTTAATTATTATTATTATTATCATCATCTACACCTCTCCTGCATTTTGAGACTCCCTTGCCTTGACTACTGCTTCTACAGGCGACTCTGTCGGCCCATACCTTTTGTTTGACAATTTGGATCTCATTAAAGTGAATTTGGGCATCCGGAATGCACACTCATCCCTGTTTAACTTAAGGCACTTCTCTTGAAGAGGTTCCATGATTTTCCTCAACCTGGCGTCATACTCATCAACAGAGCGACCATGAATAATGATGAATGTTGTAATGTACCATGAATAATGATGAATGTTGTAAGTACCCTCACACCCTGCTATTACTTGCTGAATGGTATGTTGGTATAGCTCTGGCGCAGAGGTCATGCCAAATATGAGACACTTGTACCTGCATAACCCCTTGTGGCTTATAAACGTGGTGATTTTTCTGGATTGTTCCTCTAGTTCAATCTGATAAAAAACCCATTTTAGATTAAGCTTACTGAATGTGGTATTTCCATTCAGTTGGTACAGAGCATCGTCTCCGTTAGCTTTCCGCATTTCTACATACACAAAGACGAATGTGTTCTGCGAGCTTAGGGACCACAGCAACGAGGCTTACCCAAGAGGCTGGCCCTGTCACTTGCTTAATGATTTCATTATTATACATATTTGACTTGATTTGTTTATAAATAAAAAAAAGGCCTTTGTAGCCCGCAGTTAGCACAGCTATTCTAGGCGAGCTACTTAACCGACACTGGTTAATAAGCTCACACACACTCACACACACACACCAGCACACACACACACCAGCACACACACACACACACACACACACACACACACACACACACACACACACACACACACACACACACACACACACACACACACACAGAAAAAAAAAGTAATAATTAATGACGAGAGTTATAGCAAAACCAGTTACGCATATATAAAGATGTCTACATTACATTAGCCTGAGGGAAAAATAAGGATAGAGATTCACAAAAAGTCAAAGAGAAGCTAATTAGGTAAAATGCAAATATGAGCAGAAAATATAGCGCAAATCAACATTCATCTCCTCAGTTTCAAGAATCTTCAAAAGCAAGTGAGTCAGTTTGCGTTTAAAGGGTGCTTTCCTTAGCTTACGAAGTTCAAGGGGGATACCATTCCATATCTTCGCACCAACTCTAGAAAAAGAAAGCAATTGTTGATTTGTTCTCGCCTGTTTTATATAGAAGTTACTGGCTACTGAAAAACGATTAGAGTAGGAATGAACCTGTTCAGAGCGAGTAAACAGTTCAGAAATATTGGGAGGGGCATAATGATTTACGATGTTATATAGGAGAGAGGCAACCAATTTAAAGTAGAGCATTTTTATCGGCAGAATTCCCGAACAACCAAAAACAGGAGCAGTATGAGATGGCTGTGGCCACTCATCTGACGAATTATTTGTGTGATAATGATCTGAATGAAGGTCTCCAGTCTGCTTATAAGAAACACCACAGTTGTGAGACAGCGCTTCTTCGTGTTCAAAATGATATTTTGAAATCAATTGATGATAAGCAATGCGTTGTTCTTTTGCTGCTAGATCTATCAGCAGCCTTCGATACCGTTGATCATATGATCTTATTACACAGACTACGATCCAGGTTTGGTATAAAAGGAAAAGCGCTTTTGTGGCTGCAGTCTTATCTTACTGATCGCTCCCAGTCAGTTCAGATCGATGGATCTACCTCTTCAGCTCGTCCGCTCAGATTTGGTGTACCCCAGGGGTCCGTGTTGGGTCCGTTGCTGTATCTCTTATACACGGCCCCGCTTGGTGACCTAATACGATGTCATGACATGGACTTCCATATGTATGCTGATGATACTCAATTGTGCACCACCTTTAGTTGTGATGATATGGATGATCTTACCACTACAATTTCCCGGATTGAAAGCTGTCTTGTTGATATCACCAACTGGATGACTACTAATAAACTGAAATTAAATACTGGCAAAACGGAACTTCTCTTTCTCTATTCTAGGTTTAGACTCCCCCCACGGCTACCTTCAATTAAAATAGGAACTGTTATCATCGAGCCTACATATAAGGCGCGTAATATCGGCGTCATTTTCGATAATACTCTAACGATGTCTTTTCATATTAACAACGTACTTAAAGAGGCATTCTACCACCTAAGAAATATAGCTAAGATTCGTAAGTACATTAATGCCACAACGGCTGAAGTTCTTGTGCACGCATTTGTAAATTCAAAGCTGGATTTCTGCGACTTGCTTTTACATGGTCTTCCCAAGTATGAAATTAGCAAACTTCAAAGTGTTCAAAACGCTGCAGCACGTGTGATTGCCTGCTTAAGTAAGTGGTACTCTAAAGGAGTTGCATTGGCTACCGGTGGAGCAAAGAATAATCTTTAAGATTAATCTCATTTGTTTTAAGATACTCAACAATTTAGCTCCTGATTATTTGGTTGACGTAATCCATGTTAATGAACCTACGAGGAACCTTCGCTCATCTTCAGACAAATGGCGTCTTATTATTAAACCCTATAACTTAAAGACATATGGTTTTAGGGCTTTTTCAGTCATTGCCCCGATACTCTGGAATGATTTGCCTATTGACATTGGATCGATCAATGATGTAGATAGGTTCAAATCCAAGTTGAAGACCTTTCTTTTTAAGCGAGTTTATGAACTATCTTAGGTTTTTATTTTGTATTTTGTGATTATGTACATTCATATGTAATGATTTTTAGACTTTTACTTTTTAACCGATCTTTTTGAAGCATTGTAAAGCGCTTAGCACTGGAAAGTATAGGCGCTATATAAATACTTTTATTATATTATTATATGACATCTATAATCGGAAAAATACATTAGACGAAGAACCCGCTTTTGTAAAGTGAGAACTTTGTTTAGATGTGCATTCACGGCTTGGCCCCAAGCAACGAGACCATAGGAAATATACGGTTCGATGAGCGAGCGGTAAATGTTTAAAAGAGTAGTATGCGGTACCAAGTGTTATTAGCAAGTTCTTCTTATTATTAACAAGTTCTTCTGGTTTCTCTTCTATCTTTTCATGTCAACCCAAATGGCGATGGCCTTAGATTTTGAGCAGTGGGTTCCACTGATTCATGAATATGCAACTTGGCCTTAAAATCTTTTAGTTTGCCAACTCCATTGAAGACTCTTGGGAATTCTCTCAGCAAGTTCTCTTCACTGACAGAGTTTTTTCAATCTTAAATATTACAAACATTTCAGAAGCGACGGCTGAGTATTGGCCTTGCTGTTTTCTTCTACAACAACGAAAGTTATCGTGCATTCTGTCTTTATATAATACAACTCTACTGCAAAATCACAAGCAGTGTTGAGGGGTTCATCAGAGCCATAACAGTACAACTTCCTGTTTGACTTCCATAATCTGTATTTGATATTTTTCCTGTTAAGCATTTCCCCAGTCTCCCTGGCGATGACATTGCAAGTGGAACCACCAGCTGGACCCTTCCAAGCTCAATGTCTATGGCTGGTATGTCTCTCTAATGTCTTATTGAACTGCAGATGCAAAGTCGTCCTCATGACATGGTGAACATTTCCTCTCTTGATAGTTTTCTCAACCTTGGTTCTGCAAAATTTCTTCAGGTGGGAGCGGGTAGCTGATCTGACTTTGCATTCTAGAAGCGTCCCTCCTGTCCACTTCTGTTGCTGTTTACATTGTCAAAGTCCATTTGATGGTGACATTGGTGGACATGGCTCGCAACTTACATCAAATGGATGTCTGTGAAAGATACGAACGCTGGGAATGACCACATCGTCATCCCAGAAGACTATAAATGTTTGGGACCCCTTTTACCTTAAACTGAACCCTCGCGCAGAAACACTCTCTGTAGTCACGCGCATAGCGCTCGCGTAACGTTATTTTTAATTTTAAATCACGCGTTACAACATCAAGCGTCCTTATAACTGTTGAAAGCTTAAGAGTTAGCCGAAACGTCTTAAAGAACCGCCTATATATTACAAGTCAGTGACAAACATTACCTGTTTTCAACGGTATAATAATATATCTTATTGTTTTTATTTTACTGTTCTAAATAGGTTTTGCTATCGGGGAGGTAGAAATAATGTGGCAGGAATTTGTCACCGACACAACTCTGCATGGAATCCGTTACGTCTTCACGAGACACCATATCGTCATACGCGTAACTTGGATGATATTATTGCTAGCCTCAGTTGGATACTTCATTTTTACAGTTTACGAAGCTTTCACTAAATACTACAGCCGGCCAATTAGCACTGTAATAGGCACAACCCATCTCAAAGAAATGAACTTTCCAGCTGTAACGATCTGTCCGCAAAACCTTTTTGCTAAAAGCAAATTGTACATGACAGATGATAACCCACTGTTTTCGTCCAATGGCCTTAACTTGAGCGCATGCGCTGTGACGGCAAGAGTCCGCGGCAGTCGACTAATGTGGCTATGCTGTGCCGCTGTCGTCCTCATCATATGGAGAATACAACCCTAAGTCTACCAAATTGTACAGATCAGTACAGACACTCACTTCTGGATGTATTGCAGCACTCATCACACCGTGTGAATCTTGAAGCTATGTTTCAGTATTATAGTCAAGATGTAAATGCTCTCGTTGGCCCTTGGTGCACGTTTGGAGCTTCAACATGTTCACCCAGTGATTTTGTCCCCGTCGTAACGACATCGGGGATATTCTTTACCTTTACCTTTAAAGGCCGGCGGAGCCATATTTGGATTATCGGTGTTGCTTGATATCCAGACTGCCGAATATAGTCAAGGAAAGTTCTCAGAGGGAGTCAAGGTTATTATCCATGGTCAAGGGGAGTACAGTGATGAATGGAAAGGAATCAACATCGGCCCCGGACAGCATGTTTTTATGGCCCTTGCACAAAGAAGGGTAGGAATTTCATGCATTATGCTGGTATAACGTAGTTTCACTCTGAAATATTTAAATTGCAGTTAAATACAGTGTCTTTTAGAAGTTAAAATTACAGACAGTTATGGCTATGAAGTAAAACCAGGGTGCCTGAAAAACCCGAATAGCGAATAGTGGCGAAGAGCGAAGAACGAATAGCGAATAGTCGAGAACAGCAAATATAATAGCGAATGCACTGTAGTGCGAATAGTCCGAATAGTTACGAATAGCTGTGAATAGTCACCGCTTTAGTTCAGCACTGATCTGGATTCATTGGAATTGATTACGTGGAGCAATAGGATACCAACCATCACTTTGCACCAGGTTGTGTTGATGCCAGCAGTGTTTTCCAAGATCTCGCTTGCGTGGCAGACCCAAACTAACCCCTGTTTATGACATGTCTGCGAAGCAGCACCGAGATAGTTGATCTAGATTCCAAGAATTGAACCCAACTGGCTTACAAACAATGGCTATTTTGAACAGGCCAATTATGGCGCGTACTAAAATCCTTGTCCGCAGAGCAAGGATTTTGGCGCTAACCTCGCAGACGCACTTAGCCGAGGTTCAGTTCCGTCTGCGGCGCAGGCTAGCCAATTAGAAGCAAGATCCAGCATTTCAGGGAAGGAAGATCAAAGTGCTTACGTGACTTACGACTCAACAATGGAGGTAAGCAATAGCTTCATGTCTTCCTGGGCAGGCATTTCGCGTCAGTGTACACGTACCTGATGAGGCATCACCATCACTTGATTTGCAAGACAAATCGTCCCTCGGAAGCTTTGAAGTGATTCAGGGTTTCACAACCGTAATTAAATTCCACCATGCTGATTTCTCGCCGCCATATTTGAATATAAACTTCTTTCCATATAAGGTTGGTTGACTGTTCGCTACTATTCGCACTATTGTCACTATTCGCTATTCGCTGTTCGCTATTCGCGACTATTCGATATTCACTATTCGAGACTATTCGCTATTTGCTATTCGTTTTTTCCAGACACCCAACTAAAACTGAACTGACAAATAGGAGTATATGCGAAGAAAAGTTCTAAATCTACAGAAAAAGTGAGAAAATAAATAAGTAAATCAGAAATAAATATACAAACAGAACTGTTCAACCAATCCTAGGTATTTCAATGTAGTCATCCTATTTTAGAAAATATTAAAAAAAAGCAACCATTTCAGTAGCTATGAGTTCAGTGGATGAAATATTTTAACCCTTTACAGAATTTTAATTTATTTATTTTATCACAGTTTATCAACCTGGAAAAGCCATTCACCACTACCTGCGTTACAAAGGATTTAAAAACGCACTCCGTCTACACAGTGGAGGGTTGCTTGTTTGAATGCAAGGCTGAACGCATTATAAAGTTGTGTGGTTGTCGAATGGGAAACTTCAGAGGTACGTTAGCAACAAAAGTTGGTTAGCGTCGGATAAAATGAAAAAAGAAAGAACGAAAAAGCTCGACGAAAATCAGTTTGCTAATATGCATGAACGAATTAAAGAAATAGTGCTAAGTATTCATGCATTTGTATGTGCCGTACTTGCTTAATATACACTACTCATTTCATGTGAGTTTTATTGCAATTTATGCAAAATAATGGTAATTAGAATGTCAGGTTTTTTCCTAATTTCCATCCATCCATCCATCCATTCCTGACTTCCCTTGGTCTGTCTGTTTCTTTTCTTTACAACTGTCTGTCTGCCTCCTTGTTCGTCTGTCCTTTTTAAATGCGTTTAAATATTTTCATAACTAAATCAAGATTGTATCTGCGCTTTGCCAATAGCTTCCAGTCTTCCTGTCTGCTCGAGCGGTGAAGAAATTGTGTGCAGTAACAACGCATATGGTAAGTAAACTATAAAATATCATGAATATGATGATCTCTTGTCATCTGACACCGAATAGAATAGATAAATTCCGATGTTCAAAAATACACATGTGGATTATAGCTCACTTTCCACCTTATCTTGATTTGAGTTGCAAAGGGAAATTGGAAATTGCAGAACTGGTATCATCGGAGAGGGCCAGCAACAAGAGCCCATAATATCGGGGAGAAATTTAAGGAATCAGTTCCTGAGCAGTATTGATAAAAACCATATTGGGGATAATTTATACGAATATCAGGAAGTTTTGGGAGACAATGTTCTTGAAAACTTCATTTAATAAGTAGACAGGTGTGCTTGGATTCGAGTTCATAATTCTTGATAGCGATTAAGCAAGATACGAAAGCACGAGCAACATTGCTCCAAACCCTGCCACTCAGACTGAACTGCAAATTACCACAAATACAGTCCAGATGCACGTCCAAACAACTAATTTCCGGGACGGTACGTTCTGCGAAATGTGTCAAATAGGATTAGGATGCCACCGTTTTTACTGTATCTACATTTACTGTATCTACATTCTCATATCCCACTCTGCCATTTTTCCTTTTCTTTCGAACATGGTTTTATTTAGGCCCTCTCTATGATTTATTTCAGTTAAAGAGGTAGTAAATACTATGTTCTTTTTCAGTTTCTACAGACCTAAAGACTTGCGCGTGTAAAATCCCGTGTTACTATACGAAATACAGTGCTGAAGTGTCCTATTCAAAGTTCCCTGATTCTGGGACAGCCGACGGACTTATTAAGAGTGGATACTATAAGCATGTACAGTACCAGAGGTTTAAAAAACAGTTTGTGTTAGATTTAATCGAAGTCCGAGGTCGCTGCAGTCGATTCCCTGGGATTCTGAATTTTTATCAGTGATAAAAACACTTTCACAGCTTTTCTCTTATCGAGAACTATAACTTAAAGTCTTATCCAAACTTTGGAAAACTCGCTTGACTGAGTAGTTTTTGCCCCAATTGGACCCTGAACTATAGGACTGGCTATAATATGTCTCTCTAGGTATATTGTATGCATTGCTTTTCTCCACAACTTCTTTGCTTTGGCGTTTTAACGATTTCATTTAAGAGACTAGCATGCGCTATATATAGCATTATTTCCTGAATATGTGGCCGTTTCAGCCAGTGTTCTCTTCCAGTGCTGCTGCATGGTGATCATCTGGATTGCCATGCATGGTCCTTTCCTCGCAAAATTCGGCCTTTTCGTTGCCCTGTCTGTTGTTTGTTTGAAGATGGCATATTATTATTGATTGTTAGGACCTGTGCCAAGAAATCTCTTCCACTATGTCGGTATCGTTCCGACACATGTGAGAGAATGCTCCCTCCTTCCTTTCAAGTTTCTTTGATACGTCAAACCTCATTCTAGCTCTTTCGAACCATCAATGCCCATGCAGACGTCTAAGTTCTGTCAGATCGGAGAGTTCTCGGCGGCTACTTGTCTTCTCTTGAGGATTATCCTTCCCTCGGTGATGATTATTCCAAGTTAGGATGCCCCGTTCTTGTGAATAGGTGGATTACTTACACAGATTCTTTGTTGTCTCTCCGTCAAGTTCTGTTTATTACGATTGATTCTTCGTGTTCAAAAAAATCTTGAAAAGACCTTGTACGCATTTCTTAGCTTCTTTTGATACACACAATTTAGACCAGGTTCTATCCTTTGTTTCTATACTTTTGACCTTATTGTGGGTAATGCCTTGGTTTTGTAGTAGTGTGTAAAAATGTTGAATTAAATGAGTGCTGAGGCTATGGGCCATTTGTAAACGATATACAGGTAGGCAAATTTCGTTGATCACCCTCTCATCCTCATTTTCATCCTCTCTTCGCTCACGACTCTAATAGGAACAACTCTGAGGCGCAGGGTTCACAGGTTCGGTGTCCAGCTTTACTTCCAAGGGGTAGATCCTCTGCACTGGGCATCTCCATTCTGAAGTAGGCGAATTGCTGGACTTCACTCTCACTACTGTACTTCGAACTTCACCATCTCCACAAGGAAGTAAACACTGAACCCTTCCAAGGCGCCACATCTGTCTTGATATCCCACTTGAACCCTACGCAGTGAGTTTACTCTCTTAGAACAGCGATGTTGTTCCCTAAGTTGTGTCAGATACTCCGATCGCCAGCGGTTCCAGAAATGATCTAGGATTCACTGCAAGAACATTGCTCCCTTACCTCCCCTGAGTGTTCCCTTCGTTTGGGCAACTTCGTTGAAAGAGCTCTTGATGCAATCGACAGAAATCTACGGCCGACCACCAGATGAGAAGGCGTCAGTGGCTCATCGATTTAATGGTAGACGTAAGTCAGTGAAAGCGAATTCAAGACCGCTTCAACTTCTACCAGGGCAATGGAAAGTTCGTCATAGAATCGAACATTGCGTAGACGCTTATTCAGACGCTTATACCAGCCACTCAACCACCCCAACAACGGGCTGCTTCAACGTTGAACCTCCACTTCGTGTCATCCCGCACGTTTGAATCTGACAATTGAAGGTTGGAGTTCTACTTCTTTCCTTTAATCGAGTAAGGGCTCTGATAAACGTTTCTGCATTCAGACATGGCACAAGTTCAAGGTGAACAGCTTGGCATGTTGCGCATGTGAACAAGGCTATGTACACTTTGTTCATCTCTCCTTTGTTGGAAAATACAATCTGACAAACATGGGACCAGCAAATTCTACTCCAACGCGCGTGAATACAGACTCACCACCTAACCCGGACGTCATGCAGAACACCCTCTAATCGCTATCGTCACAGCTTTTCTTCTCTTTGCCATACAGAAGCAGGACCTGAGCTCTGTAAGTGTCTCTTTAACGCCGTTGTGTAGAACCTTGAGATGACATTCACTGATCACCAAGTCAAGTGAAGTGAGACAATATGTGCAGATATATCGGAAAGCGAGGATTTAATGGAATTGCTGCATTATTGAGACGGCCTCCACACCTTTACAAAAGAATAGTGCAGCAAAGATTTATGGGCCTCCCTTACGTCACTTTGTCAGAGACAATGTTCGCAAGAACGGTACTGTTACGCTGTTTCTTACGACTACTCGAAGTTCCCTTCTTTATTTCGAGGCGAGGATCTTGTTCATTGTTTGTTTCTTCGAGTTCTTTGTACAATTTGACCAGACCTCTAGCAGAATGCCTTCAGTACTCGTTGAAATGCTGTCAAGATGGTGTTGATCAATCGAGCCAAAATCAGAGGACCCAGCAATTCCAGTCGGGGTATAGTGTCCCCATTGATGTGTGTAACTCGGGTTTTGGATGACACAAGCTGGGTGAATACAGTTCGGTGAATCTGACGCGGTGAATCTGACGCGCAAATAGACAACTGCTTCAAGTGCTTTGTCAGATGCATCAGCAAACCCATTGAATTGGACGCTTTGCAAATCTATTGATGACGAACCATGAAAATAATGCCTCTTCAATTATATTGCTCCGACCTCCTTCTCATCTTGAACGAGCTTCAGCCACTGTTCACGAAGAAATTAATCAATAGGGTCGTCCCAATCCATCTAAGACTTACAAACAGATTAGAAGATAATTTTTAACAGAATGATGACTGGGCTTAGTAGACCAAGGGGTCATACAGCTTACTTGTCGCACCAAGAACAGTTCTCTTTGTAACAGGATCGCCACTGTCGGAGCGACCAGGTCCAGGGAGAGCACATCTTTCTGACTGTCCCATCCAACTCCAAGTTGAGTTATTGAACCCTCCAGTCTTGAAAGATGACTTCAGATTGTTGTACATCACGAAAACTAGATCAGAATCAGAATCAGAATCGCCTACAAAGTCATACACATAGACGTTTTTCAGCACACTCTGTGCAAATTCTTTGGAAATATCAGTGGAGGGAGAATGGCTGCATTTCACAAGAAGGGGCTTAAAGAAACGCCAAAAGCAACTCTTGTAAATCGGTAAACTTGGAGATTCGGGTGTTTGCTGGTGATGTCATTAACCCACAGGAAGCGAGGACAGTCACGATTTCTTGGGTCAACTGGGACATTCAGAATGGCTTTTGCAATATCTTCTATGATGGCCACCTTATGAACACGGAACCTCAGGATGTCATAAACAAGGTGAAACAGCGGTGGACCAGCATAAAGACAGTCATTAAGGCTAGGTGTGGTTATATTTGCTCTCAGTACTGGCATCATAAACCACGCGAAACCTTTTTTGTTTCCTTTTAAACACGAATCATTTCATGATGAAAGATGTAATGCACCTTACCCAAACCATTGTTAGTTCCTTGTTCCACTGGTTCAACAGTTCCTTGTTTCAGCTGCTTTTGTATGACGTCATTGTGGTGCCTTGTGACATCAGGCGTGAGACTAAAGTGGCACCAACCCCCATTAGCATAACACAACACTATCTGGAAGAAGTTCATGATCATCCTTAAAGCGTAGCCGCACTTGATATCTTTTCTTCCACAAATTCAACTTCACTAACAAGCTTGTCGTACAAAGTCACACTTGTATCTTGGATTCAAAGAGATTCATAGTCCTAGAATTTTCTCCGGTCAGATTCAAGCTCATCTTGACTGACGACACTTGATCCTACTTTCAGAACATGCGTTGCAGTGGGATTCACAGTGTTAGCTTGGCCATTGTGAGGTTAGAAAGGACAGATCCAAGTTTCGTAGCTGGGGCAACAAGTTCCCATGGTGCACCCCTTATGATAATATCTTCAACCAAGGATCAATAGTAGTCAGCACCAATGAGAATACTGACTGTTTCTTCTCCCCCTGACTGTTTCTTCTCCTCCCTTTCAGCCAGACGGAGGTGCTCGTAGCTACACTGAGTAAGCTCGGTAGATTGTTGAGTCAGGGGGCCAGATATCACCGGTACAACATACGCTTCAACATTCACAGTTGCATCGCATACGGTTTTTATACCCGCGTGAACAATTTCACGTGTTCATAGCCTGGCATCTGAATCTCCAAAGGCTTTGATCAGAAGTGAACCTTTACCAAGGACTGGTAGATCTCGTTTGTCTTTAACACTCTGAGTCACATAAGATCGCCACTGCATGAATAAAAAACGAGACGTAGATTTAGTAGGACGACTGTCATTGTCTGGACATACAAATACCCCGGAAACCTCGTCTTCGATCACGTAAACCACATCTTCGATTGCCGTGTTGCCAGCATGGTAGTCCTGATGGTGTAATGGTCATCACCCCAGACTAGTATACGGGGGGACGTGGGTTCAAATCCCGCCCAGGGCAAATTTTCTTTCAAACATTTATTCACACATTTCTATATTTTCTAATCCACGAACATGCGACTCCACTATATCGTACAAGCTTGGAAGTCGCTTAACTTCACTTATCGATGTTACCTTGGGAATTTTCGTGAGCGCCTCCACATGGCTGGAGATCACCTTCTGTCGGTTTCCGAATCTTTGTTCGAACAATTCGACGGCCTTTTCGTAGTTAGCGCTCATCAGGGCTAGGCCAGCGACGACACTTTGGCCTTTGAATGAGCTTTCTGGAGAAATGGATTGCCGCGAGACTGGGAACAATTGCTGATTCTCTCCTTGTGATTCTTGCGCTGCCAATGCAGATTCTAAGTCCACCATATACTCCTGGATAGCACTAGATTACAGCTCTCAGAAACACTGGTCAGTCTCAATCACTTACTCATCGTGTAGAAGCTCGACTATGTCACGATCCAGAGCTTTTAGCTCCGAACATTTGGTTTGAAGAGGGGTAAGAAGTTTCAGCCTTTTCACTTCGTTGGGATTCCCTCCAGTTATTAATTGTTAAGCGTCAGCGAATTGTTTTCCGCACAAAATCTCGACGCAACGAGGTCACGAAACTTTATCAGATTCTTCAGTTTCTTCTTCCCATGACTGGTTCCTGCGGGTCTTCAGATTCGCCCTTTCACAACAATCTGCACATAAGACCTCTTCAAAGGCGATTTAAGTCCAGGTTTCTATTCTAGTTCCTGAGTCTCGGCACCAAATGTGTAAATCATATACACCTAGGACAACTTCATAGAGGTATTTCTAGACTGTATTCAGGGTTAAATCGAGAATAAGACTGCACATTCTTTACAAGACGACCTTCTCAGGGAAAAACTACAGAGTTCAATGTTTAGTTAATGGGGTTAGAATGTGAGAACTCACGTGATATAGTCGGACCCAGGCTATAATTTTCTTTCTTATGTAAACTCCGTTTACAGCGCCTCTGTCAGTTGACAAGTCGGATCTTTTTCCGTCACATATATTGGGTTTCACATCACTTTTATATTTACTTTCCAGGGGCAATCTTATTTTTTGGCAAGTGGGATTCAAATCGCTGAGTTATGAGATGCAGAAGCAGCAACCAGCTTATGACAGCATCTCCCTGTTCGGTAAGACGATGGCGGTAAATTTTAGCGACATTGTTGTCAACCTCCCCAGAACATCTTTTCAGTTTTTTAGATTAAACGAGTTTTCGGCCCTAATGATCAGCATTATGAAGTCGTTTCGGGCAGGAGATATTGTTTATTTTGGATGCTTATTTATTTAGCTCAATTTATTGGAGGAGTATTACATAATGGATGGAAAGAAAAAGATTTGATAAAAACCCTGGTGTCGCAAGGATGGTGTTTTAGTAGAAATGATCTATAAAATTGCCTTAAATTCTCAATGTGAAATTGTATGCCGGTAAAAATTATCTAAAAGGCCCCAGTAAATAGTCAAGACCATTTTGAATTCAAGCCAAAAGCATCTGAATTAATTTTTCCTTTAGGTGAGATCGGAGGTTCTATGGGTTTGTCGCTGGGATGCAGCCTTCTCACCATCTGGGAGTTCATCGACTTCCTGATAAGCAAGTTAGGAAGACGGACGCGCCATTCTACACACCCCGCATGATACCAAAGTGCGGAAAAGATGCAAGTGTTGGTGATTTTATGAAATAATACCCTATCACTATACAAAGATACTATCAAGAACGTCATAGCAATAATAATGCAGAAGAAAAACATGTAGGTTTATCGCAGTTTCATATAGCTTTCAGTTATTTGAGTTGAGCGGAGCTAGTATAGCACGCTAACATCAATGTTTAATTATATTTGCTACTATCCCTCCTTCCCGGAGGGTCTTTGCTCGGTTTAATAAAACCAGGATATTTACCCCCTATCTTGCGTGACGATTTTAAATTTATGTAGATGCCTATCACATTTTGTGCCTCTTTGCACCACAAACGAAACGTTCGAAGACAATGTTAGTGTTGTCATTTTTAGGTCAGTTGGTGGGCGGGAGCACTCTAATAACTGCAAGCTGTGCATGGGCCTTTTGAGAGACGTCTATCCTCTGAGCTTTGAAGAAGGTCAAAGGGGAAAAAACTCTGGTTGTATCTGTTTGCTTAGGTTTAGGTCTCTAAATACGCAGGAGACGTTTGTTTGTCGGGAAAAATATGCTTATGTAAGATTTTAGCAACATACTGGCGCTATAATGCAATGAAGATGTCCACTGATGTAATTAAGGCAGTGCTGCATCACCCGAAGCTAGTTTACTGGGCCCAAATAAGGAATTTGCAAACACAACATGGAGTTCAATGATCTGATACTTTACAATGAAGTTTTAACTGGCCCAGTAAAGGTGAGTGCAACCACAACGCCAAAAGCATCATAATGCCAAACAAGGATGATGCTCACTCCACCCAAGGGAAATTCAGCACCCCCCTCCCTCCCCCCCCCCCCCCCCAAAAAAAAAAAAAAGAAAAAAATAACAACAGAACTTTCACCCCGGCTGGGCTACTCTGTATGACCTTCGTATACTACAAATCACAAGAACTATGAATTAGGGTTGACAAATATGCAATGAAAGGAGACTGCGCCCACGCAGGTCAATCTCTCGTTAGTAAACACAAAAATCCAAACTGATGAGAACTGCTGCCCCTGTTAATCAGAAAGGAGTAAGAGCAGCACCTACCCCAGCTAAGTGCAGCGTATGCTAAAACAATTAACTGTAACTAAATTTCCTATGAGATAATAAACGAAGCCAAACTATGAAAAGTAAATGACTGGTGCCCCTGCAAGTCAGTCCAAAATCCAAAAAAAAAAGAGAATAATTCCAGCTAATGATAACTGCTGCCCTTGCAAGCAGTTGATCAGAATGGATTAACAGTTAAGAAGGTAATGACGGTATACGAGTATACTTTAGAGATTATTTAGATTTCCAACGCCCCAATGCCCCAATTTCCGGAATCTGTAGCGTGAGAAGCAGCCCCAGTGCGAAAGCTATGCCCCTTGTAGCGGGACGGCTTAAGACCGCAATTCGAAATGGCCATCGAAAGCAAAAAGCTCGAGTGACTGGCGAACCATCAAACAAAGAGGGGCCCAGGTTTACTCCCAAATATTGCAACAAAATGTCTACAGGACAAAAAGAGCTCTGACGACATATCACAACAGACAGGTAGGTACAGAAGACGGACAAAGACTGGAATTTCATAATGTTGAGACTATGGGTGCCAATTCTGAGGCTGCAGACTGACCGAGATGTCCGTTGGACATTGGTCAATGTTAGATGGTACCAAACACCTGAATTTCTCCACCTGTAATCGAGATAAAGAATCTGCTAGAGTGTTATGGACACCTCGAACATATTTAGCTTAAAAAAATATGTTATTTTGTAAACAGACCAATACCAATGTCGTGACAAAAAACATCTATCCTTCGTCCTTAATAACATAAACAGGAGCTTTGTTGTCAGTAAAGAAAAGAATACAGTGGTTACGCATCTCACTGCCCCACAAATACAAACTAATAACAATTGGTAAAACTGCGAAATTACAATTTTTATGCTAGACCAACGATCAGGCCACTTCCCATAGCACCATTTATTCCCAAAAATGGCCCCAAAACCTAAAATCCCGGCAGCGTCTGTAAAAAGGTTCAGCTTGTTTGAGTTGGACCAGTTATCATCAAGAAAAAAAACCTGCCATTAAAGCTGGCTGGGGGATTTTAGCCCCAGAGTGTGATCAATCAACCTGCGCAAAAAGGCCCTACCCGGAACAACCACAGCACAAGTAAAATTAAGCATGCCAATTTCCTTCAATGTCACCTTCTTGCGCGTAAGAAAGTGGTATATGGTGCTGAGGCACTGATGTACTTTATCCAGTGGCAACTGGGCCTCAAAGGAAATTGAATCCAATTCAATGAGAGTGTAGTAGCTCGGCCACGTGTTTGTCTGGTGCCATGGGAATACCAAGATAAGAACAAAGGTCCAAGAATAAATTCAGCTGATTGTGAGATAAAGCCTGAGAAGGGGCAATAAATGAGAAAATCATCAAGTAAATGGATTATGTGACTGATCTTTAATTTGGATTGTACAATCCATTCCAAGGCAGTGCTAAATGTTTTGAAGGTCTTGCAGCTACTAGAGCACCCCATGGGCATACATCGATCATAATAATAGACCCCTTGCCAACGCATACCCAGTACGCTGTAATCGTGCGGACGAACAGGAATTATCCTAAAAGCATTCTTAACATCTATCCCGGACCCAAAGCCTTAACTTGGCGAATAGCATCATGAATAGTGGCATAACATACACTACTGTTGTATGCAGAGATGCCATCATTAACAGAGGAACCCCTAGGGTAGGATGGATGGATCAGACGGAACTCCTCAGGGGTCTTCTTGGGAACAACACCCCAGGGGACACTCGAAATGAGTGAAAGGGACAAGCATGAAATGGTCCAGCTATGCAGCCCGTATCACGCTCCTTCGTAAGTTTAACATCAACCGCTTTGGGATTTTCTAAGGCTGAATTTAAGTTTTTAGCATCTGAAGACTCTCGAATACCACCGTAGTGTATTGGAAAGCCTTTTCTAAAACCAACAGAAAGAAATTCTGCAGTATCAGGAGTATGCTAACCTTTCCGCAGTTGCTGCTGTAGGTAGATTAGGGCTTGGAGGGTTGGGACTTGGCCGGGGGAGGCTGACTGACTGAGATCTTACTTTGGGAATGAAAATTAGAGCGACTAGCCTGGTGAGGGCCATTAAATTTATAACACAAGTGCGTGAAAGCACAGCTCACAGCACACTGTATACCCCTATGAAATTTAAAGCAATACCCGTTAGGGTTACTTTGCTCGGTGAATTTTGGGCGCCCGGAGGTTGATGGAGACTTGCCAATAGTGGAGTTCTGAGCACGCATCCACTATTCCAAGTGAAGGCCACTCCATGGGCATGATGAAGGCTGCGTTTGTCTTAAGAATCGAAAACTTTCGTCGTAAAAGAGCCAATTGAAAACTCGCGCTGCCAAGTCATGTACAACCTCACCATACTTCATGAGGGCCGGAGTCTCGTGAGGGTATCTTCTAGTGTACAGCCCTATAAAAATTTGGAAGCAACGTAACCACGTTTCAATGGTGGATATTATGTTGGATTTAGCTACTGGCTCAAGAAAAAGATGGCAAGTGGTCAGTATTAGACTTAGCTAATGAAACCTGGACCGGATTGATAAGGAGAGTCCCAAATTCGAAATACTCATTGTTCCATATCCTGGCCTACAACTCTTGAATCAATAGCGAGGCTGGGTGATGTGAAGAGGAGAAAGGCGTCTGGTCATCTCTGGTCACTGGAGACTAAACTGTCCATGATGTCTGCGGTTAAGGTGGGTGGCAGCTGAATTGGAGCCTGGCCAGCAGTAGAGGCGTCTGAAGGATTGGGCATCTGACCCCTAATAGTATCCAGCGTGGAACCTGCCAATCGCCTTGACTTTTTCTGAGGGGGCTCTGTGGCCGCAGCCACCTCAATGGCTCTTGTATGAGGGTGTTTGAGCCCGCCGGCAACGCTTGGGAGGCATAACAGATCTAAAAGGGAAAAATAAACCGCAAAGCACTAAAACGGCAACGTAACTGATAGCAAACAAATAATAGCATAATGAAAATGAAATGAGTGGACGAATCCACAATAACAGTGAAGAAATCCACAATAAGAACAGTGAACAAATCCATATAAGAACAGTGGACGAACCCACAATATGAGCAGTGGACGAATCCACAATAACAGTGAACAAATCCACAATAAGACTAGTGAACAAATCCATATAAAAACAGTGGACGAATCCACAATATGAGCAGTGAACTGTCAGACATAAGTCGACGCATTAGCTCCCTTAAATGCCAAAATAAAACAGTGGAAAAATCCGCAATAAAAACGGTGGACGAATTCACAATAAGAACAATGAACAAATCCATATGAAAACAAATCCATATAAAAACAGTGGAGGAATCCACAAAATGAGCAGTAGACAAATCCACCATAAAAACAGTGGACGAATCAACAATAAAAGCAGTGGACTAATCCACAATAAAGAACATTGGACTAATCCAAAATTATATGAAAAAGGCAAGGGATAACTGTCAGACATAAGTCGACGTATTAGCTCCCTTAAGTGCCAAAATAAATTATATTAGGAACGAAACTGCAAATAAAAATGATAGACTAATCTGCCACGAAATACAATACAAAATAATGAAAGTGGAGGGGAAGGGCAGATAAAGTTAAGCATTAATCCATAAAATGGCGTCTTAAATGCGAGCGAAACCATAATCAAAATAAAAACAGCAAACTAAAACCTCGACAGAGAAGACGTGAGGCGGGCTTCAAAGCATGCGTAAGAGCTTGCAAAATGGCGCCCCTGTAACTACAATAGAAATGATAATGACCCGCTGGGTTAACATAAATACAATTCTTTACCAGGGTGAGGAAAAGCACGATGGGCCCAGCAAATAATCATTTGGGAACGGATCTAAAACGGCAATTAAACACTGATTTAGAAGCTGAGCGCGGGAAGCGAAAAATGAAGCCTCAGAGAAAGACTCGCCACGTGGAATAACGTGACAAATGCCAACAACTCGAACGGATTAACTCCCTAAAAGCAGACGGACTAAATCCTCGATATCAGAGCCAACAACCTCAGGACTACGGTCCACGATATCATTAGTACCAATCGTCAGGATAACGATATCGGGTGCCGCACGCTTGACTACTGGAAGGTCAAAATCTCTCAGCTTCGTGACAGCCATGCAAGGAAACCGACGCTGTGCCGAGAATTTGGTTTATCAACGGAGTTGATAATGTAAATTGACCACTATACAGGGATTCGATTAGCTGACGTTTCGAGCGTTAGCCCTTCGTCGGAGCAAATCGGGGATTTGTGGGTTACGTATGGTTTATATACAGAATATCGAGCTACGCTATTGGTGGTAACATAAAGTCAGGAATAAATTAATTGAAAGAAAAGCGATCGTTGATACCGTGGGGATTAAGAGTACCGATTTGAAAAATAAATTTTTGCTGGAGATATTTTACGGCTTTCCGTGGTACCTTGGAGTAGAGAAAGGCCGGGGATTGAAATGTGCTTTTTGGAATGGTTAGGGAGATTAAAATGCCGAGCGACTGGTTTGGATGCATCTTTGTCATCTTTCTCAACATCACGTAGATGTTCTAGGAATCGGTCGTCTTCCTGCTTCGCCGATGTATTTTGCATAATGTACAGGTTAAGAAATAGATAACATTTGCGGAGGTACACGTGAAACGATCAGTGGTCTTAACAGACCGCTTAGGGCCCGATAGTTTGTCAGTATTTTGAATGAAAGAACAAGTTTTGCATCACGAGCGCGCGCATTTAAAGGTGCCAGGTTGCTCAGTTGTTTTGAATGCGCTTCTGACTAGAAAGTTACCTACATTTTTGTCGTCAGTTGAATGAAGTCAGTGGTGGTTGGGAAAAGATTCTAGCAGTTTCTGGATCATTTTGCAGCATTTTAAAATTATTGCTCGGGGCTTAGCCCGAGCTTAGAAATGCAGTTGGCGCACAAAACGACTTTGGTCATAATACGCATGCTCAGTGTTACGTCATCAACGGGACAGCGCCCAAACTTTCTTCAGTCGCCATTTTGAATGCCGCGAGAGTGCGCCACAGTGAAAAGAGGTTTTAAGTGTGGTAAATTTTCTTTACTTGCTTGACATCTTTTGCTTTTTATAGCATTTTTTATACTTGTTACAATCTAGCTCTGTTGCTTACCCGTATATAATTCGCACTTTTTTCCCAAGATTTTCTTAATGAAACTCTGTGTGTTATACACTGAACCTTTTGTTTGTTGATCACGGCTTCCCTCATTTACATACGCGTGTGGTTAACAAAGGATACTCATAAGACAATAAACAAGACTTCAAAAGGCTGTTGTCCATGCCGTTATGATAATAAATAAGCAAATAACCTATCACAGTTTCTTGCTTTTAAATTATTGCCGATAAACTGGCTGGAAAAACCGCAATAAAACTGTCGGAGATATTCTGTGAACAGACGCCAGATTTGCATACAGACGAAAAAAAATATCGTCTTATTTGAATATGGTAACGAAACGCACATTTTGTGAGCCAAAGTTAGTTCGAAATTATTTTGCTCGAAGTACAGCAGCTCAGAACAAAGACAAAATAAATGAGGTATATTTTGCAGAGGCTTTACAAGATTTAAAATCTTTTGACAACGGAAAATCGTCAGAGACGCATTTCAAAGGAGATCTCACCACGTTACGCTTGATTGAACAGATCACACCACGATCATTTGTTAGCATTCAGATACGTGAAAACAAAAAGTGTCAGCGAATGAAAGCGGAAATTTTTACACAACAACAACAAAGAGTCTTTGAGCGTATGAGAATTCCTGTAACGGGTGTCTAAATCATTCTCTCGTGCTTTCTCAATGTTCGGGAATACGCGATTCTTATGAGACTCTTATCAGATAAAACAGTTATTGGTTGCTTTTTTAATTAACAAATTACTGATCCCGGTATACGAAACAGCCTAATAGTGACCAAAAGCTTTTGAATATCAGAGAAATTTTAACTGGAACAGGTGAGAGTTTTTTTTAAAATCGTTTCTCTCAAAACGTGCAGGTCACGATTTGACAAGTTTATTTACTACGAAAACACGAGTAACAGAAGTCCTGTATCTCGAAGAGGAGCGCGTGAACCCAGAGGATTTGTGTCAAAGAGGTGGGCAATTTTGTGAACAAACCAAGAAAACTAAGGCGAATCTGCAAAAAATACATCAGTAAAAATGTTCCAAAATCTTCAAGAATTCATTTGTATGTTAAAGGTGCCTTTGCTTACCACAGTTTTATCGATGGGAATAACAGAACGCGTATTATAGGGCGCTTGTGGTCAAAGCATGAACTGAGGCGAACGAAGGAGAAATTGAAGTGGATATTGAAAGAGGGACAATATCCCAAAATGGAACCGTGTGATGTATTTGTAGTCAGCGGTTTTCTATATAGCATGCGCATTAAAATGGGGTCTTCCGAGTGTGGCCGCCATGTTGTTAAAACGTGTTGTGGGCTTGTCTTTGTAATCGGGTTCAATCCGTCCCAAATTAACCATCCGTTGGTTTCTCGATATTTAAAACTGGCGACGAGGATGGGATCCACTGATTAGTGCATAATGGCGGCAGTAAACATCGAAATTCAAGGTGTAGCTCCGTTTGACTGTAAGGGCAATTCGTCGGCGTTAGCACCACGGTGGAAGAAGTAGCTTCAATCGTTTAAATACTTTCTGGTAGCCAAGGGAGTGGTGAATAATGCACAAAAGAAGGCCTTGCTACTTCACACAGCGGGAATAGAGGTTCAGGAGTTGTACGAAACGTTAAATGACCCAGGCCCGGGTGCTGGAGTTGAAGAAGATACAGCTACGGGAATTCGAGGTAGCACTGCGCACTCTAAACGCATATTTTGCCACTAAGCTTAACGAACCGTACGAGAGACATGTGTTCAGAAATATGGCTCAACAGGAGGGCGAGACAGTGGATAAATTTATCGCTAAACTTCGGAAACAAGCACAGAATTGTAATTTTACTGATCCAGATGTTGACATCAGAGACCAGGTCATCGATAAATGCCGTTTATCAGCTTTGAGGAGAAAATTACTGGGCAAAGAGGGTCTCACATTAAAGAAGGTCCAAGAGGTGGCCCGAGCAATGGAAGCGGTAGACCTGCAAGCTAAGAAAATGGGAGCACATGGCTTCGAGTCGAAGACGGAGGAACCGTTAGGCGTGAAAAAAGTTAGCCGAGAAAGTCCTTTTCAAAACCTGTCAAGCAATCACAAAAGAAGTCAGGTCAACTCAAGGGGCGATGCTACCGATGCGGTCAAGAGGGACATTATAGCCGAGATAGAGCTTGTCCAGCTCGCCAAGCAGTGTGTTCAAAGTGCAACAAGGTGGGTCATTTTGCATCTGTATGTAAAACAAAGACTGGTAGTAGTGCTGAGTGGAAACAGTTTGAGTGGCCGAAAGAGAGAGCCTGAGATTGCAAGATATGTGGAGGAGGTTGTTGTGGATGAAACTGAAGATGAGGTACTAGGACTTTTTACAGCTGAGGAGTCGGGAAAGGAAGGACGTCGACCAATGTTAGTGTCAGTGTTACTTGACAAGAAAAGCTGTAAAATGCAGTTAGACACTGGTGCCACAGTATCCATCTTGCCTAAGACTTTGTATGATCAGGAGTTTAATCAGTGGCCCTTGCATGACACCAAGATCAAGTTGAAGGCTTACAATGGAATTTAAATACCTGTCTGTGGTGAGGTTCACCTACCTGTGACCTATGAAAAGCAGGAAATTTCCTTGCCCTTGATTGTAGTGGATGGAGATGGTCCTCCACTGCTAGGAAGAAATTGGTTGAGGCAACTGCAGCTGAATTGGAGCAGCATCTTCTTTGTAAGCACAAATGAAGGCCTGTCAGATGTCTTGGATTGTCACAAGGCGGTGTTCAGCCAAGGTCTGGATACCATTAAGGGCTTCAAGGCAGACATTAACATACAAGAGGGTGCCAAGCCAGTGTTCCACAAGGCCCGGCCAGTACCTTATGCCTTGCGCCAAAAAGTTGAAGAAGAACTGGATCGTTTGGAGAGTCAAGGAGTAGTTACGAAGGTGGAACGCAGCGACTGGGCTTCTCCTATTGTTTGTCTGCCCAAGAAAGATGGAAGCATACGCATTTGCGGTGACTTCAAAGTGTCCGTAAACCAGGTTCTTCTAGACAACCCTTACCATTGCCTGACACTGAAGATGTATTTGCCACATTAGGAAGTGGAACAGTGTTTAGCAAGATTGATTTGTCAAATGCATACCAGCAGATGGAACTCACTCCTGAAAGTCAGCACTATCTAACTGTGAACACTCACAAAGGTCTGTACGCTTACCGGCGTCTTACTTATGGAATAGCGTCTGCTCCTGCGCTTTTTGAACCAACGATGGATCAGATGTTACGGAAATGGATAATGTGCGTTGTCGCATTGATGACATTCTAATCAGAACAGAACCTCATGAACATTTACAAGTATTAGATGAGGTGTTATCCAGGCTGGAAAAGCATGGCATAGTAGCTAAATGGTCAAAGTGCGAGTTTATGGTGCCAAGTGTAGAGTTCCTAGGCTACCGGGTGGATGGAGAAGGTCGGCATCCTACAGAGGAGAAGATTGCAGCCATTAATGAGGCGCCCAGCCCAAAGAACGTGGCAGAACTGCGCTGCTATTTAGGATTGCTGAACTACTATGGAAATTTCATACCCAATCTCTCTACACTGTTACAGCCATTACATGAACTGCTCCGGAAGGGGGTGAAAAAGCATTGGACAGCAGAGTGTGAACAAGCTTTCGTGCACAGCAAAGCTGAGCTTGTGGCTGGCAAGGTACTGGTCCCATATGATGAAAAGAGGAAGTTGATCCTAGCCTGTGATGCTTCACCTTATGGTGTGGGAGAAATGGATGATGGTAAGGAACGTCCCATCGCATTCGCATCCCGAACACTCACCGAGAGTGAAAGGAACTATTCTCAAATCGAGAAGGAAGCACTGGGAATTATATTCGGAGTGCAAAAGTTTCACAAGTATCTGTATGGGCGATCCTTTCATTTGTTTACAGATCACAAGCCTTTGGTGACAATCTTCGGTCCGAAGACAGCAGTGCCTACTCTAGCAGCAGCAAGGATGCAGCGTTGGGCAGTCATTTTGCAGGCTTACAATTACCAGGTCGAGTACCGTCCATCTACAGATCATGCCAATGCAGATGCATTATCACGTCTTCCTTGCGACAAGAAACCTCTCCCAGAAGAAGCCGAAATGTTCTTCTTCTCAGGCCTCAGGCTTCTCAGGCCGGATGAATTGCCTGTTGACGCATCAGATATCAGCAGAGGCACTACAAGAGATCCGGTGTTGTCAAGAGTTTTGGAATACACCCTCTCAGGATGGCCAAATTATGTAGCTGATGACGAACTCAAACCGTACTTTATGCGTAGAACAGAGTTAACATCAGACCAAGGATGTGTCTTGTGGGGTATGCGTGTCGTCATTCCACCGTCATTAAGGAACGGGCTATTGCAAGAGTTACATGAAGAGCATCCAGGCATTGTTGTTATGAAAGCTATTGGCAGAAGTTACCTCTGGTGGCCAAATCTGAATGCTGAAATTGAACTGGTAGTGAAAAACTGTGAGGTGTGCCAGTCAGTACAGAAAGCGCCTCCCGTTGCACCGTTGTACCCGTGGAAGTGGCCTACTCGGGTGTGGCAAAGAGTACACATTAATTTTGCAGAGAAGGACGGCAATTATTTCCTTGGATTAATTGACAGTCATTCCAAGTGGATTGAGGTGGCCCATATGACCTTTACAACAAGTCAGAGCACTATTGAACAGCTGAGAATGTGGTTTGCAGCTTACGGACTTCCCGAAGAAGTCGTTTCGGACAATGGTCCGCAGTTTATTTCCAGCGAGTTTGTCAGTTTCCTGAAGCTGAATGGAATTAAGCAGACAGTGGTGCCTCCTTATCACCGTCATCCAATGGGGCAGCAGAACGCACAGTGCAAATTCTGAAGCAGGCACTGAGGAAGCATTCCGAAAGTGTAGGAAGAGGTGGTAAACGGCGGTCCGTGAAGCATCAACTAGCCAACTGTTTATTCCAGTACAGGAACACTCCTCATTCAGTGACGGGGGTGACACCAGCAGAACTGTTCTTGAAACGCAAACTCGTACCAAGTTTACTGTTTTACGGCCAAACTTACAAGAGCGTGTCCAAAACCAACAAGCCAAGCAGCAGCGACAACATGACAAGAATCGTGTAAAGATGCGTGAACTTTCTCCGCGTGACACTGTGAGTGTACGAAATAATCGGGGAGGTGTGGAGAAGTGGGTTCCAGGCATCGTGATCAGAAGGTTGGGGCCATTAACCTACCTGGTGAGAGTGGGGCGCCAACTGCGTTATGTTCATATCGATCACCTTCTGCAGACCCAGTGTCTTCGTTCAGAAGAGGAAGCCGATTTGGATCCTGAGAGAGAGTCAGGGTGGCCTCTAGAAGCTCCCCCATGTGTTACTGAAGTTGCAGTGGAGCCCGTCCCAAAGTTTCAAAGGCAGAACCCTGTTGCTATTCAGAAGGCAGATCCTTCAGTTCAAGTTACAGTAGCTAAGTCAGCCTCAGCGGTTCCTGTTGCAGCAGACAAGTCAGTTCCTGAGCTTCAGACAGCACAGAACCCAGTTCAAGTACCTGATTTGGAAGTGCAGTCTCATTCACAAGGCACGGGAGTGCCAGCCCAAAGGGACTCACCTGGAAAGGTGGAACGCCGGTATCCAGTCAGAGAAAGAAAGGCTCCAGATAAGCTTAATCTCTGACATTGTACTGAATATTAGGGTCATTGTAGCATCTACAGTTCAAGACATTTGCTCGTTGTTGTTGATATTTCTGAAATGTTCTTCTGCCTTACCTGTGTGGATGTTATACACACTTATTAGAAGGGGAGGAAATGTGATGTATTTGTAGTCAGCGGTTTTCTATATAGCATGCGCATTAAAATGGTGTCTTCCGAGTATGGCCGCCATGTTGTTAAAACGTGTTGTGTGCTTGTCTTTGTAATCGGGTTCATTCCGTCCCAAATCTAACCATCCGTTGGTTTCTCGATATTTAACAAACCGTACTTTAATATCGGTGTTTGCAAGACTCAAAATCATAGGATAAATCATTGCCGCTTTATCCTTCGGCCATAAATTTTGAAATCTCATATTTGCGTTCACAACCCCACAACGACAAGTGGCAATGACAACATTGCACGTCCTCTCCAAGCTACATCTTGCAATCAGTTTCCCCGAGCTAAAAGCAATTATGGCTCTTGTTAAGAATGATGGCTTTAACTGGGTTATTATGCTGGTGAAATGTGAGGGTGAATGGAATTCTGTCATTCTTTTCCTTTTGTGACGTCTGTAGTGCTGATTGTTGATCAAATTGCTGGCCCGATTGAACCACAGAATCAGGATAGCCGCGTTTCTCAAAGAACTGGCACATTTCCTCTGATTTGTTGGAGAACATTGAAATCGACATCGGCACGACTGTCGAAATCGAACGTAAATCGCGCTGTAAACGCTTAACAAAAGAATGGCCTAAGAGAAGAACTTGAGGAGGCGGGGACGCCATGAAAGGAAACAGAAATTAAGAGAATAACGTACCTTGATAGAAAGATCACTCCTTTCCCCAGTGAAGAAACACAGTATCCCTAGAGGGGCTACTATTGATGAACTCAAATTCATACCTTACACAAGTACCCAGATATTGTCACACAACACCTACGGTAATTAACTCACAAAACATCGAGGATAAGCATAAAAATCCTATTTGCCAACAAATATTCCCTTTCATTTGTAACTTCCAGTTGTCATAATTGTGTGACAAAAACGGGTTTTTCAAATATGACTTGCCCACTATCATGGAAAATCTCTAACGTTCTGATATCCTCGTCTTCAGTATGAATGCCAATGTCGATCAAAATCCTTCACCAATGGATCCTGTCTGAGTCATATCGGTACCCCATGTTTGACTAACTGCAGCGTGAAACTATGGAGGCCCGTTCTGGTCAAAATACTAGTCATAAAATTGCCCCACGAGTCAGTTTTTTCAGTCACTGTTGTGCCTTTTAGTAGCCTGTGGTGAATAGATAGATAGATAGATACTTTATTTTGCACAGGATTCATAAAGTTTACACTTATTTCCAATGAAGCTGTGCGAATTGTTATCGGTAGGTCAAAACGGCTTTTTCGTTGAAGTTCTAATTAATTTCGGCAGCATTGATTCTGTATATCTAAAAAAGTTGGTTGATTTTTTTGTAGGTTCTACGAATGAATTTTTTTTACTCGTACTAAGAATTATTTTGACTGATACTGCGAATTACTTTTGACTAGTACCGCGAATTATTTTTTACTAGTACTGTGAATTATTTTTTACTAGCACTGTGAATTATTTTTTACTAGTACTACGAATTATTTTTACTAGTACTGTGAATTTTTTTTTCGCGGTATGGTGAATTAATTTTTTGGCCTACAATACATTGCGTGCTTGTGATTGAGGGGGACTGGCTCGAGTGTTCGACTTCTTGGTGGCTATTTGGAAAATCATGCGAGAGTGCTTTCCACGAGAATGGCAAGGTGAAACATTGTCAAAATATGAATATACTGTTGCACTTTGATTCGGCCCACAAGCTAATCCGATGGAAACTCATAGTTCATGTTTGTTTTGACGGATTTTCATGTTTGATTACCCATTGCAGATGCTGTGACAATAACAGAACGAGACTGTATGGCGACGTTTTGAGGAGAGCAGCAAAACCTATCATTTGCCAGCAAGGGCAAGATGTCATTATGGAATGGAGAATGTTCTTGTTGCTCAGTTCATGTTGGAGAGAAGAGGGTATTATCACTGAATCTTCTGTTCACATATTGTT